>JAVJAP010000185.1:0-224531 GCA_034770075.1 Aralia elata | reverse complement strand
ATGTCAAACGGTGTTATCAATAGCCAGGCGCACGGTAATGTGATCCATACACCTCCCAATGAACTGCACTGTATGACCTCGCCCTGGCCATTTTCAATGTGGGGAATGGATGAAATCGGACCAAAAGAGCCCAAAGCAAGAGCAACGGGCACCGGTTCATCTTTGTCATGATCGATTATTTCACCAAAATGGTGTAGAGGCATCTTCTTTATCCTAAGGTAACTCAGGAGGTACATCGTCAGCTTCATTCAGGAATCTAATGTCATTTGCCGATATGGGCAACCTGAGGTTGTAGTCTCCGACAATGCCAAGAATTTAAACAACGCCCTCAATGAAAGGGACTGAGCGACCAGTTCAAGATTAAGCACCTCAATTCCGACATTTTACCCGTCCCAAAATGAATGGGGCAGTGGAGGCGGCCAATAAGAACATCAAGAAGATCATGGCGAAAATGTCTGCTAATCATCCGTGGGATGGCCGGAATCTGTTACCACCTCACCCTGCTGGCATAACGAACATCCACGCGTACATCTACGGGAGCAACCCCTTACGCCTTGGTATAAATGGAATGGAGGCTGTCCTGCCAGTTGAAGTTGAGATGGCGTCCCTCAGAATAGTGATCGATGCTCAGATAAGCTAAGGAGGATTGGATGCAAAGTCCGAATACGACCAATTAGCCCTAATTGATGAAAGGAGGGTGGCTGCTGTTTGGACACGGCTCAGCTATATCAACAGAGGATCTCCCGATCATATGACAAAATGATCAGACCTCAAGGAAATTCAAGGAAATTGTACCTGGTGCTAAAGAGAATCATGTCTTGTCAGGACGAAGCCAGTGGGAAGTTATTGCCCCGAACTGGGAAGGGCCCATTTGTGATCCAAGAAAGTACTATCCGGAGGTGCCCCTCATATAGCAGAGAAATGGATGGTGAGTGTATTTCCACAACCCCGTCAATTCTGCCAATCGGTGAAAGCGGTTTTACGCTTAAATCATCAGTTCCTTTTTCCCCTGACAGCGAACAACGTAGGACCATGATCTCTCCAACTTGTGGGGGTACGTAGGCAGCCATCATGGCGCGGTCCGAATCCTTTAAAAATAATATCCTTTCCCCAACCAAAACCCAATTTTCGATAGCCCAGATAAAACCTTCCTACACCCTCAAAACCTCCCCCCGAAACCAACTGCCTAACCAAGTTTCATCCCAGAATACATAACCCTGATCCAAACCCAAACAGTTACCCAAAATCTGAGATTCAAATCCGACTAAATCAAAAGGTGTGCGGCAATATCTGTCAAATCTATCTCCATCAAGTCCTTGAGGAAAGAAAGAAGGCGTAAATGTCAAAACTCATGGTCCAGTTGGATAAAATGATGATCCAATGGTTTGGCAATGATACGACAAAAGGGGAAAATGACTAAATTTAAATGCCAAGTCTATAATATAGTAAGTCGTTTTATAACAAAGATGTCTCTTCAAATAACTGATGAAACCAACATAGTCTATGGCAGGAACATAAAATAATCTACAAATCTGAAAACTAGCCGAGAGCAGGATGGACAGGGTGGTGGACTAGATCAGAAAGCATCAGCATCTCCTGCAATGCTGCTGCCGCCATCATATCACTACGATCCAGAAAAAGCAGTAGCACTGCTGACTAGTCCCCAAAATGAGCATCTTACCACTGCCCTGGTCTGAAATAACAATGGGCCTCTCTATCAGCAATGGCAAGCATCTCTAGCCCTACATGGCCCTCACCTCTCTCTCGGCCAAGGGCGGCTTCCCTCTCGGGCTCAGTAGTAATCAGCGCCAAGCGCGGAGTCGGGAATCCTCAGCGACCCGGCTCGGGGCAGAATCTCGGCTGAAATGGAAATGGTCTGATGGTATCTTTCTGTGAAAATCACTCCAGAGTCCATCAAAGGCCCCAGTCCGACTCAAACCTAGCCGAATCCAAAGGTCCTCCACTGCTACCACTGTACGTAGGCAAATGTCTGGATGTGACAGCTCGCACTATACTTCGGCAAAGATCCAGCGATTCGCCCAAAGCTCGTATAACCTGCAATAGATCCCTCCTCAGAACAGGATTGATATAAGGAATTCGGTATGAGCCGGCTAGCACCCGCAAAGGGTGTAAATCCTGTGTCTGATCAAACTGGGCTACCATAAACCGCCCAGGGGATGATAGGGTCGTCACGAGCACCTTAAACCCAGCGATGGGAAATGAAATCCATGCCAGGCCACATGAGTCAAGAAGCTCATGAAGGGAGCAATTCCTGGCCCGAATAAACCAATAGATGAAAGGGGTCCTCAATGATAGAACAAAAATGAAGTCCAAGAGGCCACATCAGTACAACTCGCCGGACGAAGCGAAAACTGCGTGGTTACTTGTCATGGCTGAAGCAAGAAACCCTTGGCACCGGAAATCGGCCGATGGACTAGGATGACTCATGAACCACAATGTACAATAATTCGAACTCCCCTCCTAAGAATTTTCTCCCTCGTGAAGGACTGGCAATAATGTGGCCAGACATATAGGTATCATCACGCCAATATCATGGGGAGAATTGTGTGATCCCTCCTGAAGGGACCCAGAACTGCCGCAACAATCTCCGCATGTCCCAAATGATCGGCAATCCTGCAGGCAAATACAAAACCTGAGATGACATACAGGCCATCAGACACGCCCCCACTCTCAAGGCATCCCCAGCGCTCCTCCGGAACACGAAAAAAATCACTCGAGGAGAAAGACGGAAACTGTCCAGGTGAGCCGAATCTCGGTCAATCAAGAATTGAAGAGGAACCATAATGGTCTTGATGTGGTTACCGGTAATAAGACAAGCCCTCCGCAAACCGGTTGAAAGTCAAGAATTTGACGGCGCATAGGAACCAACCAGTAACCCCTCACATACACAGGGACCCATCCAAGGGCACGGAGCCCGGTGTAAAGCGAGCATACTCCCTCAAGGGTGGGTGGTCAGCTCTACTGACCTAAAAAAACACCCAAACCTGAAACAACCATGACTGTTAAGGCGCAGGGGCCCAATGGCTTACAGAAGACCATCCACAAAGCCCGGCTGGCACCTGGAAGTGTTACATAAAGGGACCAAGAAATGTCCCAAAAGACCAATCTGCGATAATCCTTCACCCCTCTTGCCTGGCAGTAAACTGTCCACCCCAGCGGAAGCAGAGCTGCCGACCAAACCCTGTTGGTGAGGAATGGGAATCCAAAAACGAGTCACGAACATCCGAGGAAGACATCTGAAAAAAAATAGTAATCAAAAAGACTGTACAGGGGTCCATTCTCTATCCATAAAATAAAAGCCTTAGCATCATACAGTTAATAATGGAAACAAGGTGAATTCCATAGAGAATGAAAAAGAACTGTGCGTAAATAAATAAATGAGTTCAGTACATAGTGCATGAATGAAAAAGAAATCTAAGCAGGGTGCCGATACAAAAGGCCCATATCCTTTCCTGGTCTACAATAAAATCAGTATCATCTATGAAAGCAGGATCCCTCGAACTGATCCCCTGGAGATCGTCGAGCTCGGAGGACCAAAAGTTCATATCAGGGATGTAGGGATGCGCTGTGGCATCAGATGAACTCGGGCCTGCATCATAACCGGCACCGTCAGGATCGTAGGTGTAAGCCTCCTCCGGGGCCCGGCCCAATCCTCGAATAAACAGCGACAACTGATCTACCTGACGGGTCAATGAGGCGATCTGCTCAGCGTGGGTAGGGGTCCGAACACAGGCAGCCCAATCGGTCCATCGTCACCGAGCCTGGAACCATGTCTCCAAGGAAGAAAGTGGCCCGAGTCTGAGGACCGATGGTACGGGGCACCCACCATGTACGGAATGCATCACTCGTAGTGGGACCTGTGGAAAGCATCCGACCATCCTCCCCGGCAAGCATGATCTCTGAAGGCTGAGAATCCAGCGGCCAGAAAGTAGTGAAAGAAAGGGAGTGCGGGATGCGGAACTCTCCAGTGACGCATCTGAATGCGCGCTCTTCCCAGATACATCACCCAGCCTCCAACACTCTGCAAAGTGAGGCGACGGGTGGAAAGCTCGAACTCCGGGCCGGAAGGATGCCCGTCAGCAAACCCCACAGTCAGATGCTCGGAGAGGTAGGGAATCCAGACGACGCGTCGGCAAGCCGTGATCAAACTCCAGCTGAATACGACAGTGTGCAAAGCTGCCCGACCACGGGGACCTCCTCCAGAGTACTGTGATGCCATCGCCGACCCCGAGGATAAGTGTCCGGGCCCAGAGTAGTGATAGGCCCTCAGACATGGCAGCCGCTCGTAAGCCCAGAACTGTGAATAGAAACAAGACAGGGCATGAGTCACTTATCAAATACAGAAAAGAGATGAAAGGAAAAGAAATACAGTAAGAGAGAGGAGGAGGAACTCACCAACAGAAAATGGTAGAAGCCGAGCCAGGCATCAGTCTGTCCCTCTGAGCGTTAGACGCATGCCGTGGAGGAAATAGGCAAAGGTGAATGACCCCCAGTCATAATCACCGATGCGGTCCACATCTCTGACCGCTCCTACGACGCTGAAAATGAATGGTGGAGGAGTTGTTCCCCAGAAAACAACCCCTCATGATGGTCAGGAACAGGCGTCGTAGCAGAATGTCCCTGGTGCCCTGATCTGCTGGAATAGGCAGCGCATAGAGACCCCCCGACTTGCATCGACTGCCAAGGCACCAGATCGGATACTGCGGGCCTTAAAGACCCCGGTCCTCAGCGCGGCGAAAGCCAGCAAAGCCCGAAACCTCCACAGGAGTTGATATCAAGATCCAAGGGGACGCGGGACCCGGTAAACTCAATGCCAGTAATGTACCTCCAGTCCCATGGGGTCAACACGACCTCGCAGTCGAGGAGATGAAGAGACTGCGTCTGGTGGAACCATCGCTCGGATAAAGCCCTCATGTAACCCCAGGGGCACTGGCGGGGGATGATAGTGAAGAAATTGTCGGAAGCCCCAAGAGTCCACCATCGCCCGATAATCACTGTGCAGGGCCGCGTAAAGGGAATAGATGTTGAACCAGTTACCCCTTGGCTGGGTAAACTCGGTACCTGGGGCAATCACCAAGGGGTCAATCCGGATAAAGAGAGAATGGGGAAATTGAAAAATGAAATCAGAATAAGAGCTGAAATATACCTCGTTAGCCACGAGAGATGCCGATGGGTGACGAACTGAGATTCCCGACCCAAAAGATCGGGTATCTGCACAGAGGCGCCAGAAGGAGCCTGATGAGTAGATGGAGCCGGAGTGCTGGAGGATGGCCCCTCTGCCGCGACCTCCGGAGGAACAGCCTCCTCAACGTCCGGATGACCAGGACGAATGACAGCCCTCCGTCAAACGACGAGCCTGACGGGTCCGAGGAGGACCAGGAGTGGGTGCAGCCCTACGACGGCGAACACCCGAAGTCCGAGAGGCGGAGGAGCTACTGGGCGCATCACGATCCATAGCTGGAATAGAACGGGCGAGAAAGGAAGGTAAGTTTCCTTTTAAAATTATGTAATGAACATTTCTAAATTTCTAGCCTCATCATATGATTAATGCAACATGATGCATGCTTAAAAAAAAAAAAAAAAAAAAAAAAAAAAAAAAAAAAAAAAAAAAAAAAAAATCGGCAGAGTTCCGTTTGTAAATTGAACATCCCAGGCATAAGCCAAGCGTGTTTTCCATCAATCAAAGCCTCAAACAGATTTAAATTGCATTCATATATGTAATTACAGCATGTAATGCATGATTTTATTGCAGAAAAGGAATAACAATATGTGGGGACCGCAGCCTCATGAACATAAAATAGGACTCACATAAGTTGATACATAGCATGTATATATGATGGTACATTACATAGCATTGTAAAGCATACATTTTATCTCTAAACATGCAAATAGTCAAAATGTATAGCAAAACATTGACGAAATTGAAAAGTGACCGGTCAAAGTGTTACCCTGTAGCGTGTAGATCAATCCTACCGGAACAGTTTTTGCAGGAAAAGTTGAAAAAATCGACAAAAAGCCCTTGCGAACAAGAAAAAATCGAGAGAATCTCTTTTGAATTACAAGTTGAAAGTGGACAGATCTGGAGGAGCCGCGTTGGATTTAAGGCCCGATCATGACCGCAGATGTATCTGCGGCTGGCCGCAGATCCATCTGCGGCTGGCCGCAGATCCATCTGCGGCTGGCCCTGGTGGGTCCCACCTTGCTCCCTTGCAACCATTTGACGTGTTGAAGTGAAAAGTTTACGAGATGGGTGACCGGCGACGATACCCGGCCCCGACATGACGATCGACCGGCGACGATAACCGGCGATCACGAGATGGAGGACCGGCGACGATAACCGGCTCCGACAAGATAACCGACCGGCTCGACGATAACCGGAGGTTTACGAGATGGGTGACCGGCGACGATACCCGGCCCCCGACATGACGATCGACCGGCGACGATAACCGGCGATCACGAGATGGTTGACCGGCGACGATAACCGGCTCCGACATGATTACCGACCGGCGACGATAACCGGAGGTTACGAGATGGGTGACCGGCGACGATACCCGGCCCCGACATGACGATCGACCGGCGACGATAACCGGCGATCACGAGATGGATGACCGGCGACGATAACCGGCTCCGACAAGATAACCGACCGGCGACGATAACCGGAGGTTACGAGATGGGTGACCGGCGACGATACCCGGCCCCGACATGACGATCGACCGGCGACGATAACCGGCGATCACGAGATGGATGGATGTCCGGCGACGATAACCGGCTCCGACAAGATAACCGACCGGCGACGATAACCGGGGGTTACGAGATGGGTGACCGGCGACGATACCCGGCCCCGACGAGACGATCGACCGGCGACGATAACCGGCGATCATGAGATGGATGTCCGGCGACGATAACCGGCTCCGACAAGATAACCAACCGGCGACGATAACCGGGGGTTACGAGATGGGTGACCGGCGACGATACCCGGCCCCGAACGAGACGACAGATTGAAGGAGTGAACCCAAAGACTAACGAACACGGTCAAGGGGTCGATACATTGACACTCTTACGAATGTCTTGCATGCATTGCATCTTATGTTGCATCATAAGCTATATGTGTGAGGCATCATGTATGCACTGTCATTCTTACACACTGTCATTCATGCATCGAGTGTCTACTCTTTATCCTGTTCATTTCATTTATCATTTCATAAACATGATAAAGAGGGGCAGCTGTAGACACCCAAATTTTGCGTTTCCTTCTACTAACCTTGACAGGAGGGCGAAATCGTCAATTGAACCAGCTTGCAGGAGCAAAGGAGCGGGCACAAGGGCGAGCGCCCGGCCCCGCCGAAATGCTTTGGGCAACCCAAGTTTACGTGACAATAGAGCCGTCCAAGGCAGGCACTTCCGAATGAGGTGGCACGTCTCCCGGAAATTCCCGGACTGCGGAATACGAGCCTGTCGGCGAAAACCGACGTTGCGGTACGAAAATCGAGGCGTGGCACGAAAATCGAGAAAGTCAAGCCCGCCAGCCGCGGATAGATCTGCGGCCAAGTGGGTGCGCCAGCACGAAAACCGGGAAATCAGCACTCAGCAGCTGAGTGCGATGGGAGGCGTGCCAGCTGGCCAGCCGCAGATCCATCTGCGGGCCAGCCGCAGATAGATCTGCGGCTGGCTCTGGCCAGCCTATTTAAGCCAGCTTCGGCAGCATACAGGAGGTTCAGCGAATTTTGGAGAAGAAGAAGAAAAAACAGCAAACAGCAGCACGGATTTTGAGAGAAAAATAGTAGATTTTGCAACAAAAATAGGAAGAAAAGAGAGGAAAAAGAGAGAAATTTTACTCCTTTAATTTTGATTGTATCAAATATATTTCTCATCCTATTCAAATACCAAGACTTCATCCTTTTTGAGATCATTTTGCAAGGTAAAAATTCCTTTTGTTATAACAATTCATATCATCTTATTTGCTTAGATGGGATGTAGTTTTTCATGTATATTGTTGAACAATCATGGATTATGGATTATTAGGGAGGGTTCCATCGGAACAAAATTCTTACTAATAACCCGAGGATGTCCAATTGATAAAATTTCTAGCTTGTTGGTGATAATTTATTGGGTGTAAATTTATTTAGATTGTCATTTCTTCCGGATATCATGGTGTATTAGATAAACCCGGGTTGGTTAGTTATGTAATATTCATTTTGTAGGCATGTATTAATCTCGTGTGAGCCTAGGAATGCGACCCCGAGGTCCAAATCCGATGATGGACGTTTTGATGTATGTGATAGATTCAAGATGCTCGTTTTGTAACATGTAACCTTTGGGCCTTAAAACGACGCCAAGGCGGGAATCGTGTTTAAGGCCCCGAAATAGTGAAATTTGTGATTGTTGGCGTTCGGGGATATTTTGATGGCTTACATGCCCATGAATAGCCCGACGCGTGTTTATGCTCGATTTGAATTATGACACGAAATTGATTTCAAAGCTAAATGATAAGATTTTCATAAAATCAATCAAAGTAGGATATTAGAATCACGAGGTTAAAATTTGAGAAACGTTAATGAAATGTCGATTCATATCTAACGAGAAAGCTAAAGAAAAATCGTTTTCCAAAACAACACACGAAATGATTTTATAAATAATTGACGTTTTATTAAATCTTTGTGCATAGGGTGAAAGAGATCCTAGAAATTGCCCATCATTTTATGAAAGCAACGTATAGATCTCGATTCCTATTTTGACGAAGGTTTAAAACTCTTGTTTTGTTAAAACGACACTTAATGAAAATCCCATAGTTTTGGACAATTAAAATCAAACCTTTCTCATAAAGAATAAAGCTTTCTCGTGCATACCGAAAAGACATTCCGAAGCGTACTCAAATTAAAACACGATTTTCCCTAAAATTCAAATGATTCTTTCATACAAACTCACCACAACATTCACATAAGCACACATACACACACACGCGCGCACACACACACGCATTTCATGAATTAAAGGATAGGAAAGCATTAAGATTGCGGTAACCGTGTTTCACGGAAGTCGAGGGGTGCCTAACACCTTCCCCTCACTTAAGCAAGCCCCCGAACTCTATGAATCTCGATTCGCAGACCAATTAATTCGGAGTCACATATGAGCCAGCGATTTATAAAACGCGAAAATTCGGATGAGTTGGTACATCCATTTCAAATATACCAACTGGCGACTCTGGTTAATTGGCTCATCATAAAAAACGATCTTTCAAAACCCCGTCGACATCAATGCCGACCTTTTCCAAGCGTCATCTAAACCAAAAGGCTAAAATTGGAAAAGACCAAAAGAGAGAAAGCGAAAACCCGGCGTCGACATCCATCATCTGTCTTTTAAAATCATCAAACTCCTCCCGAGATATGGAACTATGGTTGGGAAGATCAGCCATTTCAGAGGTAGAGGCCTGGGCTTTCTTAGACTGCGAACGGGTTTGAGGAGCAATCCTACAGAGACAAATGGTTCGAAGTTTAGTCCTGGGGAAATGAAAACATGGATGCATGCTAAAGCTATAACCTTTTTTGTGTTTTGGGGTTCTTTAATCTTTCCCTGCAAAAGAGAAAGTTAGTAGTCCTTTAGTGCCATAACCAATGCTAAACATGCTTTATTATGCTCCCCCAACTATTCCCTGCAATTCACAGCGGTTAGTAATCTCTTTCGACATAGAAAAGGGATGTATGAATATTGAATGAGATCATGACATTTAGACATATAAACGTAAAAAGGCATGAAGAGACTTTTCCTGCGTTGGGTTATTCTGAGGATGACCTATCCTAGGGTTACTCTCACGGGCTTTTCGGCATGAAGGTTCCCAAATCTTCGCAATCTACTCGTTTGAGCCCTTTCGATTGGAGCGGATTTGAGTGGTGCGTTTCCTGAGCCATCTCCGGGGAGCAGCCCCATCGAGTCCAGTAATAAGCAACCGACAGGTTCGCCTCAGGAGGAGGTACTCTCTCAACATACATTCACATTCATCGTCCTCACCGTATGCAAATGATTTCTTTAAAGTAAAGCCATTCCATTCAATCATTCATTTATTGGACAAAACACGCATTCACACAACAAAAGCACAAAAGATCAAAATATCGCATGCACACACATATTCACGAACTTTTAAAGGATAGGATACATCAAGATTTGAAAGCGGCTTAAGCCCTCTAATATCCCCAGCAGAGTCGCCAGCTGTCGACGCCGGGTTTTTCGCTTTCTCGGTCTGGTCTTTTCCAATTTTAGCCTTTTGGTTTAGATGATTTTTGGAAAAGGTCGGCATTGAGGTCGACGGGGTTTTGAAAGATCGTTTTTATGATGAGCCAATTAACCAGAGTCGCCAGTTGGTATATTTGAAATGGATGTACCAACTCATCCGAGTTTTCGCTCTTTTGTAAATCGCTGGCTCATATGTGACTCCGAATTAATTTGGTCTGCGAATTGAGATTCATAGAGTTCGGGGGCTTGCTTAAGTGAGGGGAAGGTGTTAGGCACCCCTCGACTTCCGTGAAACACGGTTACCGCAATCTTAATGCTTTCCTATCCTTTAATTCATGAATATGTGTATGTAGGTGCGCGCGTGTGTGTGTGTGTGCCTATGTGAATGTTGTGGTGAGTTTGTATGAAAGAGTCATTTGGATTTTTAGGGAAAGTCGTGCTTTAACTTGAAAACGCTTCGGAATGTCTTTTCAGCATACACGAGAAAGCTTTATTAGAAATGTTTGATTTTAATTGTCAAAACTGCAAGATTTCCATTAGGTGTCGTTTTGGCAAAAGAAGAGTTTTAAACCTTCATCAAAATAGGAATCGAGATTTATACATTGCTTTCATAAATGGTAGGCAATTTCTAGAATCTCTTTCGCCCTATGTATCAAGGCTTAATAAAACGTCATTTTATTTATAAAATCATTTTGTGTGATGTTTTGGAAAACGATTTTTCTTTAGCTTCCTCGTTAGATAGGAATCGACATTCATTAACATTTCTCAAATTTTAACCTCGTGATTCTAATATCCTACTTTGCTTGATTTTTATGAAAATCTTATCATTTAGCTTTGAAATCAATTTCGCGTCATAAATCGAATCGAGCATAAACACGCGTCGGGGCTATTCATGGGCATGTAAGCCATCAAAATATCCCCGAACGCCAACAATCACAAATTTCACTATTTCGGGGCCTTAAACACGATTCCCGCCTTGGCGTCGTTTTAAGGCCCAAAGGTTACATGTTACAAAACGAGCATCTTGAATCTATCACATACATCAAAACGTCCATCATCGGATTTGGACCTCGGGGGGTCGCATTCCTAGGCTCACACGAGATTAATACATGCCTACAAAATGAATATTACATAACTAACCAACCCGGGTTTATCTAATATACCATGATATCCGGAAATGACAATCTAAATAAATTACACCCAATAAATTATCACAAACAAGCTAAAATTTTATCAATTGGATATCCTCGGGTTATTAGGAAGAATTTTGTTCCGATGGAACCCTCCCTAATAATCCATAATCCATGATTGTTCAACAATATACATGAAAACTACATCCCATCTAAGCAAATAAGATGATATGAATTGTTATAACAAAAGGAATTTTTACCTTGCAAAATGATCTCAAAAAGGATGAAGTCTTGGTATTTGAATAGGATGAGAATTATATTTGATACAATCAAAATTAAAGGAGTAAAATTTCTCTCTTTTTCCTCTCTTTTCTTCCTATTTTTGTTGCAAAATCTACTATTTTTCTCTCAAATTCCGTGCTGCTGTTTGCTGTTTTTCTTCTTCTTCTCCAAAATTTTCTGAACTTCCTGTATGCTGCCGAAGCTGGCTTAAATAGGCTGGCTAGCTGGCACGCCTCCCATCGCACTCAGCTGGTAGTGCCTGGTTTCCTGGTTTCCGTGCTGGCGCACCCACTTGGCCGCAGATCTATCCGCGGCTGGCGGGCCTGACTTTCTCGATTTTCGTGCCACGCCTCGATTTTCGTGCCGCAACGTCGGTTTTCGCTGACAGGCTCGGGTTCTGCAGTCCGGGAATTTCCGGGAGACGTGCCACCTCATTCGGAAGTATATGCCTCGGACGACCTTATTGTCACGTAAACTTGGGTTGCCCAAAACATTGCGGCGGTGCCGGGCGCTCGCCCTTGTGCCCGCTCCTTTGCTCCCGCAAGCTGGTTCAATTGACGATTTCGCCCTCCTGTCATGGTTAGTAGAAGGAAACGCAAAATTTGGGTGTCTACAGGTAAGCCCTGTTCAATGTGTACCCAAGAAAGGGGGAATAACTGTGGTAAGGAATGAGAACAACGAGTTGATACCAACTCGAACAGTCACGGGATGGAGAGTCTGTATGGACTACCGGAAGCTCAACAAGGCCACAAGGAAAGATCACTTCCCCCTTCCATTCATAGATCAAATGTTGGACAGACTAGCAGGGCATGAATACTACTGTTTGCTTGACGGATATTTTGGTTATAATTAAATTGCCATCGCTCCAGAGGATCAAGAGAAGAAAACTTTTACTTGTCCATATGGAACTTTTCCATTCAGGTGAATGTCCTTCGGTCTATGCAATGCTCCAGCCATATTTCAACGGTGTATGATGGCGATATTTTCTGATATGGTAGAAATCAACATGGAAGTTTTCATGGATGATTTCTCAGTGTTCGGAAATTCCTTCGATAGCTGTCTAAAGAATTTGATCATGGTACTGAAAAGATGCGTGGAAACAAATCTTGTGCTTAATTGGGAGAAATGTCACTTCATGGTTCAAGAAGGAATAATATTGGGACACAAAGTCTCAGTAAAAGGGTTGGAAGTGGATAAAGAAAAATTAGAAACCATCGAGAAACTACCTCCATCATCTTCAGTAAAGGGAGTTCGGAGTTTTTTGGGCCATGCTGGGTTTTACCACAGATTTATCAAAGACTTCTCCAAAATCACGAAACCCCTGTGCAATCTATTGGAAAAGGATGTCCCATTCATATTCGATGAAAATTGTTTAGCAGCCTTTGAGTTGTTGAAAAAGAAGTTGACAACAGCACCTGTGATAGTGGCACCGGACTGGTCTCTACCATTTGAGCTTATGTGTGATGCTAGTGACTATGTTGTGGGCGTGGTATTGGGACAGCGCAGAGATAAGGTTCTACATGCAGTATACTATGCCAACAAAACACTCTCATATGCCCAAATGAATTACACCACCACCGAAAAGGAACTACTCGCTGCTGTCTATGCATTCGACAAGTTCTGGTCCTATCTCATTGGGACAAAAGTTGTGGTGTACACGGAGCATGCAGCAATTCGGTATTTGATATCAAAGAAGGATGCCAAACCAAGATTGATCAGGTGGATCCTTTTGCTCCAAGAATTTGACATGGAAATAAAGGACAAGAAAGGCACGGAGAACCTAGTAGCTGATCATCTCTCCAGATTAGATAACCCGGAGCAGGAAGGTAAAGATAAGGCTGAAATAAATGATTGTTTCCCTGATGAACAGTTATTTGCAGTTACCTTTGAGATTCCATGGTTCGCTGATATTGTCAACTATCTTGTGGGTCATGTACTACCACCGGATCTAACTTCTCAACAGAAGAAGAAATTTTTGCATGATGCAAAGAGATACATGTGGGACGAGCCCTACTTGTTTAAACAATGTACAGGTCTTGTGATCCAAAGGTGCATTCCCGATGTCGAGACTGTCAGTATATTGCACGCATGTCATTCTTCTCTGTTTGGCGGCCATTATGGAACGCAAAGAACCGCATCCAAAGTACTCCAAGCCAGGTTCTATTGGCCCACTTTGTTTAAAAATGCCCACCAATTCATAAAGAATTGTGATCGATGCCAACGGGTGGGCAACATCTCCAACCGCAATGAAATGCCACTAAATGTCATCTTGGAGGTGGAAATCTTTGACGTATGGGGAATAGACTTCATGGGACCATTCTCGTCATCCTGCAACAATCTCTATATCCTTCTTGCGGTTGATTATGTGTCCATATGGGTGGAAGCTTCTGCTTTACCAACCAATGATGCTAAGGTGGTTCTTAGGTTCCTACAAAAGAGCATTTTCACGAGATTTGGCACTCCACGGGCTATCATCAGTGATGAGGGCAGTCATTTCTGCAACAAACAGTTCACAACCCTCCTGGCTAAATACGGAGTGAGGCACAGAATTGCCACGACATACCACCCACAAACAAGTGGTTAAGTCGAAGTGTCCATTAGAGAGGTGAAGAGAATTCTGTAGAAGATTGTTAATCCTTCCAGAAAAGACTGGTCATTGAAGCTAGATGAAGCATTATGGGCATACATAACTGCCTATAAGACACCCCTCGGCATGTCCCCATACCATGTGGTCTACGGCAAAGCTTGTCATCTTCCGGTTAAACTAGAGCACAAAGCTTATTGGGAGTCGTTGGTCGAAAGCTCGCTACATGGGTATCATTGAAAAGCCTAAGGGAACTAGGCATTGCACAACCAAGTATCATAGTCCTAATAACCTCTGAGTCGGTCCCCAACCTAGACTTAACATTATCTTAGCTGTAACTTACCCCATTTGTGGTGTTGCAAGTTGGAGTATACAAATTTCCCCCTAAGAAACATATTATGAGAATCATTTGGGTTACTATAAATTTGATGATTACTACACACACACACACACACACACACACACACACTGTATCAATCATTACAAGGTTTGATTTGCATGACTGTCATGGTACATGAACTAAGTTTTGGTTAGGAGCCTTATGTGTTTGATATTGTGTTTATTCCGAGGCAAAGCACACTAGGATTGTTTACTAATTGATGAGGATTCATGGTGCATTTACAAATTTTTGCATTTCATCCATGTTTGCATTCATTTCATTGTAATTGCTTGAGGACAAGCAACAACTCAAGTTTGGGGGTATTTGATGAGTAGGTTTCATACCTACTTATTGGATACTATTCTGCTTCATTTGTTGCTTAACTCTTAGCTCCAAAGTGTATTTTCATGCATTTTTCTCTTCTTTTTGTTATCGCTTCACTATTTGCATTCTATGGCTTTTGCACAGTTTTGGTTAATTTGACATGAGTTATGGTGCATATGATGTTTGGGATCTGATTGATTTCTTGTTGCTTGCACAGTGTACGAGAATCGAGGAAATAGACTGAGTACAACAATGCAGCAGCAGACTGACAGACGACGCAGTTGCGCCCATTTTGACTTGGAAGCCAGCGCAGCTGCGCCCGTGCCCTGCACCCAGAACTTGCCCGCGCAGCTGCGCCCAGCTTGGCCTTGAGGTCGGCGCAGCTGTGCCCTCCCTTTTTCCTGCTGAAGCCCTCAGCGCAGCTGGGCCCATTTTACAAAGGATTCCAGCGCAGCTGCGCCTGTCGACAACCGGCCATGCAGTCACGTTCCAGACAGCGAAGCAGCACTACCAATAAAACATGCAATGCCAGATTTTGAGGAATTTGGAATGAAGCTTTATCAGTGGGGAATCAAAATAAGTCAAAAGAAGACAAAATGAGCATGTAATATAATGATCTGAGAACTTAATTGAAAAGAGCCTACTCCTACACGAAAATTAAAAAGTTTACTGCATTCTTATTTCTAAAATTGAGACAATTCTGCTGATCATCAAATTCACTCGGGAACTGAAGAATGGAGCTACATGGATGCTGAATTGAGGATTGGAAGCAAGAAATCAAGAATCAACACAATTTGGAAAATCATCAGAAGTTGCAGAAACGGAGGAACTGAAGCAGGGAGTTTTATTATTTTTCGTTTGTGATTAATTTTTCCTATTCTGTAATTATGATGATGAACCAATTGTGTATGATGGATTCTATTATTGTCATTATGAACTAAACTTAACTTTTGGGATTATAATGAATCTTTTGCATTATTGAAAATTGAAATGCTTCCTTATTATTGCTAGTTGATTATGAAATGAATGTATAGCATAATTTATACTTAATGTTTAATTGCTTGATCACCAATTACCGTGATAATTTATATGGAATTGAGAAAGCAAATATAAATTGAGATCTGATTATGCTAGCATATGTTCATAATTTTTACATTCCTCGTGAAGTTATGTTTCGTGCTTAGGATAGAGATATACCGAAGCACCAAATGTGGCCAATTGAGAACTTATACTTCAACCCTCTTAATTGTACTTCACATAGATATATAGTGCGTTAGTCATCTAGGGTGTTCACATTCATTCTATCAATTGTGGATTTAGTGTGATATGAGTATGGTGCATCGAGAGGTGGCCATATTTTACATTCGTGTTCTTGACCAACATTCCTTAATAATCAATTAGCAACGATAGGAAACATGGAAATCTAAGTTTGCAATAAGTAAAATTATAATCCCAAACCCATAAAATCTGTATTTATACAATCATAATTTGTTCTATTTGTTTCTTTAATAATCACTAGACAATTTTATCATTGTACTCAACTGTTTAAAGAGACCAAAATAATAATAAAATCGGTGTTTATAGTCGTAAATGCAATTCTATTCCTCGTGGGATCGATACTTTACTAACTTTATATTACTTGTGGATCACGTACACTTGCGTGTATGAGTCATATTTGTTATACATACAAATATCCCAACAATACCGCATTTGTCAATCATGTGTCCCAAAAAGTGGACTCTCTCTAGCCAAAATTCACATTTCGAGAATTTTGCATACAACTTCTCCCTCCTCAAGGTTTCCATCACTATCCTTAGGTGTTCAACATGATTTTCCTGTGGCATTGAGTAGACTAGAATATCATCTATGAACACAACTACAAATTTGTCCAAATGTTGTTTGAACACTCTATTAATTAAATCCATAAATGCGGCTGACGCATTTGTCAACCCAAATGACATCACCAAGAACTCATAATGACCGTAATGAGTCCTAAATGATGTCTTAGGTACGTCCTCTCCTCTCACCTTTAATTGGTGATACCCTGTTCTTAAATCTATTTTAGAAAAGTATTTTGCCCCCTTCAACTGATCAAACAAATCGTCGATCCTGGGCAACGGATACTTATTCTTGATTGTTACTTTGTTCAACTCTCGATAGACGATACAAAGCCTTAACGATCTATCCTTCTTCTTCACGAATAACACTGGCGCTCCCCATGGAGACAAACTCGGTTGGATATATTTATTATCTAATAGTTCTCATAATTCTATCATCAACTCCTTCATCTCTACTGGGGTCATTCTATGTGGTGCCCTTGCGACAGGTGCCGCCCTTGGCACTACACCTCTAGTTAACCCGGTCTCCCTTTCTGGTGGAAGACCTGACAACTGACTGGAAATACATCCATAAATTCTCTCACTATAGGTTTCTGACCCATTTCTTCTCCCACTCTCTAGGTTTCTACAACGTAGGTTAAATATCCCACACCTCCCTTTCTCAACAGCTTTTTAGCTTGCATCATTGTCAGACAGCGAAAATGTCTTGGCCATTTACTACCGTAAGACATTACCTTAGACCAATTCGAGGTCTGAAGGTTTACCCTCTCCTTTTCGCCATCTATCATTGCTCCCATGGTCAAATAACCAATCCATTCCCAAAATTACATCGAATTCTCCCCGTTCTATCAATAACTTGTAACTTCTGTCATAATGCAATAATTTCTACAAATATCTTCAACGAAAATTACTTTCTCCATCTAATTCCTTTTTATTCTTCTTCTTCTAGTTGAACTTAGTCAACGTCTCACTTCCTTTTGGCTATGATAGCCTTCTACCAAAATGGATTCGAATGAATCAATTTGTAACATCAAAAATTTATTGTAGAGCCAGGGTTTTAACCCTTGCTCAAACCTCCTCGTCTTCCTCTCCTTTGTATCCACTTAATGTGGAGTGAATCTAGCCAATTCATTGAACTTGGTGAGGTATTGTGGGAACTAACACATTCCTCTAAATTCAATTCTAAACATCGTATCTCTATACCGATTTACATACTTCTAAGGAAGTAGTTCTCGAAGTATAACTCCTTGAATCAATCCCACGCTATTACTCCTCCATCCCTACTTTGGTTTGCTTCCCACCAGAAATTAGCTTCCCTTTTCAGTAGGTAGGTAGGAAAAGTGGTCTTTTCCTCCTCCCTAACTCCAGCAATGATGAATGCTTTCTCAATCTCCTTAACCCATGATTGAGCCTCTATAGGCTCGGTGGTCCCCTTAAATTTGGGCGGTCCCACACTCTTAAAGTCCTTAAAGTTGGCAATATGCACAACTGAAGGAACGATAGGTGGTACGGTTAGAACTCTATTCAAACCCCCTATTAGTAAGTCTACGAATTACTGCATAGGGTTTTCTGTTTCCCTAGTCTCACTCTCATTATCGGATTATCTATTCTCATTCCTCTATGTTCCCTGTCTTCCTCTTCCTCTCCATCTCGACGGCATTTTTCTATTAAACAAATTATGCCACTATTAATCTACTATTTATCTTCGCGCACTTTAATAAATACTTACACGTACACATACTAATCACAAGGCACGTTAAAATAAACATACTTATATTAACATGCTTCATATTTCATACATCTTGCAACATATAGCTCCTACTATTCGCATACAATATATCTCTCTATTACTAAAAAGATGGGATTTACACCAGATAATGCATTACATATACAAAATTTAGGATTTACATCCTTACAAGGTACACATCTAGACCTCGTCGAATCACTGAACTAGACTACGCCTAATGGCGTCTGCATACTTGTCATCTGTTATGGCCATCACCAGTTCCCTACTAATTGTGTGCCTGGTCTGGCCCTCCTCCGCTGGGTAATGAGTCACCCTACGCTGAAATCGCCCATGTGACAACTTGAACGCATAGTTAGACACCTTCTTGATCATTGCCTCTTCTTCTAGGTCATCAGCCGATCTTCGACCCTGATTCTATCATCGATCTCTGCCTCCCAGTAGGCCTCTAACTCATGTCTCTCTTGCATGAGTTCTTGCATCCTTGCCTCTAAGGCTTGAACTTTACCTCTCAGTGCTACGTTCCTGTCAAGTACCACGTAAACAGATTATTTATGTCTGCTGGTGCCACTTCCTCCTCTTCAGAAGGCACAACATCCGAGATATATTTTTTACTTTCTCCTCATGCTCAGAAGGATCCTCCTCAGTGGGATCCTCCTTCGGATCTTCCTCTGGGTCACTTTCTATCTGAGCCTCAACCTCTGCTATTGGCTCGAGTGTTGGCTCGGGTGGAGCGATCAGCTCCTCGCTCACTATGTGAATGTCTCTATATTCGGGTCCTCCTCCAGACTTCCACAATCCAAGTTACTAACTCGATAAGTACATAGCAATAATGAATAATATTATAACACATAACAAATATAGTTTATTTTAAGTATACTTTTAGTTCTGTCGATGAATTTCCTCAATTCACCCTTTAACAACTCTATTTGAGTTCATTTACTAACTTTCCCATTCTCTCTACAGTCATATTCCTAAGGTTTTCCCCAACCTAAGGTTTATAACCTATCAGCTCAGATACCAACCTGTGATGTCCCCAAATCCAGGTTCCTCAAACCCGAATCCGGTGCTCCACGGTACATCCTATTCCATACAACATAATAGACATGAATGTAATTACTATATTATTACAACACGTCTTACTCTCAATCCCAGGTTCTATTACCATAACATCATTCCAAATATATAATAGGTCTTAATATTACATCATTACTATAATAAATAAACTACGACGCTATCTAAACGTTCATCTTGCCCTTTCCTTAGTCCTTACCGGAACCTTCAACCCGCTCGACCTTAGCTGCAATGTTTAATATAAAGCAAGAATGAGCATTCAATTGCCAAGCAAGTATAATAGTTGAATAACAACAATATCAATAATCATACCACTTCTTTACTCTACAACTAGAATAATAGTTGCGAGCCATTCTGAATAACAAAAATAATACTTTGCTTTCGTTTTAAAAATATATTTTTGAAACGATATTGAGTGGTCACAAGACCTTGAACTTATTTTTGCTTTCTTGAAAAGGTACACAACAATATAACTGTAAACTGATGAGTGTGTTTTATACACACAATTTGGGTACTTTTGGCCATGATAATTTACAAGTCTTTAGGTATTTTATGTGGTTTTTATGTGTTTTTATCTTATTTCTACATAAATTAGTTTTTAGTTATTTTTACATGTTTTATGTTGCTTTGATGCATTTTCATTATGTTTGTAAAAATTGAAATAAAGACCGCTCGGATCGTTGATGGTATTGACTCAATGTTCGTGCTTGGACGTCTGTGCCCGAATGGTAGTATGATGGAAATTTGTGCTTGGCGACACTCGGTGCTTAATTTGATAACATTTGGTAGTTCGGCATGCACGGCGTCGGAAGGCGTGCACGGCGTTCGGCGTCGGCCATACCACGAGGGAAGCCCGTGCTTGGATATCCGTTCCTGAATGATATTACGCTGAAAAGTTGTGTTTGGCGATGCTCGGCGTTAAATTTGATAGCATTTGAAAGTTGGGCGTGCACGGCATTGGAAGGCGTGCATGGCGTACATGGCGTGCATGGCGTGCGGCGTCAGCTAAGCCGCGGGCACGACGTGCAGCAGCTAGGGGCATCAGGCGGCGCTGGGCGCGGATGCCGTTAGGTGCGCGTGGGCGCATGGGCGCTGGCTAGGCGAGCCTCGCCAGCACTCGGCGTGGGCGCGCGCTAGGCATGCGGAAAGTTAGCGCGCTGGGTGTGCGGCAGATTGGGGCGCCAGCGTGCGGTCAGGCACGCGCGCTGGAGTGCGGGGCGCGCGGCGTGGGCATGCGGCAGCCAGCGTGCGGGCGTGCGACACTCAGCATGGGCCAACCAGGGCTTGGGCGCGCGCGCCAGGCACCGTGCAGGCGCGCCAACGCCGTCCTGAATACGATTTGACACAGGTTTAGTGCGATCTGAGCCCCATTTTGTTCGACTTTGGCTAGGGTTTTCTTGAAGGAGGCTATATATAATCTTTTCTAAGCTTCATATCAGATATCTAAATAGAGGGAGGCTACAAAATACATCAAACAACAGGGTTAAAGGCTGCAAATTAAGCTGAATCAAGCCACGAGCTAAGGAACTCAGTCAACACGAATTGCAAAACTTAGGAGGAGAGCTAGAAACCAACAACAACCCAAGGAACAACAGCTGAACAACTTCAAAAGTGGTTTCATTTCTAGATTTTCAACTCCTTTGTAATTCGAATTTGACAATGTATAAAATGAAATTAATGTTTATTGTAGTTATCATGAACTAACCTTCTATTCCAAGATTGCAATGGAACCCAACACTTAGCCCGTAATTACGTTGGGAACCTATATGAACTTGATGAACGGATTATAGGTTAAGACCTAGTTATGATAACATGCGAGAGTATAGATTGTTGTGGGTTATTAATCAGATTAAGTGACGTGTGTCTTATTAATTATCTGCAATAATAGGTATCTTCATAGTAGTTGAGATAGATATATACCTAATTACCACATGCAACCAATTGAGAATCTAGTCTTAATAACTTCCGATGTGAAAGTTGGTAATTGAGGGGACGATTAATTAGATTTGGTGACACGTGTCTCTTAATCATTCCTGAAATTAGTCTCTTGATAGTGTATAGGATAGACATATACCTATGCACCGCTTAGGAAGATTCGTGATTGACCATCGACAGAGGCTCTTATGTAGTTTTGATTTCTCGGTTGTCAATTCGTATGTTATAACTGATTGAAAAGAGAGAGTTAGGAGATTCAAATGACGTGTTGGGGGAAATTGTAATCTTAGACCTTTCTATCTTGATATTTTACCGCGTTTCATTCATTACTCGACTTGTGAACTCAAACAATCAATAAACAATCACACCTTCATCGTTTAAATTAGATCAAATTGATATACGATTGGTACTTGGTTATTATTTGTCACAATTCCTTATGGGTTCGACTCATATCTTATCATATATTATTTGTGGGTCGTGTATACTTGCACGTGTGTGTTTATCAATTGCTAAATCGACCAACAGGTTTTTGGCGTCATTGCCGGGGAATTGTTTCTAATAATTTTACCAATATTAATTACTATCGAATTGGTCTTAATTTAAACTTGTATATAATTTTATTTTTAGTTTGTTTTAACATTTCTTTTTATTTTTCTGTTTAATGATTTCTTTTTTACAAGGTACACATGGCCAACTATAATTATCAATGGCCTCACTCGGGAATGACCTAACCAGGAGCGGCATGGATGGATGGATTTGATGAGGTGGCGACACACATAGAGACGCTGTCAAAGAATGTTAACGCTCTAGTGGCCCAACGTACTCAACGTGTTGTGGTGAATTGTGATTATTGTGACGGAAACTTCGGTGATTACCCTAACAGTTATAACTGTTCCGATGCTTATCACCAAGATTGGGGGTATCACCTAGATTCTACATGGAGCTACAATTATGAAGATCAATACTATGTTCCGAGTCCAGCATATACACCAGAATTCTCATGTCCACCTTCATTACCACAAGAAGAAAATTCAAATGTGAAGGAACTTGGGTCCTAGAACATAACTTCGATTGAGGAGATTTTGAAAAGTTAGCAAATGGCGATTCGAAATCTTAAGAACTAGATGGGAAAGCTTATTATCGCCTTCAACGATAGACATCAAGGCGAATGGCCCAATGACATGGGTCCCGAAACTGATGGATTTCGCGTGCCAAAGCTGCAATCAGACATGTTAATTGATGATGATTCTGATATGGAAGAGACATGTGGGAAACAAGAAAATGAGGTCGAGGATCCAGCCTTGAGCCCCAATGATAATGATGAGCTAATTTCGATTGTATCCCATATACCTTCTCCTCCAAAGCTCAAGGATCTGGGTGGTTTTGCAGTCCCGTGCCCATTGAGTAGTCATGTCGTAGGCAAAGCTCTATATGACATAGGAGCTAGTTTACAGTTTGAGCCATGGCGTGATGAAGCAGAGGTTCATAAAAAGATAGATGAGGATCCACTTGTGTTTGAGAAACTTAATTTCACTATGTCATTCATAGACACAATAGAGCAGGCTCCTAGCTACTTTTAGTTCATATAGGAGGATTTATATAAGAACAATAAGCTAGGTGAGCTTGAGGCAATGGACCTCATCGAAGCAATGCCCTTAGATATTTCACCCCTACTGATGGATGAAGCGAATGCAGAAAGTTTCTTTTTGCTGATGGCTGAAACTGAGTTTGGGAGTCGCCTAGTATGTGTGCATGCCATGCAAATTAAGGAAATGACAGTACGGAGGCATGCTATGGTCATTTTTGCAATCGAGCCGGACTAAAAGGAAACAAGAAGCTAGTCAGGCCGAGGACGTTAACTCAAGCGCTATTTGGGAGGCAACCCAAATCTCTATTTTATTTTTCAAGCTATTTTGTTTTTATTTTTTATTTTTTATTTTAATCTCAAAAAAAAACGTTTGGTGTAGTTTGTTTTTGATTTTATGTTTAATTGTGTTTGATGTGTGTAATATTGCTTGCTGTAGTTAGACGTTTAAATCCAACATTGAAAATCATAACAGCAACACAAATGGCAGCTCAGCAAGCAGCAGCCAGCAGTGCAGCAGACTAGCCAGCTGATGCTTGTCCTTAATTGCAGCCCATATGCAAATTTTTGGCATTCCACTCTTTTGTCTCTCTCCTCCAAAGATAACTTTCATGCATTTTCCCCAAACTCAAATTCGTGCCCCATCACTCCAATTGGGCATCTAATCTCTGCAATCCATCAGTATTGTCATCTTCTAACTTGAAATTCAATAAGGATTTCGCAGATTTTGAAGAATTCCCATGGCGTTTCAAATGTTTTCCAAGAAAAGGTAACAAGGCCTTTTAATTTCAAATTTTACTTGCTTGGGACTGTGCTTGGGTTGAGTTTTATTGTAGGAACACTCCAATTCTCCCATTGCAAGACTTTGTGGAGGGCTAACCCTGCTTCCCAATGCATTGACAACTGACTTTTGGGAGGTGCACGCCACGTGTTTGATATTTGGCCTGAGAGAGTTTCTTAGCTAATGTGGGTTGTTCTTCATGAGGCATTGATCTGGTATGGCTTCCAAGCAACAATTGGGGTGAAGCTTCATCGTCCAAGCCAACCAAAGCCCATGACAAGAATTTTGTTAGTCAGGAAGCGTCCAAGCGACACCACACTAGAAGGGCGTGGCTGCTTGATTACCCTCAGTGAAGTTCTCTGTTTCAATTCTGTCTATTATAAACATTGAGGACAATGTCAAATTTAAGTTTGGGGGTAGTACTTCGTATTTGTGTACCTGTGTGTTTAATTTAGTTTTTGTGTGATTTAAGTATGTTTTTCTTTTTATTCAAAAAAATAAAATATATTTATTTTTTAGGATGTGTCCCTTGAGCATTGTTTTAATCTGATTTGAACCATAATCCATGGTCTATGATAAGGGCTTGTTTGAAGAGATTCTAACTCATGAGACATAGATAATTGTTGCTTAGTCTTTGTGCTTATCGTTTATTGGTTATTATTTTGCTTATGCGTCCTTTCACTTTCATGCACTTACCCATGAGTATTAAGCTAGTTGTATGCTTAGAGAAGGCTTTTATAATCGAATCCTTGTGAAAAATATCTATAAACTCTAGAACTCGTTTAAACATCACTCAAAGCAAGGTGTCCAAATTTGTTATGTTTGAATTGATGGTCCTGTGGTGAGTTGAGATGGAGCGTAAAACGCACTCACTCATGGACACACGCGTAGGAGAGATAGAGCGTAAAATGCACTCTCTTATAATTGTGATTAAAGAAAGAAAATTGTTTATTGCAAATCTTGTAAGGGGTTGAGGTTGAACGTAAAACACACTCACCCATATGAGCATGTTTAAGGATTGAGATGGAGCATAAAATGCACTCACCTAGAGCCCTTGGTTCTCAAAAGTTTTGGAATTGTGATTTGTATACCTTTGTATTGAGTGATGTGTTAAGCATATTGTTTTGGGGTTTATTTTGATTATTTCATAAGGTAATGTGGTTGCAATAGTTTCATCTGAGCTTGATTGGTTTAGTGCTATTGGGTACTCACACACACACATACGGAAGGGGCCTTAAGTAAAGTATGACTAGCTAACTGAAATTTTAGACGTGCAACGCTTTGTTTATTCTCTTGAGTTCCAAGTGTTGATGTCTTTGAGACCATTGTCAGCTTATTAATTCATTGCTCAAGTTAGGTTATATTAGAAGTTTTTGAATTGTTTAGTTTAGGTTTGTTTTGCTTGAGAACAAGCAAAGATTTCAGTTTGGGGGTATATGATGAGTGTGTTTTATACACACAATTTGGGTACTTTTGGCCTTGATAATTTGCAAGTCTTTAGGTATTTTATATGGTTTTATGTATTTTTATCTTATTTCTACATAAATTAGTTTTTAGTTATTTTTACATGTTTTATGTTGCTTTAATGCATTTTCATTATGTTTGTAGGAATTGAAATAAAGACCGCTCGGATCGTTGTTTGTATTGACTCAATGTCCGTGCCTGGACGTCTGTGCCCGAATGGTAGTATGATGGAAATTTGTGCTTGGCGACGCTCGGTGCTTAATTTGATAACATTTGGTAGTTGGGCATACATGGCGTCGGAAGGCGTGCGCGGCGTTCGGCGTCGGCCATACCACGAGGGCAAGCTTGTGCTTGGAAATCCGTGTCCGAATGATATTACGGTGAAAAGTTGTGTTTGGCGATGCTCGGCGTTAAATTTGATAGCATTTAGAAGTTGGGCGTGCACGGCGTTGGAAGGCATGCATGGCGTGTGGCGTCGGCCAAGCCGCGGGCACGGCGTGCAGCAGTTAGGGGCATTAGGCAGGCGTTTGGCGTGGACGTCGTGCGGCGCGCGCGGGCGCATGGGCGCTGGGCGCTCGGCGGGCCTCGCCAGTACTCGGCGCGGGAGCGCGTTGGGCGTGCGGCAAGTTGGCACGCTGGGAGTGCAGCAGATTGGGGCGCCAACGTGCGGTCAGGCGCGCGCTTGCGTGCGGGCGCGCGGCGTGGGTGTGCGGCAGCCAGCGTGCGGGCGTGCGGCACTCGGCATGGGCCAACCAGGGCTTGGGCGCGCGCACGCCAGGCACCGTGCGGGCGCGCCAACGCCGTCCTGAATGCGATTTGACACAGGTTTAGTGCGATCTGAGCTCCATTTTGTCCGACTTTGGCTAAGGTTTTCTTGAAGGAGGCTATATATAATCTCTTCTAAGCTTCATATCAGATATCTAGAGAGAGGGAGGCTACAAAATACATCAAACAACAGGGTTAAAGGCTGCAAATCAAGCTGAATCAAGCCACGAGCTAAGGAACTCAGTCAATAAGAATTACAAAACTTAGGAGGAGAGCTAGAAACCAACAACAACCCAAGGAACAACAACTGAACAACTTCAAAAGTGGTTTCATTTCTAGATTTTCAACTCCTTTGTAATTCGAATTTGACAATGTATAAATTGAAATTGATGTTTATTGTAGCTATCATGAACTAACCTTCTATTCTAAGATTGCAATGGAACCCAACACTTAAATTGAATTGAATTATATCTATATTGATTTTAGTTATGCATTTGTGAATTGATTGTCATAACCTTTGCTTTCTAGATTAATTGCTTGGCCCGTAATTACCTTGGGAACCTATATGAACTTGATGAACGGATTATAGGTTAAGACCTAGTTATGATAACATGCGAGAGTATAGATTGTTGTGGATTATTAATCGAATTATGTGACGTGTGTCTTATTAATTATTTGCAATAATAGGTATCTTGATAGTAGTTGGGATAAATATATACCTAATTACCGCATGCAACCAATTGAGAATCTAGTCTTAATGACTTCTGATGTGAAAGTTGGTAATTGAGGGGACGATTAATTAGATTTGGTGACACGTGTCTATTAATCATTCCTGAAATTAGTCTCTTGATAGTGTATAGGATAGACATATACCTATGCACCGCTTAGGAAGATTCGTGATTGACCATCGACAGAAGCTCTGATGTAGTTTTGATTTCTTGGTTGTCAATTCGTATGTTATAACTGATTGAAAAGAGAGAGTTAGGAGATTCAAATGACGTGTTGGGAGAAATTGTAATCTTACACCTTTCTATCTTGATATTTTACCGCGTTTTATTCATTACTCGACTTGTGAACTCAAATAATCAACAAATAATCAAACCTTCATCGTTTAAATTAGATCAAACTGATATACGATTGGTACTTGGTTATTATTTGTCACAATTCGCTGTGGGTTCGACTCATATCTTATCATATATTACTTGTGGGCCGTGTATACTTGCATGTGAGTGTTTATCGATTGCTAAATCGACCAACATAAACCGTCCTACTTACGAGCACTTCTAGGTGATCAGCCTATTGTACTCTATGTTGATCAACACTCTAGCTGGAAATGACTATATACGTTTATTTAGGCACTCGATGCCTTGTTAGAATAACTGACTAAAAACTGCCCCTAATATTAGGGTTGTTCATCTCATTCATGCCTCGGAATCCTAACCAAAACAATTCGGTTGGATAGCTCCACTTAATCATTAATAACATCTCAAGGATTTATTATCAAATCAACAAAACATTTCAATATCTATCTAGCCGAAACAAATGGCATCGACGTTCTCTATAATAGTTCATATATATGTGAATTTGAAAGCTTCAACAATTTATCTCATAACATAGCTCGAGTACTTGTGCAAATACTTAAAAATTTACATAAGTAAGGAATTCACACAACCATATATGTATTGCCTAAATCGGAACTTCAAACATCACATGAGAGTCATGAGAATATAAAATCAAATGAATCAAATAAACTTGTCCAACACAAGTGTTAGACAAGTGTTAGAAAGCTTACCTTAAGCGCTTGCTACTATTTGACGTTAATCGTCTTTCAAATGTCCTACACATTTAAGTACATAGCCACATACCAATTAGACAGACAATTAATGCCAAAGATTGGTTTACATTACTCTATAATGTTTCATTCTAATTAGAAATATAATATCATTTGAATTAGAAATATAATATCAAACAAAGTTACACAAACTTGATACGATGTTACGACGTTTGCACAATGCATGCCCGATTCGCCTCTTATGCATAAGTTTAGCATGTTCATACACTTGTCTAATTCATCATTGATTAATGTTAAGAGTCATTATAAACCATAATGTACAAGTTTTAGAACTTAGAACAACATCTTTTAGCGTTGGAAGCATTACACGTTACATACGCACATGTACGACGCCCTCTGTTTGCCTTCTAATGCACAATAGTCCTAAACATGGACAATTTAGAAATTTATCAAGTCTGAAATTATCAATTCTAACTAATGAAAATTGTAGGTCTACTTCTTAGCTTTCCGGATCATCTTGAATCATCCAAAATGGAGTTCGTATGAGAAAGTTATGTCCATTTTACTAAAGCATGTCGAAGCTGTCTAGCCAACTGTTGCTCTAGCGCGGGGCGCGCCCATTTAACCTTATGGTGGGCGCGGGACGTGCCCAACCGGTAGAGTTTTAGTTGCTCATCATCGAGCATGCTCTGTTTTTGCTAATATACTCCAAAGCTCATAACTTCTTCATTTTAAGTCGGAATTAGGTCATTCCGGAGGATGAGGAAAGCTTATAACATGAACTACAAAACCCTCATGGATTCATAATCTTATAGACTCTTTGATAAATCGAAATAGTGGCTCCAAAGAGCCTAGTCCAACTAGTTTTCAGCAAAACTCAGAGTTAGGCCAAGTCATTCTTCATCTTTGTTTCTTAGCTATTATACAACAAGTCAATATGACTTAAAACATACTTCTATAACTAAGCTAAGCAACATAACATCATTTCATCAATTAATCAATACCTAGTTCTCAAGTTCTTAGAGAAATTTCTCTCTTAGACATTTTATCAAATGGTTTGTGGGCATGAGTTAGAAACTCATATTGGAGTAGAGTTTCATTATACTCTAGTCCAGATTTCTAATTGAAATCATTTCTCACAGCTTCTGGACATATACTAACAGTACATAACCAATTCATACCACCAAACAAAGTGATTACATTTTCATCAATACTTATGAATTGTCCTTAATAGTCCATAATGTCCATCACATACCATTTCTTGTTCCTTATGCATAGGTTTGATTCTCATTCATTGTTCCACTTTCATATATCATTAACATGGTTTTTATAGAGCTAACAACATTTGTATATGTTCATGAACTAACTAGCAAAATCAGCAACATACTCCAACAAAGCAACCAAAGCAAAAACTATAGCTTGAAACTATTATGGAAATAAGTTTGATTAACCATTGCATACCTCTTGGAGCTTCTTCTAAGGTATTAAATGGATTAATAACAGCTGCTATAATCCTCTTTTCTCCTTCCTCAATTCACCCAAAAACTCCCTTTCTCACTCATATTTTCAGTTACAACACTTAGCAAAATGAAATGAATGGAAGGATTGCAATGGGGGAGTATATATAGAGGAAAGAACTGAGCTTCAAGGAGGATGGAGGAGTTGAGCACGAAGGCTACACTAGCTCCCCATGTTCGAGAGGGTGAGCTTTTCCTTCCCCCATGCTCATGGTCGGCTCGGGAAACACCCCCTCCTTCTCCCCAAATGTTATGCACTCCCTTTCCCTCTCCCAAATGCAGAATTTCATCTCCCCATGCTCTCCCACCTTCTTTAATTCCTTCCTCTCATTCTCCTCTCAATTTCTCCTTCTCCCGTACTCTTCTTACACCTCCAATTTTCGGCTGCAGAATTTATTACCCATTTCCCTTCATGGGTCATGGGTTTGAGTCATGGATGGTGGGTTTGGGTATGGGTCTTGGGCTTCCACTAATAATCTATTGGACTTCTAATTAAATTCCAATTGGGCTAAAATGAAATCCCCCACTTGGATAATTAATATTCATATTAACGCTTTGACGAAATTAATAAAAGTCGAAAAATTGAAAAAGGCGCCTTTTGCGTAAATAGTATTTTAGCGTTATTCCTCTAAATGATTAAATCAATACCATGAAATAATAACACTAAAAAATTTTAATAAAATTTTAGTATTTTCACATGCACGTCATATGTAGTAATAAAATATTCAAACACATAACACAGAATAATATTAATAAAAGTTTAATTTATTCAATAAAATTCATAGGCTCGTGTTACAAAACTACCCACGATCCGCGGTCGTTACAGCACTTCTTCGTCCAAACGAACTTCACGGTCTTTCTCGTTAGATTGGTCAACGGGGTCGCTATCTTAGAAAAATCTTGGATAAATCTTCGGTAGTACCCGGCTAAACTTAAGAAACTACGTACTTCAGTCGATGTCCTCGGTTGTTCCCAGTTACTCACTGCCTCCTCCTTCGCAGGATCCACTGAGATTCCATCTTTGTCTATCGTGTGCCCTAAAAATTATACCCTTTCCATCCAAAATTCGTATTTAAAAAATTTTGCATACAACTTTTTTCTTAGTGTTTCTAGTATCGACTCCAAATGTTCGGCATGCTCCTCTTTGGTCTTTGAATAAATTAAAATGTCGTCGATGAAAACTACCACAAACTTGTCTAGGTATGGCTTAAGATTTTGATTCATCAAATCCATAAATACTGTTGGCGCATTTGTCAAGCCGAAAGACATCACCAAAAATTCATAGTGACCATACCTCGTCCGAAATGCAGTCGTAGGCACATCCTCCTTCCTTTCCTTTAACTGGTGATATCCAGTCCTCAAATCTATCTTCGAGAAATATCTTACTCCTTGCAGTTGGTCGAAAAAGTTGTCGATTTTTGGCAATGGATACTTATTCTTGATCGTTGTCTTGTTCAACTCTCGGTAGTTGACATAGTCTCATCGATTCGTCCTTCTTCTTGACAAACAAAGCCGGTGCTCCCCATGGGGACACACTCGGCTGAATATACCCCTTATTTAGTAATTCTTGAAGTTGTATCATCAATTCCTTCATTTTCACTGGTGCTATGCGATACAGGGCTTTCAAAATCGGTGTCGATCCTGGCGCTAAATCTATCCCAAATTCAATTTCCCTGTTTGATGGAAGACCAGGTAAATCGTCTTGGAAACACATCTTGGAATTCCCTCACGGTTGGTATATTCCTCATGTCCACTCCCCCTTTCTTCGTATCTACAATATAGGCTAAACAGCCTACGCATCCTTTCCTTAACAATTTCTTGGCATGCATCATCGTAAGACAACATGATTGTCTAAGTGATGTGCTACCATAAAATACTACCCTAGACCGGTTTGGGGTCTGAAGGTTCACACTTTTGTTCTGATAATCAATTATTACTGCATGGTCATACAACCAATCCATTCCTAGTATCGCATCAAACTCTCCCAATTTAATAGGGATCAAATCTACATTTAGGTTATGACCCCTAATTTCAGCGCAACAATTACGGTATATGAACTCTACAGGGATTACCTCCTCATTAGCAATTTCTATGCTTAAGGGATGTTCTAGCCGCTCTTGGGGTAAGTTTAATCGTCTAGTAAATTCTTCAGATATAAACGAATAGGTGGCACCCGAATCAAATAATATGTAAGCATTTATATCATTGATCGGGATAATACCTGATACCACGTCCCTTGAAGCTATGACATCCTGGGCAGTCATGTTGAATGTCCTGGCGGCTTGTCGACTAGGCTGAGCAGGTCCACCAATCATTGGCTTGTTGTTTCCTCCTTTGTAGCCACTGTAAGTTTGCAAAATCACAATCATATTGAAATACTCAACGGAAAATGGAAATTAAATTTTTTACAACTTATCCATGAATCACCTTATGCATAGCTATTAATTGAAGAAGAATAACAAGAAATAATACTTTTGAAGATTTAACTCTTAAACCGCTACAAGATCTACTCCTCTCTTTATTTCTTCAAGCTCCTCCAATCTTCAATCCTTGGATCAAACTTAAGCTACAAAGTGTATGTAGCACTCTAAAGGTAATCCACCAAGAATAATTATACAAGGAACAATATTTGATTTCCTAGAAATCTTGGATGGTTAATCCAATTAATTCTTTTATTCCTAACTCTTAAGAATAATTAGAACAACAAGAACTATTATTCAAGAACACTTAGATCATATCTATTTTTCATGTATTCTTAAATTTTCTCTTAACTCCTAAGATGGAGGCTAGTTCATTCAAGTGGGTTAATTAGGAAACCCTAATCAATATAGGATACTTGCAAGTATAGTATACTTACACAAAATGTAAATATTCATATTCCTCCCAACCCACATGTTATATATGTATGCAATGAACACATGTTACTTGTTTAATCAACATTAAGCAAGTATTCTTCCAATCTTTAATTTGTATTTGCATTTTATTTAATTTGCATTTGCATTTCATTTAATTCTCAATCTAATTAAGAATTAAATAATAATAATAATAATAATAATAATAAGATTTCTCCCATTAATTTATAATTCAATATTTCTCCAAATATATCATTATAAATATTAAGCATTTCAATTTATTCAACTAGTAAATTAAATACTCAATTTATTATCATTAAGTCAATTGTTTCCAATATAATATTATTCTTTTTGTGGTGTGACCCTTTAGGTTCAATATTATGTCGGTCGTAGAATAAATAAATTAGAACTATTCTAATATTATTTATAATGAATTAAACTCCTTTAATTCATATATAAATAAATAATATTTATTCTACATCATGAGGGACACCTTACGATAATGTATCATGACTATCCGTATAATATGAAATCAACGTTTAGTCACATAGAACCTATTCAGCGGTAGTTACCATACAATTCAATTCATCTACCATACAATGTCCCGATTAAATATAAGGCATAGATTTACTGACAAGTCTTATTTTATTTAATCATATGCATTTCGATTTAAAAATGCACAACTCCGATTAATGTAAATTAGAAACTCCTTTCTAATTTTCATTCAACCCTAGCCAGGGATTTCTGAGTTGTCATTTATCAAATCGCATAGGACATTCTCTCCCTTTATTAGAAGTGATAGATCCTTTGTCGATCATTCACCTACCTCCGTGTATCCTTATTATACCCGTATATACCTATGACATACCTTAAGATATTAAGGAATATGACAAAGTATAACTTAACATACACAAGGTACTATGATGATCTCAAGTCCAAGGATCACTTGTACAACTATCACTTAAGGACTTCCCTATCGACAGGTGAATAAAACTCTATTAGGGTTCTTTAAGCGAGTCACGTTCAGTGAACTTATTCTCCAATAAGCACCTACATACTTGCTTTAGTGTCTCCACACAAATGATTATGAGATCAATCATCATCTTCTAAAGATCAAGCATAGTATGTACTAATCTATCCGGATCAGTAATCCCAATATTAGTAATCCAATAATTAGGAACATTTTAGTTTTGAGCTTTCTTGAATTTAGATCTCACTAGCATGATCTCATCATGATTCTAAAAGCGTTGCTCGAAAACTATGGATTCATCACATTTATTAATTCAACCAAGTAACATGGATAAAATATGCCTTTTATTCTATTATTAATATTTGAATAAGATTACAAAGTAAATTCTTATTACATCAAATATAATTGGCTTGAGGGCATATTACTTTCAATCTCCCACTTGCACTAAAGCCAATCACCTTGGTATCTTATACCCATTTTATCGAAATGGCGATTGAATTGATCTTGCGATAATGCTTTAGTAAATGGATCTGCAATGTTGTTCTGAGAGTCCACTCTTTCTAAGGTGATATCTTCCCTTTCAATAATTTCTCTAATTAAATGAAATCTCCGCAATACATGTTTGGATTTCTGATGAGACCTGGGTTTCTTAGCTTGTGCAACAGCTCTAGTGTTGTCACAATGAACCGGAACGGGTCCAGTAATGCTAGGAACTACCCCGAGTTCAGAAATGAACGTCTTCATCCAAACAAATTCTTTTACAGCTTCACTTGCAGCTATATACTCTGCCTCTATCACTAAGTCAGCAACTGTTTGCTATTTGGAACTCTTCCAACTCACTGTCATCTAGGTCAGTTTGAAAACTTGAGTCTGTAAGCCCTCTAGTTTCAAATCAGACCTACCATATACTAGAAACACATTTTTAGTTCTTCTTATAAGTACTTCAAGATGTTTTTCATAGCTTTCCAGTGTTCTTCTCCAGGATTAGACTGATATCTACTTGTTACACTAAGTGCATAAGTAACATCTGGTCTGGTACATATCATTCCATATATTATAGATCCTATTACCGAAGCATAAGGTATTTGATTCATACGTTCTCTCTCTTTAGGTGTCTTTGGGGACAATTTCTTAGAGAGATTTACTCTGTGACTCATCGGTATGAGCCCTCTCTTGGAGTCTTGCATGCTAAACCTCTTTAGCATCGAATCAATGTATGCACCTTGGGTCAAGCCGAGCATCCTCTTTGATCTATCTCTATAGATCTTTATCCCCAATATGTAGGATGTTTCTCCCAAGTCCTTCATGGAGAAGTGTTTAGATAACCAAATTTTAACTGATTGTAGCATCGGTATGTCATTCCTTATAAGTAATATATCATCAACATATAATACCAGGAATGTCACAACACTCCCACTAACTTTCTTGTACACACATGGTTCATCCTCATTTTTGATAAAACCAAACTCTTTGATTGTCTCATCAAAACGGATGTTCCAACTTCGAGAAGCTTGCTTCAATCCATAAATGGATATTTGTAACTTACATACTTGATTTGTTCCAACCTTTGAAACAAAACCCTTTGGTTGTATCATATATACATCCTCATCTAGTTTCCCATTGAGGAAGGCCGTTTTCACGTCCATTTGCCAGATTTCGTAGTCATAGTAAGCTGCAATCGCAAGCAAAATCCAGATGGACTTGAGCATGGCTACTGGTGAAAAGGTTTCATCATAGTCAATTCCTTGTCTTTGTTTGAAACCTTTTGCAGTCAGTCTGGCCTTATAGGTCTCCACCTTGCCATCTGCTCCAGTCTTTTTCTTAAAGACCCATTTACACTCTATAGGCACAATGCGTTCAGGTGGAGTAACCAAAGTCCATACTTGGTTTTCATACATGGAGTCCATTTCGGATTTCATGCCTATTTGCCATTTCTCAAAGTGTTTACTACTCATAGCCTCATCGTATGTTACTGGATCATCATCAGTTATAATACGTATCACATCATCATCTTCTATGATGAGTGTATACCTTTTAGGTATTTTCGGCACTCTTCTAGATTTACGACTCGGTTGTGGTACAGAAGTTATATCTACCTGAACATGTTCATCCACTTGATCTGTAGTGATTTGTGGTTCTTGAATTTCTTCAAGATCTATTTTCCTCTCACTAGCCCCTTCAAGGATAAACTCCTTTTCCAGGAAGGTAGCGTGTTTGGCAACAAACACCTTTTGCTCGGTAGGATTATAGAAATAATATCCTAAACTTTCTTTAGGATACCCCACAAATTTGCACTTGTCAGATCTAGCCTCAAGTTTGTCGCTTTGTAACCCCAAATTTTAACATGCTTAAGACTGGGTTTCCTCCCTGTCCACATCTCATATGAAGTCTTAGGGACGGATTTTAAGGGAATCTTGTTTAGTAGATATGTAGTCGTTTCTAGGGCATGACCCCAGAATGATATTGGAAGGTCGGTGAAACTCATCAGTGAATGTAATGAAATACGAATACCCTCCTCTAGCATTTGTTGTCATAGGTCCACATACATCTGTGTGTACCAACTCTAACAACCCTGCAACTCTCTCTTCGTGTCCACTAAATGGAGATTTTGTCATTTTACCCATGAGACATGATTCATAAGTTGGATATGATTCAAAATCGAATAGTTCTAGAAGACCATCAATATGCAACTTGTTTAATCTTGTTTCATTGATGTGACCGAGTCTACAGTGCCAAATGAAAGTATGATTTACTTCATCTCTTTTTCTTTTACAAGTTTGTTCAATTTGAAAAATATTAAGGAGTAAGTCAAGTAAGTAAAGTCCATCAATTAATCTACCAGTTCCAAGTTAAACATTATTATTATAAATAGAACAACCATTGTTCTTAAATATAACATTGAATCCTTCTTTGTCCAACATAGAAATAGATGTAATATTTCTAATGAGAACATGTACATAATAACAATTTATTAAATTGATAGATTTTTCCGTAGGCAGTGCTAAACAATAAGTCTCCACAGCTAATACAACAACCTTTGCTCCATTTCCCACTCGTAGAGTTACTTCTCCCTTGTTTAGCCTTCTACTTCTACTTATTCCCTGCAATGAATTGCATATGTGAGAACCACAGTCGGTATCTAATACCCAAGTAGAATTTTGACTTACAGAAAGATTTATTTCAATCATGAATAAACTTGTATCCGTAGCTGAAGCTTCAACAAGCTTTTTCTGCTTTACCTCTGCAAGGTAATCCTTGCAGTTTCTCTTCCAATGTCCAGGCTTATTGCAGTGGAAGCAAACTCCTTTGCTATCCGCATTTATTTTATTCTTATTACCTTTATCAACTGTCTTTCCTTTTGCCTTCTTAGAATTTTTCTTCTTAGCAAAAGCTCCTTTGGGCCACTTCCTTTTCTTGGAAGCGTCACCTATCAGTAAGACTTGGTCTTTCTTAGATGGAAAGTGACTCCCTGCAGTTTTCAGCATGTTAAGCAATTCAGGAAAGCTAACATCAAGCTTGTTCATGTGAAAATTCACAACAAATTGTGAGTAGGAGTCCGAGAGTGACTGCAAAATCAAATCTTGGCTCAACTCTCCATCCATTACAAAACCTAGTTGTCCTAATTGTTCAATCAAATTGATCATTTTAAGGACATGTGTCTGTACTGTAGTGCCATCGGTCATTCTAGATCGGAAGAGCTCCTTAGATATCTCATATCTAGCAGACCTACTTTGTTCACCATACAACTCATGAAGGTGAAGCAATATAATAGGTGCATCCATTTTCTCATGTTGACGCTGTAACTCGTTACTCATGGATGCGAGCATGATGCATTGAGCTACCATAGCATCATCTTGCCATTTTTTAAAAGTAGCAATCTCTTCCTCAGAGGTATTTTCTGCAACAGTTACAAGGACATGTGTATTAAGGATATAAGATAATTTTTCAGCGGTGAGAACAATTCTCAAATTCCTTAACCAATACGTGTAGTTCGGTCCGGTTAGTTTATTAGCATCCAATATGCTCCGCAATGATAGTGAATGGGCCATTGTAAAATTCTGAAAATGAATTTGTGATTTAAACAACATTAGCATGCATTCAATTTATTAAACACCAATTTAATATAGGTCTTTATTAAAAGGTGTCTCCCACTATTTTATTCAAACTATATGACCCTCCATATATAGTTCGACAAATTTTCGAAAAATCTGTTTAGTGAGTAAGGATCCTATTGACATAAATATACAGCCTTATGTGTTCACAACAAACTATATATTTATTCAAAGGGTAGACAACTCTTGTCAATTACATCAACTATGTAACTTCTTGTATTTTGCCTCTTAGATTATAATAGTCAAGTGTGTGCACATCCGAACTAAAATAATCCAAGTTAAGTTTCACCTAACATTTCCATATAAGCGAATAGAAAAATATAGTCCTTGTGTGTGCACAACAAAACTAGTATTGTTCAATTCCTTATAAAACATTTTTAATGTAATAAAGCCAACATCTTAAAATTTTAATATGAGTCTTGTGTGTGCACAACTAACTAATATTAAATAATTAATACTCTATTGCTTTATCATGCTAGAAGGCTACGTTTGATATTTTTGAAATACCTTTAAACATACTCAACTTAATATTTTGAAATTAGGGTTTTGTTATTAATGGTCTCATCTTTTTTAGTGCGCATGCACGTATATATATATATATATATATATATATATATATATATATATATATATATATAAATACGCGCCATACTAAACATTCATCAACATGAATAATAATATATTTAATATATATATATATATTATAAGCATGCATTCATAGAATACTATATTCTATATGGGATGATTATGGACTTAATCTAATTTGATTCACTCGAGCCATCGAGTAATCAATAGGTCAAACCTAGGATGCAAGAATAAATTTGAATATAACTATTACATTCAACTCAGGCTTCATTACAAATGGGTCTTCAATGCTCCTGCTCTTCAGTTCCAATTTCTCTAGTAACTCTATTAAATCCTATTACATTCATTTTAACAAAATAGAAACCTTGATCAATAGTCAAGGGGAAGTATATAGGAGAGAGATAGAAATTACATTTAGAAATTTAGATAGGCGAGGTACGCAGACCCCATTATGAATAAAACCATTCATTCAAGCATCCATTCAAATTAAATCCAATTACATTGGTCAATAGTCCTTAATCATCCCCTATATATATATCAACATATATAAATACCATTCATCTCATGAATATTAAACCATTCAATATATATTGATATCATTTAATGGGCAATTGACTAGTAGAAATCCAAAATCCAATTAAAATAAACTCCTTTATTTTAATCCATTCCAAATTAATATACTCCTTTATAAAAATTTAGAATCTTTGTTCAAAATTGAAATCCAATATTAATTAAAATAAATTCCTTTATTTTAAACCAATTCCAAGTCCAAAATAAACATCTTTATTTTTTAACATTGAAATTTTAAAATTGAAAAATCAATTTTTTTTGTGAACAGTGCCCGGGCTGCCCAATGAATAGTGTCTGGGCTGCCCGGTGAACAGTACCCGCTGCCCGGTGAACAGTGCCTCTGCCCAGTGAACAGTTCCCGGTCAACAGTGTCCGCGTGAACAGTTCTCGGTGAACAGTGTCCGGCGTGAACAGTTCTCGGTGAACAGTGTCCAGCGTGAACAGTTCCCGGTGAACAGTTTTTTTTTTTTGCTTTTAATGTTTTTCGAAAAAAACATAATTTCATATTAACAATTATACCTAAAAAATTATTCTAAATACATATCAACATATATATGATTGACACAATTAATAGTACGTATAAGGATGACTCTGATACCACTGTAAGTTTGCAAAATCACAATCATATTGAAATACGCAACAGAAAATGGAAATTAAAATTTTTGTAACTTATCCATGAATCACCTTATGCATAACTATTAATTGAAGAAAAATAACAAGAAATAATACCTTTGAAGATTCAACTCTTGAACCGCTACAAGATCTACTCCTCTCTTTATTTTTTCAAGCTCCTCCAATCTTCAATCCTTGGATCAAACTTAAGCTACAAAGTGTATGTAGCACTCTAAAGGTAATCCACCAAGAATAATTATACAAGGAACAATATTTGATTTCCTAAAAATCTTGGATGGCTAATCCAATTAATTCTTTTATTCCTAATTCTTAAGAATAATTAGAACAACAAGAACTATTATTCAAGAACACTTAGAAGATATCTATTTTTCATGTATTCTTAAATTTTCTCTTAACTCTGAAGATGGAGGCTAGTTCATTCAAGTGGGTTAATTAGGAAACCCTAATCAATATAGGATACTTGCAAGTATAGTATACTTACACAAAATGTAAGTATACATATTCCTCCTAACCCACATGTTATACATGTATGCAATGAACACATGTTACTTGTTTAATCAACATTAAGCAAGTATTCTTCCAATCTTTAATTTGCATTTGCATTTTATTTAATTCGCATTTGCATTTCGTTTAATTCTCAATCTAATTAAGAATTAAATAATAATAATAATAATAAGAAGATTTCTCTCATTAATTTATAATTCAATATTTCTCAAAATATATCATTATAAATATTAAGCATTTCAATTTATTCAACTAATAAATTAAATACTCAATTTATTATCATTAAGCCAATTCTTTCCAATATAATATTATTCTTTTTGCGGTGTGACCCTTTAGGTTCAATATTATGCCGGTCATAGAATAAATAAATTAGAACTATTCTAATATTATTTATAATGAATTAAACTCTTTTAATTCATATATAAATAAATAATATTTATTCTACATCATGATGGACACCTTACGATAATGTATCATGACTATCCGTATAATATGAAATCAACGTTTAATCACATAGAACCTATTCAGCAGTAGTTACTGTACAATTCAATCCTTCTACCATACAATGTCCCGATTAAATATAAGACATGGATTTACTGACAAATCTTATTTTATTTAATCATATGCATTTCGATTTAAGAATGCACAACTCCGATTAATGTAAATTAGAAACTACTTTCTAATTTTCATTCAACCCTGGCCAGGGATTTCTGAGTTGTCATTTATCAAATCGCATAGGATATTCTCTCCCTTTATTAGAAGTGGTAGATCCTTTGTCGATCATTCACCTACCTCCGTGTATACTTTATTATACTCGTACATACCCTATGACATACCCTAAGATATTAAGGAATATGACAAAGTATAACTTAACATACACAAGGTACTATGATGATCTCAAGTCCAAGGATCAGTTGTACAACTATCACTTAAGGACTTCCCTATTGACAAGTGAATTAAACTCCATTAGGGTTCTTTAAGCGAGTCACGTTCAGTGAACTTATTCTCCAATAAGCACCTACATACTTGCTTTAGTGTCTCCACACAAATGATTATGAGATCAATCATCATCTTTTAAAGATCCGGCATCGTATGTACTAATCTATCAAGATCAGTAATCTCAATATTAGTGATCTAACGATTAGGAACATTTTAGTTTTGAGCTCTCTTGAATTTAGATCTCACTAGCATGATCTCATCATGATTCTAAAAGTGTTGCTCGAAAACTATGGGTTCATCACATTTATTAATTCAACCAATTAACATGGATAAAATATGCCTTTTATTTTATTATTAATATTTGAATAAGATTACAAAGTAAATGTTTATTACATTAAATATAATTGGTTTGAGGGCATATTACTTTCAGCCACTTCCTCCGTTGTTTCCTTTCTGGGGCCAATCCTTAATCCGGTGCTCGGCCAATCCACACGCAAAACATCCACGGACTTTCTTCGAATTTGGGCATTTTGGTGCTATATGTCCCTCTTGTCCGCAGTTATAACAGACATTATTAGGTTTGTATATAACGCAAGCATGCAATCAAATTACATAAATAGAGCGGAAGCGCGATAAAATGAATTTTAAAATTTATACAAACCATCACCATGATCGATCAATGTGCTCAATTAACGATATAAACGAAAGAGAAAGAGAATAAGAATCATACCCTCGTAGAACAAAGCTTCCTCGGGTACAAGTTCAACTCCTAGTCCTTCGTGTTCTCCTCGAATGCTACGGTGTGATTCCTTCCTTTGATCAACGTTAGCCACCCAAGTGTTTGGCCTCTAGAGGTGATCCACCAAGGAAGAACAAGTATTCAAGAAGTTGGGTATTTGGCAAAACCCTAGTTTCTATCTCTATAGAAATTGTAAGTACTCTCCACAATCTAATGCAAGAGTGTGTAACCCTAATCTATGATAAGACCCCTCTTATTAATAGATGTAGGAATAACCCTTCCCTAAACTATTTAGGATTAGGGTTTGTATTATAATTAAACTCCTTTAATTAATAATGCTCCTAATCTAATTAGGAATCCATGGGAGAGTACTTCTATTAATTAATTCCCAATCCCTATTAGGAATTAAATAATAGTAAAAGTAATAATAATAATAAGACTCATCTTATTAATTTATATTTAATATTTATAAAATATTAAATAATAAATATTAAGCTATTTAATTTATTCTATCTCCATAGAGTAAATTAAATACACTTAACTTATTATTATAATTATGCCATTTACTTCTTAAATAAATATTTTCCTTTTGCGGTGTGACCCTTTAGGTTCTCCATATTAAACCGGTTGTGAATAAATCAATTAGAACAATTCTAATCTTATTTAAATAAATAAATTAAACTATTTAATTCATTTAAATAAATAATATTTATTCTACAATAAGGGTAAGCTCCCTTAGCGATCAACGACTTTCCAGATAATATAGATTTCAACATTAATCACAAAAGAACCTTTGAGTAAATAGTTACCGTACAATTCAATCCTTCTACCATACAATGTCCCAATTAAATATAAGACATGGATTTACTGTCAAGTCTTATTTTATTTAATTATATGTATTTCGATACCCAAATGCACAACTCTGATTAATGCAAATTAGAAACTCCTTTCTAATTTCATTCTGCCTTGGCCAAGGACTACTGAGTTGTCATTTATCGAATCACATAGGACATTCACATCTTTTACTAGACGTGGTAGATTCTTTGTTGATCATTCACCTATCTCCATGTACAACTTATTATACCCAATCATACCCTTTGATATACCCTAAAGGTCTTAAGGGACATGTAAAAATATAACTCATCAAACACAAGATACTATGATGATCTCAAGTCCAAGGATCACTTGTACTACTATCACTAGAGGAATTCCTATTGACAGGCGAGTAAAACTCCATTAGGTATTCCTTAGCGAGCCACGTTCAGTGAACTTATTCTCTAATAAGCACCTATATACTTGCTTTAGTGTCTCCACACAAATGATTATGAGATAAATCATCCTCTTCCTAAGAGCAAGCAACGTATGTACTAATCTATCCGGATTCACTAATCCCCAACTTAGTAATCCAATGATTAGGAACAATTTTAGTTTGTGAGGTATCTTGGATTTAGATCTCATTAGCATGATCACCATCATGATTCTAAAAGCATTGCTCAAAACTATGGGTTTATCACATTTAATATAACAGCACTATGTAGATAATGTAAAATGCCTTTTAAGAAAATCAATTCTTTTATTAATAAATGAATAAGATTACAAAGTATATGCTACATCATATCAAATATGATTGGCTTGTGTGCATACTACTATCAATCTCCCACTTGCACTAAAGCCAATCGCCATAGTATCTAATACCCATCTTCTCTAAGTGACGATCAAACTGCTGTTGAGTTAAAGCTTTAGTAAATGGATCTGCAATGTTGTCTTGAGAGTCCACACGCTCCAGGGTGACATCTCCTCTTTCAATGATCTCTCTAATCAAATGAAACCGCCGCAACACGTGTTTGGATTTCTGATGAGACCTGGGTTCCTTAGCCTGCGCAACAGCTCCGTTGTTGTCACAGAATAAAGGTACGGCTCCTCTAATGCTAGGAACCACTCCAAGTTCAGTTATGAACTTCTTCATCCAAACAGCTTCCTTTGCAGCTTCACTAGCAGCTATGTACTCTGCCTCTGTCACTGAATCAACAACTGTTTGCTGCTTGGAACTCTTCCAACTCACTGCGCCACCGTTTAAGGTAAACACATACCCCGAAACGGATTTACTGTCATCTTGGTCCGTTTGAAAACTTGAGTCTGTATAACCCTCTAGTTTCAATTCAGACCCACCGTAGATAAGAAATACATCCTTAGTTCTTCTCAAGTACTTTAGGATGTTTTTCACAGCCTTCCAGTGCTCTTCTCCTGGATTCGACTGATATCTGCTCGTCACACTAAGTGCATGACCGACATCTAGTCTAGTACATATCATACCGTACATGATAGATCCTATTGCGGAAGCATAAGGAATCTTACTCATCCGGTCTCTCTCCTCAGGTGTCTTTGGGGCCTGTTTCTTGGAGAGATGTATTCCATGGCTCATCGGCATGAGACCTCTCTTGGAATCTTCCACGCTAAACTTCTTTAGCATCGAGTCAATGTACGTTCCTTGGGTAAAGCCCAGCATCCTTTTAGATCTATCTCTATAGATCTTTATCCCCAAAATATAGGATGTCTCACCCAAGTCCTTCATGGAGAAGTGTTTAGATAATGAAATTTTGATCGACTGTAGCATAGGAACATCATTCCCTATCAGTAATATGTCATCAACATATAATACAAGGAATGAAACAACGCTCCCACTAACCTTCTTGTACACACAAGGTTCATCCTCATTTTTGATAAAATCAAACCTTTTGATTATCTCATCAAAACGGATGTTCCATCTTTGAGAAGCTTGCTTCAACCCATAAATGGATCGTTGTAGCTTACAGACTTGGTTTGTTCAAACCGTTGAAACAAAACCCTCTGGCTGTATCATATATACATTCTCCTCAAGCTCTCCATTGAGGAAGGCCGTTTTCACGTCCATTTGCCAGATCTCGTAGTCATAATAAGCTGCAATTGCAAGCAAAATTTGAATGGACTTGAGCATAGCTACTGGTGAGAAGGTTTCATCATAGTCAACTCCTTATCTTTGTTTGAAACCTTTTGCAACCAGTCGGGCATTATAGGTCTCTACCTTGCCATCTGCTCCAGTCTTTTTCTTAAAGACCCATTTACACCCAATAGGCTTAATGCCCTCAGGTGGTGAAACCAAAGTCCATACTTGGTTTTCATACATGGAGTCCATCTCGGATTTCATGGCTTCTAGCCATTTCTCTAAGTCTTTACTACTCATAGCCTCTTCGTAATTCAATGGATCATCATCATCTATGATGCGTACCTCATCATCATCCTCTATCATGAATCCATACCTTTCAGGTATCTTCGGTACTCTTCCAGATTTACGAATAGGCGGTGGTACAGTAGGTTCTTCTACTAGGTCAGGTACCTGACTTTAATCCATAGTATTTTGTAGTTCTTGAACTTCTTTAAGATATATCTTACTCCCACTGACCCCTTCAAAGATAAACTCCTTTTCCAAGAAGGCAGCGTGTTTCACAACAAACACCTTTTGATCAGTAGGATGATAGAAATAACACCCTGATGTTTCTTTAGGGTATCCCACGAATCTACATTTGTCGGATCTAGTCTTCAGCTTATCATGCTCAAACCTTTTGACATAAGCTGGACAACCCCAAGTCTTAACATGCTTAAGATTTGGTTTCCTCCCTGTCCATATCTCATATGGGGTCTTTGGGACGGATATGGTAGGTACCATGTTAAGTAGGTATGCAGCCGATTCTAGGGCATAACCCCAAAAGGATACTGGGAGGTCAGTAAAACTCATCATGGAACGAACCATGTCCAACAATGTTCGATTTCTCCTTTCAGATACACCATTCAACTATGGTGTCCCTGGTGGAGTCCATTGTGAGATTATACCATTTTCTTTGAGACAATTGAGAAACTCATTGGTCAAGTATTCCCCTCCTCGATCCGATCGAAGAATCTTAATACTCTTACCAGTTTGCTTCTCTACTTCACTTCTGAATTTTTTGAACTTTTCAAACGATTCAGATTTGTATTTCATTAAATACACATATCCAAATCTAGAATGATCATCAGTGAAAGTAATAAAATAAGAATACCCTCCTCGTGCATTCGTTGCCATAGGTCCACAAACGTCTGTGTGTACCAACGCTAACAACTCTGTAACTCTTTCTCCTTTTCCAGTAAAAGGAGATTTAGTCATTTTACCCATGAGACAAGATTCACAAGTTGGATATGATTCATAATCAGATAGCTCTAAAAGGCCATCTTTATGCAACTTGGATAATCTTGTTTCATTGATATGACCGAGTCTACAGTGCCACATAAAGGTATAATTAACATCATATCTTTTTCTTTTCTTAGTTTGTTCAATTTGAAGTATATTTTCATGCAAGTCAAGTATGTAAAGTCCATTCAGTAAATTGCCAATACCATATAAAACATTTTTATTATAAATAGAACAACTGTTGTTCTTTATTATAATATCAAAACCATCCATATCCAATACAGAAATTGAAATAATGTTTCTAATGAGTGTTGGAACATAATAACAATTATTTAAACTAATGAACTTGCCCAAAGGCAGTGCTAAACAATAAGTCCCTACAGCCAATGCAGCAACCTTTGCTCCATTTCCCACTCGTAGGACGACTTCATCCTTGTTCAGCTTCCTACTTCTGCTTAGTCCCTGCATATTATTACATATGTGAGAACTACAGCCGGTATCCAATACCCAAGTAGAATTTTGACTTTCAGAAAAATTAATTTCAATCATGAACAAACCTAGATCAAAAGTTGAAGCTTCTCCAAGCTTCTTTTGGTCCGCAAGATACTCCTTGCAGTTCCTCTTCCAGTGTCCCGGCTTATTGCAATGGTAGCAAATTGATAAGTAGGTTGCATACCTACTTATTGGATGCTATTTGGTTTCATTTGTTGCTTATCTAATAGTTACTTAGTACGTTTTCATGCACTTTTTCCCTATCTTTCGGCTTTGATTCACTATTCTCATTATATGGCTTTTGCACGGTTTTTGGTTCATTTGACATTGGTTTAGTGCATTTGTTGGTTGAGAGCTATTTGATTATTTGTTGCTTGTATAGGACACGAGAATTGAGAAATCAGGCTACAGCAGCACAGCAGCAGACTGGCAACTGGCGCAGCTGCGCCCTGCTTGGCCTTGAGGCCGATGCAGCTGCGCCCCTCCTGTTCCTTCCCTGCCCACCGGCGCAGCTGCACCCCTTTTACAAAGGGTGCCGGCGCAGCTGCGCCTGTCACCAGCCAGCCATGCAACACGTTCTTCCAGCGAAGCAGCATTATCAGGAATTGGTGTAGTGCCAAATTTTGAGGGTTCAGTGGGTTTAAACTTTATTAGTGGGAATCAGAATAAGTCAAAAGAAGACAAATTTAGCATGTATTATTAGCCAATTTGGAATTCAATTTTGTAACTCCCCCCTCCTACACGAAAATTAGAATAGTTTACTGCATGTTAGCTTCAAACTTGGAAACAACCAGCTGGGCATAATTTGCATTTGGGAACTGAAGAATGGAGCTATATGGATGCTGAATTGGAGATTGGGAGTAAGGACTCAACAATCTACACAACTTGGAAAACCATCAGAAGTTGCAGAACAGAAACAGGGAGCTTGAATATTTTCTGTTTTTGATTAATTTTCCTATTCTGTAATTATGATGATGAACCAATTGTGCATGATGAATTTTATTATTGTTATTATGAACTAAACTCAATTCTTGGGATTATAATGGATCTTTTGCTTTGCTAAGAATTGAAATGCTTCCTTATTATCGCTAGTTGGTTATGAAATGAATGTCTAGCATAATCTATAATTCATGTTTAATTGCTTGATCACCAATTACTGTGATAATTTATATGGAATTGAGAAAGGAAGTATAAATTGAGATCTAATTATGCTAGCATATGTTCATAATCTTTACATTCCTCGTGAAATTATGATTCGTGCTTAGGATAGAGATATACCGAAGCACCATGTGTGGTCATTCGAAAACTTGTTCTTAAACCCTTTTGATTGTAATTCACATAGAAATATAGTGCGTTAGTCATCTAGGGTGTTCACATTCATTCTATCAATTGTGGATTTAGTGTGATATGGATATGGTGCATCGAGAGATGGTCATATTTTACTTTCGTGTTTTTGACCAACATTCCATAGTAATCAATTAGCAACAATAGGAAGCATGCCAATCTAAGTATGCATTAAGTGAAATTATAATCCCAAGCCCATAAAATCTGTATTTGTACAACCAAATTTGTTCTAATTGTTTCATTAGTAATCGTTAGATTATTTCATCACTAAAATCGCTTGTTTAAAGAGGCCGAACTAATTATAAAATCGGTGTTTGTAGTCATAAATGCAATTCAATTCCTCGTGGGATCGATACTTTACTTACTTTATATTACTTGTGGATCACGTGCACTTGCGTGTATGAGTCGTATTTGTTATACATACAAATACACCAACAAGTTTTTGGCGCTGTTGCCGGGGAATTGTAATCGCGTCTATAACTTTCATCATCTATTTAAATTAGATTGGTTTTAGTTAAACAAATCTGTTCTTATCCTAATTCTATTTTATTTTCTTATACATTGTGATAGGTACTCTTGAGTAGTGTATGCATACTCGATCGAAGAATCCTAACCTATTGCCTTTTGTGGATAACATTGAGAAAAAGGGTTCAACAATCAAGGAAGTGTGCTGAAAATACTCTGGAGGATCTAGAACAACCTCAACCAATGGCGGGAGAAGCACAAAAAGCCTTAAGAGATTATGCTACGCCAAGAATCAATGATTTGCAATCAAGTATCTCAAGGCCAGCCATAACAGCCAATTCCTTTGAAATCAAACCCTGGACAATCCATATGATCCAAAATTCTGTCCAATTCGGAGGGATGGTGGTTGATGACCCAAATGAGCACTTGATAAATTTTTTGGAGATCTGTGATACATTAAAATTCAGCGGGATCTCGGAAGATGCGGTGAGATTGCGGTTATTCCCATTCACATTGAGGGACAAAGCAAAAAGTTGGCTACACTCGCTACCACCGGGATCCATTACTACTTGGCAAGATTTGGCCTAGAAATTCTTAGCAAAGTTCTTCCCACATGCCAAAACTGCCAAGTTGAGAAATGACATCTCTTCATATGAACAACATCATGGAGAATCCTTGTACAAGACATGGGAGCGGTACAAGGAACTATTGAGAAAGTGTCCACATCACGGTTTGCCCCAATGGATGCAGCTTAAAACATTTTACAATGGGTTGAATATTCAAACACGGGCATGCATTGATGCAGCTGTGGGTGGAGCATTCATGGGTAAAAACTATGACGAAGCTTATGAACTTTTGGAGGCTATGGCTGCAAACAACTATCAATGGCCATCCTCCAGATCCAGCCAACCAAAAGTAGCAGGGATACTAGAGGTTGACACAACCACTTCACTTCAAGCCCAAATTTCGGCTATAGTCAAAAAGATTGATAACATATATGAAGGAAAAGGGCATCAAGTCTCCATGATTTGTGAGCTTTGTGCAGGTTCACACTCTTCTGATCAATATGCCATCAATGCGGAGTCAGTGCAATTTGTGAGCAACTACCAGAGGCCAACAAACCAATACCAGAACAACTACACTCCGGGGAATAGGAATCACCCCAACTTCTCGTGGAGCAACCGACAAGACCAACAACAAAGCTCCAAAACCTATCCATCCTCCGGGGTTTCCTATTCAGCAACAAATCTCGGCTACTGATAAAAAGGTTGTCGAACTAAGTGAAAATTTGGAGAAATACATGGCCAAAACTGACAGGTTGGAGCAAGGCCAAACATTAGGCTTCAAGAATCTAGAAAATCAAATGAGTCAATTGTTCAGTTTGTTGTCTGGCAGACCTCAAGGAGCCCTTCCTAGCGACACAGAAATCAATCCAAGGAGAACTAGGAAGGAGCAATGCCAAGCTGTCACCACCAGAAGTGGGAAGCAGACCCTGCCAGACGGCGCAGCTGCGCCCCTATCACTCGAGAAGACAGCGCAGCTGCGCCCTTCTTCAGCACTGGAACTAGACGGCGCAGCTGCGCCAATTTTGCAAAGGGAACCGGCGTAGCTGCGCCCCTCCCCAGAAACTGCTACTGTTGAAATTTTTGAAGAAGAGGATAGCCTTGAGAGATCTGAACCCGCACCAACAAAAAGCACAGAGAAAACTTAACCTCCTCCCACCAGGTACTATCCACCAGTTCCGTACCCTCAAAGGAAGCAAAAGCAGAAGATGGACAAGCAATTTTCTAAGTTTCTAGAGGTGTTCAAAAAGCTTCAAATCAATATACCATTTGCAGAAGCTTTAGAACAAATGCCGAGCTATGCCAAGTTCATGAAGAGTATTCTGTCAAGAAAGAAGAAACTGCAAGATTTTGAAATTGTAGCTTTGACAGAAGAATGCAGTGCGGTATTACAAAGGAAGCTACCTCCAAACTTAAAGGATCCTGGTAGTTTCACCATTCCTTGCACCATTGGAGACTTATCATTCAAGAAATGCTTGTGTGATCTTGTGCAAGCATTAATCTCATGCCGTTCTCCGTTTTTACTCAGTTGGGATTACCAGCACCCAAGCCGACAAATGTCTCTCTTCAGCTAGCAGATCGTTCAGTCACTTATCCGAGAGGTATTGTGGAAGATGTCCTGGTTAAGGTTGATAAGTTCATTTTCCCAGCTGATTTCATAATCCTAGACTTTGAGGAGGACAAGGACATTCCCATCATACTTGGGAGGCCATTTCTAGCTACCGGGAGAACTCTCATTGATGTGCAAAAAGGAGAATTGACAATGAGGGTTCAAGACCAAGAAGTTACCTTTAATGTCTTCAAGGCTATGAAATTTCCAACCGAAGAGGAAGAGTGTTTCCGTGTTGACATCATTGAAGAGGCAGTGACCGAGGAATTCATTAAGGCCACACATAGGGACTTGCTTGAGAAGACACTAACAGGAGACATCGACTTGGACGAACCCGAGAACTGTGAGTATGTTCATTTTCTTGATGCAATACCCAGGATGACAAAGTTCAAGGTACCTGTTGAGCCCTTGAAAAGCTCAAATGATGCCTCATCTCAATTAAAACCATCTAGAGAGGTACCTCCTAAACTTGATCTAAAACCCTTGCCTAGTCATCTCAGGTATGCATACTTAGGCACTTCAGATACATTACCTGTCATTATTTCCTCTGCACTAACATCCTTGCAGGAAGCCAAACTGATAAGAATCCTTAGAGAATTCCAAGGGGCTATTGGATGGACCATTGCAGACATAAAGGGAATCAGCCCCTCATTTTGCATGCACAAAATCCTGATGGAAGATGACAGCAAGCCTACCATAGAGCATCAAAGAAGGCTGAATCCCATCATGAAAGAAGTGGTTAAAGCAGAAATTCTGAAATGGCTAGGCGTCGGGATCATTTATCCCATTTCTGACAGTCCATGGGTAAGCCCAGTGCAGTGTGTACCAAAGAAGGGAGGAATAACTGTGGTAAGAAATGAGAATAACGAGCTAATACCAACCCGAACAGTCACGGGGTGGAGAGTTTGCATGGATTATCAAAAGCTCAACAAAGCCACAAGGAAAGATCACTTTCCACTCCCATTCATCGATCAAATGTTGGACCGACTTGCAGGGCATGAGTACTACTATTTGCTTGATGGATATTCTGGTTATAATCAAATTGCCATCGCTCCTGAGGATCAAGAGAAGACCACTTTTACTTGTCCTTATGGAACTTTTGCTTTCAGGCGAATGTCTTTTGGTCGATGTAATGCTCCTGCCACATTTCAGCGGTGCATGATGGCAATATTCTCTGACACGGTGGAAATCAACATGGAGGTCTTCATGGATGACTTCTCAGTGTTCGGAAGCTCCTTTGACAGCTGTCTAGAGAATTTAGTCATGGTATTGAAGAGATGCGTGGAAACAAATCTTGTGCTTAATTGGGAGAAATGTCATTTCATGGTCCATGAAGGAATAATTTTGGGTCATAAGGTATCAGCCAAAGGTTTGGAGGTGGATAAAGCAAAGTTAGAAACTATCGAGAAACTGCCTCCACCGACCTCTGTGAAGGGAGTTCGAAGTTTTTTGGGCCATGCTGGATTCTACCGGAGATTTATCAAAGACTTCTCCAAAATCACAAAACCCCTGTGCAACCTATTAGAAAAAGATGTTCCGTTTCTATTCGATGAAAATTGCTTAGCAGCATTTGAGTTGTTGAAACAGAAGTTGACTTCGGCACCTGTGATAGTGGCACCAGATTGGTCTCTTCCATTTGAGCTCATGTGTGATGCTAGTGACTACGCTGTAGGCGTGGTATTGGGACAGCGCAGAGATAAGGTTCTACATGCAGTCTACTATGCCAGCAAAACACTTTTAGAGGCCCAAATGAATTACACCACCACCGAGAAGGAACTACTCGCGGTTGTTTATGCATTCGACAAGTTCCGATCCTATCTCATTGGAACAAAGGTAATGGTGTACACTGACCATGCGGCAATTCGGTATTTGATCTCAAAGAAAGATGCCAAGCCAAGATTAATCAGGTGGATCCTTTTGCTCCAAGAATTTGACTTAGAAATTAAGGACAAGAAGGGCACGGAAAATCTGGTAGCCGATCATCTTTCCCGTTTAGACCATCCGAATTTGGAGAGCAAAGTGAAGGTTGAAATAAACGATTGCTTCCCTGATGAACATCTATTTGCAATCACATCCGAGATCCCATGGTTCACCGATATTGTCAACTCTCTTGTGAGTCATGTACTACCACCGGATCTAACTTCTCAGCAGAAGAAGAAATTTTTGCATGATATAAAGAGATACATGTGGGATGAGCCTTACTTGGTCAAACAATGCACGGATCTTGTGATCCGACGATGCATCCCCGATGTCGAGACTACCAGTATATTACATGCATGTCATTCTTCTCTATATGGCGGCCATTATGGAACGCAGAGAACAGCAGCCAAGGTACTCCAGGGCGGATTTTATTGGCCCACCTTGTTCAAAGATGCCCATCAGTTCATAAAGAATTGTGACCGATGCCAACGGGTGGGCAACATCTCCAACCGCAATGAAATGCCACTAAATGTGATCTTGGAGGTGGAGATCTTTGACGTTTGGGGCATAGATTTCATGGGACCATTTCCATCATCTTGCAATAATCTCTACATCCTACTTGCAGTTAATTATGTGTCCAAATGGGTGGAAGCGTCTGTCTTACCTACCAATGATGCTAAGGTGGTTCTCAGGTTCCTACAGAAGAGCATTTTCACTAGATTTAGCACCCCTCGTGCTATCATCAGTGATGAGGGCAGTCATTTCTGCAACAAACAGTTCACAGCCCTCCTGGCCAAATATGGAGTGAGACACAGAATTGCCACAACCTATCACCCACAAACTAATGGTCAAGCCGAAGTATCCAACCGAGAGGTAAAAACAATTCTGGAAAAGATTGTTAATCCTTCCAGAAAGGATTGGTCTCTAAAGTTAGATGAAGCCTTGTGGGCTTATAGAACTGCATACAAGACACCTCTCGGCATGTCTCCTTACCACATGGTTTATGGCAAAGCTTGTCATCTACCGGTCGAATTAGAGCATAAAGCTTACTGGGCGATTAAAAAGTTGAATTTCGACCCATCTGCAGCAGGAGAAAGGAGACTTCTACAGCTAAATGAACTTGATGAGTTCCGTTTGCAAGCCTATGAGAATTCTAAACTCTACAAGGAAAAGGTAAAGAGATGGCACGACCGAAAGATCATTGAGAGGAAATTTGAACCTGGCCAAGAAGTCTTGTTATTCAACTCCAGGCTCAAGTTATTCCCGGGAAAGCTCAAATCCCGCTGGTCGGGTCCCTTTACCATCACTGCGGTATTCCCACACGGAGCCATCGAAATTGTTGGAAAGGACAGTCAGCTACCATTCAAGGTTAATGGCCAAAGATTGAAGCACTATTGGGGAGGCGAGTTCGATCGCCACAAGTCCTCAGTTGTCCTATCCATGAACTGAGTAGCAAGGATAGTCGAGCTAACCGACTTTAAACCAAAGCGCTCCTCGGGAGGCAACCCGAGATCACTATTATTATTTTTATTTCTTATGTGATTTTGATTTAGTTTGTGTGATTTCATTTTAACATGCTTGTTTGTTTTTCAGGTGTCCTATCGCGCCCTCGATCGTTTGACTTAGGCACACTTTAAGTGTGGGGGTGCATTGTCCCATTGCATTACACATGCATTGTTCGTAAGTGTATAGTTGAATTAAGATGTTCGTTTCTTGATAGTTTTGTTGGATATTTATAAGAAGTGTGTTGTTCACCTGATATTCTAACGTGTGTCAAGTGTGTTTCAAAAAAAATAAAGAAAAGAGAGAAAATTTTCCAGGTATCCTGAGCACCAGCGCAGCTGCGCCCCATCTTCAGTACAGCACCAGCGCAGCTGCGCCGGGCCACCTTTGCATGCAGCATCTGAGCAGCTGCGCCTCACCATCAGTTCATCACCGGCGCAGCTGCGCTAGTGTCCGCTTGAGCTAGCCTGAGCCCCAGCGCAGCTACGTCCACTTCCCAGTACAACTACGGCGCAGCTGCGCCCATCGTGAAATTTTTTTTTATAAATAGGGCAGTCCCCATCAGTCATATCACATCACAATCATCAAACCCTAAACCTAAAACACTCTCTAGCAGCAAAACAATCCCTCTCCTCTCATTCGTAACCACTCTCACCAAACCCTAACTACCTATAATCTTCCATCAAACCCTAATCACATACCACCATACCGAAGCGTGCACGCACTCCCCAACCTTCTTCTTCCAGCAGCAGCGGATCCGAATCTACTGGTGGTGGCATCAACACTCTGAATGCCACCAAATTTGTCAATCTCTCTGCACAGCATTACTACTGGGAGGTGCTTAGCGTCAAATCCTTCATACCAGAGAGGGGTTTGAAGCCCAAGGCACAGGATGGGCGTATTCTTGACCAAATCCGGCGTTTGGGTTGGTTGTTATTCATCGAGACACCGAAGTCAGCCCCCATGGCCATCGTTCGGGAATTTTATGCCAACGCCCGGGAAACACAAAATGGGATTTCCTTCGTGGGAGGCAAGCAGGTCTTCTACTCGGCGCAGGCAATCAATGAACTTTTCCGCCTGCCATCTTCTACTGCTAAGGCCACCAAATGGGTGGTACATGAGCGCTACGAGACCGACCTTGACGCTTTGATGCAGGAGATGTGCCAACCGGGCACTCAGTGGAGGACTCAGCCAGGCACCACCTTGAAGGTCCACTTCCCTCAGACCGCGCTGAACAGATATGCCAAGGCGTGGTACGCTTTCATTTGCGCGAGTATCTTGCCGACCACCCATCATCAGGACGTGACACGGGACCGCGCGGTACTCTTGCACCGCATTCTGCGTGGAGGAAGCATCGACATGGGATATATCATCAACCAGTCCATGCTTCGTTTCATGCGGGATGTCAGTTCCGGTGATATTCCACACGCCTCGATCATCACACGCTTATGCCTAGCGGCAAACGTGGAATGGGGCGAGGAGACTCTCCAGTTGCCCATGCGGGACATCGATAGCGCCACGATCCGAAAGTATAATGTATGGCGCGGTGGAGAGTCCCGGCCTAATGGGTTGGGCTTTATTATGGCTAATGAGGAGGAGGAGACCAGTGAGGAGGACGTGCCTGCCCCGCCAGTACAACAGAGGGGAGTCAGTGGACATGAACGCAACATGCGCCGCCTGCAGCGCCGCATGGACGCGTTGCACACGAGCTTTAGGGATTACAGCGTCTCCTTCGCAGGTACACTATCGGAGGCGTTCAGTCAGCAGGGGGTCCACATTGAGTTTCCCACATTCGGCTCCGGCATCCCTTATCCTCCGCCCGACACGCCGCCTAGCGGCGCCGAGGACGCTTCTTAGGGGAGTACTCTTTACCCTATTATCTCCAATGAGGACATTGCATATTTTAAGTTTGGGGGTATTAGGCTTGCCTAGTTTACTTTGTGATGCTTTCAATTATCTGTTTTTATTGTTATTTTAGGTATTTGTTTGCTTATTTTCGTTAATTCGTAGAGTATTACATATAAAAAAAACGGTGATGAATTTCTCATGCGTATCATATCACATCATGTAGTTTAGTTGCATGATCCTCTTATGTTGATTAGTATACATCCCCACATGCCTATGATGAAATTTTTTGATTTTTGCTATCTGTTAAGACTTGGGTCGAATGCCATGATACATTGCAACTCTTGTCTTGTGTTTGCTACGATAGAACCGGTTTGCACGTTCTTAGTAGTTCTCTAACTAAGTAGCCCAAAGATTCGCATAATTGAGTTCTGGGAGAATTGGTTGTGTTTTTAATGATTGAGGTAATTGTGGGTAGTATTAGTTGAGATCACACGTGTTCAAGTTTGGGGGAGTACTTAGTAGAGTATTCATGCAACGAAATGGAGTGTAAAACGCATTCGTTATAAAAAAAAAGAAGGGAATAAATGCTTGGTTAGCCTAGTTTTGGGGCCTTTGATATTCGAGTAAGTATACCCTAGGGGATGTCTCTACACCTAGCGCCCTATGACCAATTGGTTTGGGAGTCGTTGGCCGAAAGCTCGCTACATGGGTATCATTGAATAGCCTAAGGGAACTAGGCATTGCACAACCAAGCGTCATAGTCCGAATAACCTCTAAGTCGGTACTCAATTTGGACATAGAGTGGTTTTAACTATATCTACCCCTTTAGTATGAAAATTTGAGTATATAAATTTCCCCTAAGAAACATATTATAAAAATCATTTGGGTTGCTACAAGTTGATGATGACTACACACACACACTCTATCGTTCACTATAGATTTGAGTGGCATGTGACGCTTGATTCTTTTGGAGCAAAATTTTTGGATTGATTACTAATTGATGAGGGTCATGGTGCATTCCTATATCATTACATGCATTCATGTTTGCGTTCATTGCATTGTATTTGCTTGAGGACAAGCAACAATTTAAGTTTGGTGGTATTTGATAAGTAGGTTTCATACCTACTTATTGGATGCTATTTGGTTTCATGTGTTGCTTATCTAATAGTTACTTAGTACGTTTTCATGCACTTTTTCCCTATCTTTCGACTTTGATTCACTATTCTCATTATATGGCTTTTGCACGGTTTTTGGTTCATTTGACATTGGTTTAGTATATTTGTTGGTTGAGAGCTATTTGATTATTTGTTGCTTGTATAGGACACGAGAATTGAGAAATCAGGCTACAGTAGCACAGCAGCAGACTGGCAACCGGCGCAGCTACGCCCTGCTTGGCCTTGAGGCCGGAGCAGCTGCGCCCCTCCTGTTCCTTCCCTGCCCACCGGCGCAGCTGCGCCCCTTTTACAAAGGGCGCCGGCGCAGCTACGCCTGTCGCCAGCCAGCCATGCAGCACGTTCTCCCAGCGAAGCAGCATTATCAGGAATTGGTGTAGTGCCAGATTTTGAGGGTTCAGTGGGTTTAAACTTTATTAGTGGGAATCAGAATAAGTCAAAAGAAGAAAAATTTAGCATGTATTATTAGCCAATTTGGAATTCAATTTTGTAACTCTCCCCTCCTACACGAAAATTAGAATAGTTTACTGCATGTTAGCTTCAAACTTGGAAACAACCAACTGAGCGTAATTTGTATTTGGGAACTGAAGAATGGAGCTATATGGATGCTGAATTGGAGATTGGGAGTAAGGAATCAACAATCTACACAACTTGGAAAACCATCAGAAGTTGCAGAACGGAAACAGGGAGCTTGAATATTTTCTGTTTTTGATTAATTTTCCTATTTTGTAATTATGATGATGAACCAATTGTGAATGATGAATTTTATTATTGTTATTATGAACTAAACTCAATTCTTGGGATTATAATGGATCTTTTGCTTTGCTAAGAATTGAAATGCTTCCTTATTATCGCGAGTTGGTTATGAAATGAATGTCTAGCATAATCTATAATTCATGTTTAATTGCTTGATCACCAATTACTGTGATAATTTATATGGAATTGAGAAAGGAAGTATAAATTGAGATCTAATTATGCTAGCATATGTTCATAATCTTTACATTCCTCGTGAAATTATGATTCATGCTTAGGATAGAGATATACCGAAGCACCATGTGTGGTCATTCGAAAACTTGTTCTTAAACCCTTTTGATTGTAATTCACATAGAAATATAGTGCGTTAGTCATCTAGGGTGTTCACATTCATTCTATCAATTGTGGATTTAGTGTGATATGGATATGGTGCATCGAGAGATGGTCATATTTTACTTTCGTGTTTTCGACCAACATTCCATAGTAATCAATTAGCAACAATAGGAAGCATGCCAATCTAAGTATGCATTAAGTGAAATTATAATCCCAAGCCCATAAAATCTGTATTTTTACAACCAAATTTGTTCTAATTGTTTCATTAGTAATCGTTAGATTATTTCATCACTAAAATCGCTTGTTTAAAGAGGCCGAACTAATTATAAAATTGGTGTTTGTAGTCATAAATGCAATTCAATTCCTCGTGGGATCGATACTTTACTTACTTTATATTACTTATGGATCACGTGCACTTGCGTGTATGAGTCGTATTTGTTATATGAGATCACGTGCACTTGCGTGTATGAGTTGTACTTGTGGATCACGTGCACTTACTTTTTTCACAAGTACGACTCATACAGAAACCTTGGGCCTCTTCCTTTTCTTGGAAGAATCATCCACTAGTAAGACTTCGTTCTTGTTGGATGAGAAGTGGCCTTCAGTAGTTTTCAGCATGTTAAGTAGCTCAGGCAAGCTGACATCCAACGTATTCATGTGAAAATTCACAACAAATTGTGAGAAGGTGTCCGGGAGTGATTGCAAGATCAAATCTTGGCTTAACTCCCCATCCATCACGAACCCCAGCTGTCCAAGTTGTTCAATCAGATTGATCATCTTAAGGACATGAGTCTCAACAGCAGTGCCCTCGGTCATACGAGATCGGAAGAGCTCCTTAGATATCTGATATCTAGCAGTCCTACTTTGCTCACCATACAACTCTTTGAGGTGCAACAATATAGTAGAAGCATCCATAGTTTCATGCTGACGCTGAAGCTCGTTACTCATGGATGCGAGCATGATGCATTGAGCCAAGATTGCATCATCTTGTCACTTTCTAAAAGTAGCAATGTCTTCCTCAGAGGCTGTTTCTGCAACACTTGCAGGGACTGGCGAATTTAGGACATAAGAAATCTTTTCAGCAGTGAGAACAATTCTCAGATTCCTTAACTAGTCCGTGTAATTCGGTCCGGTCAATTTGTTAGCATCAAGTATGCTACGCAGTGATAGTGAGTTTGACATTTTTAAATTCTGCATGTAAAATAGACAACATTTTAGCATTCATTTATTTAATTAATTACCAAAATAAATTAGGTCTTTATTTAAATTGGTATCTCCCACTATTTTTTCATCAAACTATATTACCCTCAATATATAGTTCGGCAAATCTAATTAAAGTTTTGCTAGTGAGACTAAGGACCCCATTTCAAATGTATATAGCCTTGTGGTGACACAACAAACGATATATAAATAAATAGGTAGACAACTATTGTCAATTACATCACTATGTAACTCCTTTTATTTTGCCTCTTTGATTATTTTGATCAAGTGGTGACACATCCGAATCAAAATTATCCAAGTTAAGTCCAACCTAGCACTTCCATATATTCGAAAGAAAAACACTGTCCTTGTGGTGACACAACAAAACAACATCGTCCAGTCTATTTATAAGCATCAAATGTGATAAAGCAACATCTTAAATATTTAATACTTGCCTTGTGGTGACACAACAAACTCATATTAAACATTTAATACTCTATTGCTTTACCATGCTAGAAGGCGATGTTCGATATTCCATATATCTTTGAACGCTTAGGACTTAATATAATTACTTTGAGAGGTTTATTATTATTAGTCTCATCTTGTTTAGCGCCCATGTACATAAATATATAAAATACGCGTCATATTATTTTACATGCGAAGCATGTTTGATAATATATAATATATATATAGTAAGCATGCACATATAGAATACTATATTCTACCCGGATTGATTATGGACTTTTATTCTAGTTTGGTTTACTAGAACCACCAAGTGAACCAAAAGGTCAAACCTAGGGTGCAAGAACAAAATTTAAATATAACTATTACATTTAAACCCGAGCTCCATTACAAACGGGTCTTCAAGCGCTCCTTGCTCCCTTGTCTCCAATTCTTCAAAATTAATTCTAACTAGTCCTATTACAAAAACTATTTACAATAAATAAAAACCTTGATCAGCAGTCAAGGGGAAGTACATAGGAGGGAGATAGAATTTACATTGAGAAATAATTAGAGAAGACGAGGTACGCAGACCCCATTTATAAAAACCCATATATTCAAGCATCCACTAAAATAAATCCAATCACACATTGGTCAACAGTCCATAATCAATCCCTATTTATTATCATACATATCTCTATATGTATCAATAAATAACATTCATCCCATGAATAATAAAACCATTCTATATATGCATTGATATCAATTAATGGGCAAAAGTTTTGCTAATATTTAGTTTTGAAACAAAATAAACTCTTTTATTTTAATCAAAAACCAAATCCAAATTAAACTCATTTAATTTTAGCAATCTCAAATCCGATTCCACATAAAATAAACTCTTTTATTTTAAACTTATATCAATTAAATAAACCATTTATTTCAATTGAAGGGAAAAAAATAATTTTTGATTCTGCTAGCCGGCGCAGCTACGCCCAGGAAGAATTGGACAACGGCGCAGCTGCGCTGCTCCCCAGAAAAAACCGATTTTAGGTTTCGGCGCAGCTGCGCTCCAGAATGAACTAGAGACGGCGCAGCTGCGCCGTGTCGCTGATTCAAAATTTTTATTCTGCCCAAAAACTTCGAACGTTTCGCATATCAATTCATACATGGAATCATCTAGATCGATAATTAGCACATGATTAGGCTCTGATACCACTGTTAGGTTTGTATATAACGCGAGCATGCAATCAAATTACATAAATAGAGTGGAAGCGCGATAAAACGGATTTTAAAATTTATACAAACCATCACCATGATCGATCAATGTGCTCAATTAACGATATAAACGAAAGAGAAAGAGAATAAGAATTATACCCTCGTAGAACAAAGCTTCCTCGGGTACAAGTTCAACTCCTAGTCCTTCGTGTTCTCCTCGAATGCTACGGTGTGATTCCTTCCTTTGATCAACGTTAGCCACCCAAGTGTTTGGCCTCTAGAGGTGATCCACCAAGGAAGAACAAGTATTCAAGAAGTTGGGTATTTGGCAAAAACCTAGTTTCTATCTCTATAGAAATTGTAAGTACTCTCCATAATTTAATGCAAGAGTGTGGAACCCTAATCTATGATAAGACCCCTCTTATTTATAGATGTAGGAATAACCCTTCCCTAAACTATTTAGGATTAGGGTTTGTATTATAATTAAACTCCTTTAATTAATAATGCTCCTAATCCAATTAGGAATCCATGGGAGAGTACTTCTATTAATTAATTCCCAATCCTTATTAGGAATTAAATAATAGTAAAAGTAATAATAATAATACGACTCCTCTTATTAATTTATATTTAATATTTCTAAAATATTAAATAATAAATATTAAGCTATTTAATTTATTCTATCTCCATAGAGTAAATTAAATACAATTAACTTATTACTACAATTATGTCATTTACTTCTTAAATAAATATTTTCCTTTTGCGGTGTGACCCTTTAGGTTCTCCATATTAAACCGGTTGTGAATAAATCAATTAGAACAATTCTAATCTTATTTAAATAAATAAATTAAACTATTTAATTCATTTAAATAAATAATATTTATTCTACAATAAGGGTAAGCCCCTTTAGCGATCAACGACTTTCTAGATAATATAGATTTCAACATTAATCACAAAAGAACCTTTGAGTAAATAGTTACCGTACAATTCAATCCTTCTACCATACAATGTCCCAATTAAATATAAGACATGGATTTACTGTCAAGTCTTATTTTATTTAATTATATGTATTTCGATTCCCAAATGCACAACTCTGATTAATGCAAATTAGAAACTCCTTTCTAATTTCATTCTGCCTTGGCCAAGGACTACTGAGTTGTCATTTATCGAATCACATAGGACATTCACATCTTTTACTAGACGTGGTAGATTCTTTGCTGATCATTCACCTATCTCCATGTATAACTTATTATACCCAATCATACCCTTTGATATACCCTAAAGGTCTTAAGGGACATGTCAAAGTATAACTCATCATACATAAGATACTATGATGATCTCAAGTCCAAGGATCACTTGTACTACTATCACTAGAGGAATTCCTATTGACAGGCGAGTAAAACTCCATTAGGTATTCCTTAGCGAGCCACGTTCAGTGAACTTATTCTCTAATAAGCACCTACATACTTGCTTTAGTGTCTCCACATAAATGATTATGAGATCAATCATCCTCTTCCTAAGAGCAAGCAACGTATGTACTAATCTATCCGGATTCACTAATCCCCAACTTAGTAATCCAACGATTAGGAACAATTTTAGTTTGTGAGCTATCTTGAATTTAGATCTCATTAGCATGATCACCATCATGATTCTAAAAGCATTGCTCAAAACTATGGGTTTATCACATTTAATATAACAGAACTATGTAGATAATGTAAAATGCCTTTTAAGAAAATCAATTCTTTTATTAATAAATGAATAAGATTACAAAGTATATGCTACATCATATCAAATATGATTGGCTTGTGTGCATACTACTATCAGACATTGCGTCCCTTCCAGCATTCTCCCAGGTGATTTTTCCCACATTTTGGACATGCCTCAATTCTCTTTTTGAATCCTCCCTGATTGCTTTCGGGCGGATTGGTGTTGGTACTATTGTTGTTGCCACTATCCCATTTTCTTTTCCCCATGTTGCTTCCCTTGCTACTATTTCCTCCACGATGGTCACCTCCGTTTTTCTTATTCTTCCTTTCCTTGTTATATTAACTCAAGGCCTCATTTCCACCTTCAGCAATGATGGCCTTCTCTAGTAACGCACTGAAAGTCTCGATCTGGAGAACGGACACCTTACTGTAGACCCATGGCTTTAGCCCTTGCTCAAACCGTTGTGCCTTTCACTCTTCTGTATCCACTTGGTATGGCGCAAAGCGTGTGAGTTCGTTAAATTTGGTGGCGTACTGTGCCACCGCCATGTCCCCTTGCTTTAGTTCCAGAAACTTTACTTTCATCCGACTTTTCATGCTCTTCAGAAAGTAGTTCGCGAAGAATAGTACCTTAAATCTTTCCCATGGAACTACCCCTTCACCGGCCCGTTGTTGATTAGCTTCCCACCAATAGTTAGCCTCTCCCTTCATCATATAGGTGGCAAATGCCATTTTCTGGTCTTCTCCCTGGCGTGCGATGGTAAAAACCTTCTCTATTTCTTTGACCCAAGACTAGGCCTCGATCGGGTCAGTTATTTCTTTGAACTCTGGGGTCCTACATTTTTGAAGTCTTTGAAGTTTGCTAAAAGGACAGTTGGGGGAATGGGGTTTCTGGATCCCACATTCCTACCCTAGAATACTCCCTCTAGCAGGTCTGCTAGCTGTTGCATGGGTTCTGCTTGGCCTCCTTCATTATTCACCGATCCTTCGGGTGTTTGTGGAACTGGTACTCTACTCGGCGGCATCTTCTGTTAAATGAAAGAAACCTTATTATTATTATCCCATTAAACTCAGTAATTATCTATCACAAGTGCGACAGTTAAGCAACACCTTTAACAAAACCATTTTCATTCATACGTCAATAGTCAGTACATCACATATGATCATTCTATAGCATGTTACTATGAACATCATCATCTATCCCCTATCAAGAACAAAGATTGGGGTATACAAAACTTATCCAATACATAATACAAAAGGTCGGGATTTACATATACAAAATCATGTACTGCTAGACACATAACTAAATAGTTTATCCAAACATGTCGCGCTCCATAGCGTTATCGTACTCCTAGAGTCCAAAAGTAAAATATAAGTTCATTGTATGGAATGAAGATATATTTCACAACACTACCTGTGACGCCCCCAAAATAGGTCCATACAACCCATTTTGAGTCGCCAATAACATTCCACAAAATACAAATACAAATATGAATTTTCCCATTTACAACTAATAAGTGTTGTGCAAAATACGACAACACATTACAAATACATCTTAAATTCTCAATACACTTATTGTCACACTAATAGTAAGGTATTGAGACACTTCTAATATCTCGGACCATCACTCCATTCCCCGGCTAGTCCCCGCTACACTCTCTTTTCCTGAGGAGAACAATGGAACAAAAAGGAAAAGGGTGAGCACAAATAGCCCAGTAAGAAATATCATGACTAAGATAATGAAGAATAAAAATTATCTTTAGTCTTCAACAGAATTAAATCAGAGATTTAAAGATATTTTAATTGTTTAACAACAACAATTGCAGCGGAACCAACAATCCATTAGAAGAGTCAAGTAGATTATAATATCTACCATCTTTTATAAATTAAAGGATCACCACCAATATTTTATCCCTGTAAACACCAATCAACAATTTCTGTTTATGAACATCCAAATCAACAGTTTTATATTCAACAGCCTCTCTTTGCACTACGTGCCAAAGATATTTATTTGTAACATCACCGGTCATGATCATGCCAACGCCAGTTCATCTTTGCACTACGGGCCAAAGAGAACTTTCACCATACGCCTTTGTTTGTAACACCAAAAGTCATGATAATACCAATACACAGTTTGGTCAAAATCATGTCACGCCAGTTCATCTTTGCACTACGGGCCAAAGAGAACTATCACCATAATTTAAATATGAGGATGAGGATGATGACAATGATACAGTGAGATCAAGGATAAGAAAAGCTTTATAATTTAATCAGTATCAAAGATTGACCAAATTGCCAACACGATGACCAAATTGTGGAGTCAAATTCAAGAATGATATTCAAGAAATTGTTTCATGCTTCAACTATAACGTATAAAAAGATTCAAGTGAGAAGATATTAGATGAAGCACAAACTATTAAAGATATTCTACTAATTTTCAGGGATTTTCTCCATTTAAAAAAAAAAAAAAATAAGGTTTTGGAAACAAACAAAGATTTCTTATTTTAAATGGAGAAATGTGAAAGAAAAAGATATCCCTTAAAGAGTACAAAAGAAATGATACGTTATACGAGTATAACAGAATATATGAAACTGCAAATGGATTTTCACCCGTCATGCGATAATTCGCGTAGACAGATTATTTTCACAACAGATTAATAAGTAACGAATACAAAGGGTTATTCACCAGGCATGCGTCAATCCGCCAGACGGACAGGTTATACCCATAGATTAATAAGGAATGAATACAGAAGGGTATTCACCAGGTACGACACTCGTACTTACAGGTTATTCCCATAGAATAATAAGGAATGAATACAAAAGGATATTCACCAGGCATGCGTCATACCGCACGGACAGGTTATCCCCACAAATTAATATAGAATGAATAACAACCTTTATGAGTATAATATCACTTTACGAACATGAAAGCAAATGATATTATATAGAGTATGAAAGAAATGATATTCCCTACCTTCGTTAACTGGATGTTACTTTCTATGAAGTTTACTAACTTCGGATAATACTAGTATTCTCACAAATACTCACAATAGCCTAGCACACTAAGAGAACTCAAGAAATTTAGAGAGAGAGAGAAAGTATAAGCAATGAAGGTGTGAAATTTTCTTAAGCAAACCCTCACTATTTATAGGAAAATCAAGGTGAGGGCATTTTAGTCTTTTTCCCAAATTTTCTTGGTTTATTACTCTTATACCCTTGGCATATTCTTTTAATATACTTTTATGCCATAGTATATTCTTAGAATATGCTTTTACTTAGGTTTTTTAACCTTAAGGTAAAATAAAAACTGAATTAACTATTTACTGACGGTAATTACTATTGACTGACATGTGGGTCCCACAGAAAAATAAAATCTGAAGAAATTATTCTACAAAAATAATTTGTGGGTCCCACCGGTCAAATAGTTATGGGTCCCACGAAATAAAGTGTGGGTCCCACAGAAAAAAATAAGTTAACTTACAATAAACGCTTCACATATTTTTAATCAACACTATTTTAGACTTATAATATCGACAACCAGATCATTCCCAGGAAAAAGGGGGCCTTCCGTATAAACGGCGCGCAATTAAATAACCTTTTTCCTTGACAGAATTTCTAGACATTGTCAATAATGCTAAAATATCATATCAAATAATATAAGTTACAGTGTCATGACAAATAATAAAAAGTATTATGCAGATGCTACTGTAACAATTATTGAACAAAATACTGTGCAATAGTTGCTTTATCAATTATTAAATCAATAATATAAAATACTGTGCAACACCGTGTGCTTGTGAAATACCGCGTACTACTGTGGAATAACGCGTTTTACTGTTCTTTTTATTACCGGGTATTTCAACAGTTGCAGGTGATAATACTGTTGACAAATACTGTCGTTTTCAGTATCCGACAATGGGGCCCACTATCGTTGACAATATTGCCATTTCGGCGCCGTCGTACGATACCGAATATAATATTCTCCGACAAAAAGAATATTCCCCGACAAAAAGAATATTCCCCGACATGCACTGTTTATCAGATAATTTTGCATATAACACCCTTAACTATCATTTATAACAATTAAGCACTTTACTATTTAGAAGAATAATCATAAAGAAAATAATAAACTTTTTATTTCATAAAGTCGGGATCTTACAATCTCCCCTCCTTATGAAATTTCGTCCTCGAAATTGACGTACGTACCTGGCGTTTCGAAGAGGTGAGGATACCTTGCTCTCATATCAGATTCTAACTCCCAGGTCATTTCCTCAATATCATGGTTTCTCCATAAAACTTTGACTTGAGGTATAACCTTTGATCGTAGAATCTGTTCCTTCTTATCCAAGATCTTGACAGGTACCTCTTCGTACGTCAAATCCTCTGCTATCTCGTCTGGTTCCAACTCAATAATGTGGTTTGGAATCTTTCACATATTTACGTAGCATGGATATGTGAAAAACATTATGAACACGAGACATGCTTGGCGGTAAAGCGAGTCTGTAGGCCACAGTTCCTACTCGGTCGAGGATTTCAAATGGACCGATAAATCGAGGGTTAAGCTTTCCTTTCTTTCCGAATCGCGTAACACCTTTCCACGGAGCAACACGTAAAAATACATGATCCCCAACGTTGAATTCTTCGTCTCTTCGATGAAGATCGGCATAACTCTTTTGTCGATCTTGAGCTGTTTGTATACGTTGCCGGATCATTTGGATCTTTTCCGTAGTCATACGTATCAACTCGGGTCCCAACAATTTTGCCTCACCTACTTCATCCCAACATGCTGGAGATCGACACCTTCGTCCATACAACGCCTCGAAGGGAGCCATTATGCCTATACTTGCTTGATAACTGTTATTGTAAGAGAATTCTACCAATGGCAAGTATTTGTCCCAACTTCCTTTGAAGTCTAGTACGCAGAGTCTTAATAGATCTTCAAAGGGTTTGAATAGTCCTTTCTGATTGTCCGTCTGTTTGGGGATGATATGCAGAACTGAATCGTAATTCAGTGCCCATAGCTTTTTGCAAGCTGACCCAAAATCGTGAAGTGAACCTAGGATCTCGATCAGAAACGATGGATACTGTCATGCCATGCAATCTCATAATCTCGCTAATATACAAACTAGCAAGACGCTCGAGTGAATAGTTTTCTCGTATAGGCAGGAAATGAGCAGACTTGGTCAATCTATCTATAATGACCCAAATTGCGTCTAAGCCTTGAGAAACCTTGGGAAGACCTGTCACGAAATCCATGTTGATGTGTTCCCACTTCCATTCGGGAATCTCAAGTGGTTGCAATGGACCCCTTGGTACTTGATGCTCCGTCTTGACACGTTGACAAGTTAAACATCTTGCAATAAACTCTGCAATCTTTCTCTTCATATTGTTCCACCAAAATGTATGTCGAAGATCACGATACATTTTGGTACTTCCCGGGTGGATTGCAAATGGTGTGTTGTGTGCCTCCATCATGATTTTGTATTTCAACTCAGGGTCGTTAGGAACACACAGTCTAGAGTTGACTCGAAGTATTCCATCTTCGTCGACTCTTGCTTCTGGAATAGCACCTTCTTGTACCTTTTTCTTCATATTCATCAACTCCGGGTCTGTAACTTGAGCAGCTTTAATTTTGTCGATTAAAGCCGGTTCTACCTGTATATGTGCGACCTTCACGTGGGTTCCTGGAGTCTTTAACTCTATCTCCATCCTTTGTAAATCATCCAAGATGAGCTTTTACGATGTCAGTAACGCACTCGTGCTTGCATATGATCTTCTACTCAATGCATCAGCTACTACGTTCGCCTTTCCAGGATGGTATTGGATGGTATGGTCGTAATCTTTTAACAGCTCAAGCCAACGCCGTTGTCGCATGTTGAGTTCCTTTTGGGTGAAGAAATATTTGAGACTTTTGTGGTCTGTATAGATCTCCACTTTCTCTCCATATAAATAATGTCTCCAAATCTTCAACGCAAAGGAAAACGACTGCTGCCAACTCTAGATCATGAGTAGGATAATTTCTCTCATATTCCTTGAGTTGCCGAGACGCATAGGCTATAACCTTCCCATGCTGCATGAGAACACAACCTAGTCCTTTGTTTGAAGCGTCGCTGTAGATGACAAATCCTTCCGATCCTGATTGGTATTGCCAATACAGGTGCTGAAATGAGCCTTCTTTTGAGTTCTTGAAAACTCTTCTCACATTCTTCGCTCCATTTGAATGTTGTGCTTTTCCGAGTCAGTTGAGTTAATGGAATGGCTATTCGAGAAAATCCTTCTACGAATCTCCGATAATAACCAGCTAGACCCAGAAAGCTTCGTACTTCGGTTACTGACTTGGGTTGTTCCCAATTTGATACTGCTTCAATCTTCGCCGGGTCAACCGAGATTCCTTCTTTAGAAACCAAGTGACCAAGGAATGCAACTTCCTCAAGCCAGAATTCACATTTCTTCAACTTAGCATATAACTTGTTTTCACGAAGTTTTTGGAGTATCAGCCTCAAGTGTTGCTCATGATCTTCACGACTTTTAGAATATATGAGAATGTCATCAATGAAGACAACCACGAATTGATCCAAATATTCCTTGAATATCCGGTTCATCATATCCATGAAAGCAGCAGGAGCATTAGTCAATCCAAAAGACATGACTAAGAATTCATAATGTCCGTACCGAGTTCTGAAGGCAGCAGTCTTTGGAACGTCATCAGCTTTAACTTTCAACTGATGATATCCAGAACGAAGATCGATCTTTGAAAAGAATTGAGCACCTTGTAACTGGTCGAACAGGTCATCAATGCGAGGTAACGGGTACCTATTTTTGATAGTGACATGGTTTAACTCCCGATAATCAATGCAAAATCTCATACTCCCGTCTTTCTTCTTTACGAATAAAACAGGAGCACCCCAAGGCGATGTACTCGGACGTATGAAACCGCTGTCTAACAACTCCTGTAGTTGGACTTTTAACTCTTGAAGTTCAATAGGGGCCATTCGATATGGGGTTTTGGAAATAGGTTTCGTACCGGGTTCAAGGTCGATACAAAATTCAATTTCACGGTCTGGGGGTAGGCCAGGAAGTTCTTCGGGAAATACGTCAGGGAACTCATTAACAACAGAAATATTTTTCAAATCTGACGTACTTTTATTTAAATCCGTTACATGGGCTAAGAAGGCTTGACATCCGTTTTTTAATAAACGAATGGCTTTGTGACTAGAAATGATGGTTTATTGATTTCAATGGTTTGGTTGCTTGAATTCGCATAATAGGTTGATTAGGAATATGAAAACTAATAACCTTACGAAAGCAATCAATTTTAGCATGATGAGCAGTTAACCAATCAATTCCTAAAATCACATCAAATTCATGCATGTTCAAGGAGATAAGATCAACAGGTAATGTGAGGGTGCCGATTTGAACAAAGCAAGATTTATAGACCGTAGATGTAACGAATGTTTGCGCTAATGGTGTTTCGACAGATAAGTCAAAATCTAATTCTTCAGGAGTCAAATTCAAGCGTTGAGCACATGTTGGTGAAATAAAAGAGTGGGTAGAACCAGTATCTAATAAGGCATAGACTTCATAAGAGTTAATAAGTAGTTTACCCGTTATAACCTCGTTCGAATTCTGCGCTTTTTGTGACGTCACAACAAAAGCTCTCCCCTGGACCACAGACTTTGACTTGTCCGTGACCGCCTTCGGTGTCATCATCGCAGCTGGACTTGACTTCGCTGCATGACAAAAAGCGAGCTATATGGCCTTCCTTTCCACAATTGTAACATACTTGGGATGGCGATTGTGTACAATTGGGACTGATGTGTCCTTCTTTCCCACACCTGAAACATCTTACAGGTGGTCGTTCTCCTTCCTTCAAAACTGGTACTGGTGCTGGTGCTGACGTTGGTGTCTTTCCATGGTTGTTGTTGAATCTCCTCTTCTTGGAATTGTTGCCATTTGACTCACTCCTTCTATTATCTGGGCCAGGATTACCACCGAAGTGGTTACCATTTCCGGTGTTGTGATTCCCTCCTCGCTGATTATCATTATTTCGATAATTGCTGCCACCATTACGATTATTACCGTGATTTTGCTCTCGTGGTTGGGTGTTGCTTCCTGGTTGTAGTAGTCCTCTTTCCTGCTCCACTACTTGAGCCCTATCCACGGCATCTGCGTATACACAAATTTTATGAGAAACGAGATATTGACGAATCTCTGGTTTCAAACCTCGGAGGAACATTCGTGTCATCCGTTTCTCAGTATCCACCAAATGGGATGCAAAACGCGACAGCTCGGCAAACTTGGCTTCGTATTGTGACACCGTCATGTTGTTCTGTTCCAGTTTAATGAATTCTACCTCCTTCATATGACGAATACTTTCTGGGAAATACTTCTCGTTGAATAATTCCTGGAACTCGACCCAAGACATCTCAAGTGCCGAATGATGGGTACGTTTCACAGATTCCCACCAATGATCCGCTTCTCCTCGTAACATGAATGTAGCAAAAGGAACCTTTTGGTCGTTCCGTGCAACGCAAAGATACAATCAAATATCTTTGTTAACTGTTTAAGCCATGCCTCTGCCTTGAGTGGATCTGGCTTGCCGAAAAAATTCAGGTTTGGTCCCAATTCTTTGAACTGCTTAGCAGTGACCATCCGTACATTATCAGCGTTGTTCTGCCAGTGTTGTAGACAGGAGCTCTTCTCGCCTGGTTCTGTAGGTATTGCATGAAATTCCTAAAAAATTCATCATTCATCCGGTTGTTAGCATCATGATTAACATCATGATGTTCTGAATTTGCACCCGTATTATTTGTGGCTTCCTGGTTTTCAGCCACAATGGTCTCATAGTGAATCTCTTGGTTTTCAGATGCCATTCTGAAATGTGATCACAAAACAAAGATTAGTTAAAGAAATAGACATGCAACATCTTGTCCCTATAACCAAACCAATTACTTAAATAACCAAAAATAGCTTAGGTAGGACACACTAGCAAAGGATTTTACTCGTCTCTCCCCTCCTAGTTCTAATCCCAGATCTCTACCAGAGATCATATCCCTAAGCTCTGATACCAACTGTGACGCCCCCAAAATAGGTCCATACAACCCATTTTGAGTCGCCAATAACATTCCACAAAATACAAATACAAATATGAATTTTCCCATTTACAACTAATAAGTGTTGTGCAAAATACGACAACACATTACAAATACATCTTAAATTCTCAATACACTTATTGTCACACTAATAGTAAGGTATTGAGACACTTCTAATATCTCGGACCATCACTCCATTCCCCGGCTAGTCCCCGCTACACTCTCTTTTCCTGAGGAGAACAATGGAACAAAAAGGAAAAGGGTGAGCACAAATAGCCCAGTAAGAAATATCATGACTAAGATAATGAAGAATAAAAAATTATCTTTAGTCTTCAACAGAATTAAATCAGAGATTTAAAGATATTTTAATTGTTTAACAACAACAATTGCAGCGGAACCAACAATCCATTAGAAGAGTCAAGTAGATTATAATATCTACCATCTTTTATAAATTAAAGGATCACTACCAATATTTTATCCCTGTAACACCAATCAACAATTTCTGTTTATGAACATCCAAATCAACAGTTTATATTCAACAGCCTCTCTTTGCACTACGTGCCAAAGATATTTATTTGTAACATCACCGGTCATGATCATGCCAACGCCAGTTCATCTTTGCACTACGGGCCAAAGAGAACTTTCACCATACGCCTTTGTTTGTAACACCAAAAGTCATGATAATACCAATACACAGTTTGGTCAAAATCATGTCACGCCAGTTCATCTTTGCACTACGGGCCAAAGAGAACTATCACCATAATTTAAATATGAGGATGAGGATGATGACAATGATACAGTGAGATCAAGGATAAGAAAAGCTTTATAATTTAATCAGTATCAAAGATTGACCAAATTGCCAACACGATGACCAAATTGTGGAGTCAAATTCAAGAATGATATTCAAGAAATTGTTTCATGCTTCAACTATAACGTATAAAAAGATTCAAGTGAGAAGATATTAGATGAAGCACAAACTATTAAAGATATTCTACTAATTTTCAGGGATTTTCTCCATTTAAAAAAAATAAGGTTTTGGAAACAAACAAAGATTTCTTATTTTAAATGGAGAAATGTGAAAGAAAAAGATATCCCTTAAAGAGTACAAAAGAAATGATACGTTATACGAGTATAACAGAATATATGAAACTGCAAATGGATTTTCACCCGTCATGCGATAATTCGCGTAAACAGATTATTTTCACAACAGATTAATAAGTAACGAATACAAAGGGTTATTCACCAGGCATGCGTCAATCCGCACGGACAGGTTATACCCATAGATTAATAAGGAATGAATACAGAAGGGTATTCATCAGGTACGACACTCGTACTTACAGGTTATTCCCATATAATAATAATAAATGAATACAAAAGGATATTCACCAGGCATGCGTCATACCGCACGGACAGGTTATCCCCACAAATTAATATAGAATGAATAACAACCTTTATGAGTATAATATCACTTACGAACATGAAAGCAAATGATATTATATAGAAGTATGAAAGAAATGATATTCCCTACCTTCGTTAACTGGATGTTACTTTCTATGAAGTTTAATAACTTCGGATAATACTAGTATTCTCACAAATAATCACAATAGCCTAGCACACTAAGAGAACTCAAGAAATTTAGAGAGAGAGAGAAAGTATAAGCAATGAAGGTTTTATATTTTCTTAAGCAAACCCTCCCTATTTATAGGAAAATCAAGGTGAGGGCATTTTAGTCTTTTTCCCAAATTTTCTTGGTTTATTACTCTTATACCCTTGGCATATTCTTTTAATATACTTTATGCCATAGTATATTCTTAGAATATGCTTTTACTTAGGTTTTTAACCTTAAGGTAAAATAAAAACTGAATTAACTATTTACTGACGGTAATTACTATTGACTGACATGTGGGTCCCACAGAAAAATAAAATCTGAAGAAATTATTCTACAAAAATAATTTGTGGGTCCCACCGGTCAAATAGTTATGGGTCCCCCCACGAAATAAAGTGTGGGTCCCACAGAAAAATAAGTTAACTTACAATAAACGCTTCACATATTTTTAATCAACACTATTTTAGACTTATAATATCGACAACCAGATCATTCCCAGGAAAAAGGGGGCCTTCCGTATAAACGGCGCGCAATTAAATAACCTTTTTCCTTGACAGAATTTTCTAGACATTGTCAATAATGCTAAAATATCATATCAAATAATATAAGTTACAGTGTCATGACAAATAATAAAAAGTATTATGCAGATGCTACTGTAACAATTATTGAACAAAATACTGTGCAATAGTTTGCTTTATCAATTATTGAATCAATAATATAAAATACTGTGCAACACCGTGTGCTTGTGAAATACCGCGTACTACTGTGGAATAACGCGTTTTACTGTTCTTTTTATTACCGGGTATTTCAACAGTTGCAGGTGATAATACTGTTGACAAATACTGTCGTTTTCAGTATCCGACAATGGGGCCCACTATCGTTGACAATATTGCCATTTCGGCGCCGTCGTACGATACCGAATATAATATATCTCCGACAAAAAGAATATTCCCCGACAAAAAGAATATTCCCCGACATGCACTGTTTATCAGATAATTTGCATATAACACCCTTAACTATCATTTATAACAATTAAGCACTTTACTATTTAGAAGAATAATCATAAAGAAAATAATAAACTTTTTATTTCATAAAGTCGGGATCTTACACTACCAACTCTCTATGGAAAGTCTACTAAACTAATACGTAAAACTCTATATGAGTCTTATCTACTTCTATTCCTCTACATTCTCTAAGGTTATAGTCTAAGGACTCACTCTCCTAATGTTTATAACCTATAGCTCTGATACCAACCTGTGACACCCCCAAATTTGGGTTACCTTATCCTCGAATTTGGTGCATCACTTTTCAACCCATACGTCATTCTAATCAATAACTTAATGTAGAAAATAAAATATTTACATTGATTTAGCATAAATATTCTCGTCCCAAGTCTCAAAACCATATCCAAAACATGACATACTAGTACACAACAATAAATACATAATTCTAATAAGTCTGAATACATAACATGGCTTAGAACATAATCTTAATAAGTCTTGACATAAGACAGGAGCAACAACATAGCAGGATAAGCTATTTCGTAGCTTTGCCTTTGCCTTTATCCCTTCCCGAGCTCTCGCCAGGTTCTGTAACAACTGTAATGTTTAAGGAAAGCAAAGTGAGCAACAAATTTTCCCAGCAAGTATAACAACAATGATAATGAACAATCAAGAGTAAGATTTCACAATCTCAAAGGTTATGACGATTGATGATAGCTTGGAAGGTAATCATATAGATTATAAATCAGGTACATCTCAAACGTTTCAATTCAATAATCCACTAACACTGGTGAGTCACTATAGACTGGATGATTATCAAATGAATTCAATGATTTCAAATTTTTAAATGCAGGAATCACTGTGTGGCCACCATGGCATTTACCTTTCTGATAGGATTAACAGTATTACACTATTAACCCAAAAACAGGTACAATAGGTGATCAGCCTGAAATACCCGGTGTTATGTATAACCCTCAAACATTCAACTTTCATGCATGTCGATGCCCCAATGAAAATATAATTTTCCCCTACTAAGAGGGTTATTCATCTCTGCAAAGAGTCCGCACCAAAGCAATTGATTTAGATTGCTTTCTAAATCATGGACATTGGTCTAGCCGAATTAAATGACATCGACTCTCTTCGTAAACCATTTATACATAATTTGGATTCAAAAGCTTTAATAAGATGCATTGTAGCATAACTGGATATCTTGAACGATTATCAAATTATTTCCACAAACCTGGAATTCATACAATATATAAGCATTGCATGAAATGAAACTTCAACAAGATACTTGAATAAAATGGAAATACTTGCAATAATCTAGAATACTTGTTCAATACCAAATTGAACAAGAATTAGAAACTTGCTCAACAATTATATTGAGTAAGGTTAATGAAACTTACATTCAATGCAATAAAAGAATAAAGATAAGAAACTTGCATTTATATATAGAAAAAATGAAGTTAGGAAACTTGCATAATATAACTTGAGTAGGGTAAGGAACTTGCCTCTTTCGTTGATTAGGCTTAAGGTAAATTGTTCTTCAAATATCCTACACAATGTAGTACATTTTCACATACTAATTAATCACATAATGGATACCAAATATTGGTTTATACTAGTCTATAATGTTTCACTAATATTAAAAATAAACTATTAAACAAGGTCATACACACTAGTTACGGCGTTACGACGCTTGCACGTCTGTACGCCAAACATGTCTACTCAAATGCCCAAGCGACACATATTGGCGTATGCCTAGCACACCCATTCGATTTATCTAATACTCATTGATTAATGATTAACATCATTATATATCACAATATTCATGTCTTAGAACTTAGAACATCATCTTATATCGTCGGAAGCATTCGCGTTGCATACGCGCATGCCCGGCGCCCTCCGATTGCCTCTAAATGCACAACAGTCCTAGAAATAGCCAATTTAGGAATTGTTCCTGACCTCAAATCTCAAAACTTATTAAATGAAGTTGTAGGTCTACTCTTTCTCATTCCGGATCATCTTGAAACATCTCAATCTGAGTTCGTATGAAAAAGTTATGCCTAGTTTACTAAAAGACGTCAAAGCTAACTATGGCCTAACATTGGCCCAGCGTAGCTACGCCCAAATTTTTCCTTTGGGCGGCGTCATTATGCCCAAGTACAGAATTCCGCCGTAAAGCCAGGAAAATTCAGTTTCATGCTCTGTTTATTGTATTTCATGACATATTTTGCTTCAAATCATCATAATTCCTTCCCTAGACGTCCAAATTGATCCATTTCGGACTCTATGGACTCTTAAGACACATGGATACAATATATCAAAAGTTTATAGATACTCATTGTAACGAATGCGATTTTTGTGAATAAATAAAAATATTTATTGAGTTATATAAATATTTTTGTTAATTTATTTATTGAGTAAAATAAATAATTTATAAGGTTATGGTGAAAGAATTTATGTTAAATGTTATTTGATTGTGATTTGATGTATATATTCTAATTTAATTTAATAATTAAATTAGATAATAAAATGATTTATTTGAATAAAGGATTTATTTGGGTAAGGCAATTTATTTGGTATTATGGTTATTGGTTAAATAGAATTATTGATTAATTTATTAAAGTTTAATTGAATTTATTTAATAATAAGTTTAATTAAATTAAAAGTGTGACAATTAAAACTATATAGTAAAATGGATTATTAAAATAAATAGAGAAAGGGTTTTATTTAGATAAACCAAACAAGGCCTTGTGACCCTTGGTTAGTAAAAATAGATTATTTTCTTTGGTTCAACCAAACAAAGCCTAACTCTTGATTTCTTTAACTGATTAACTTAAAAGCTAAGTACGTTAAAAAGATTGTCAGTTGTTTCTGAGCTTCAAGAAGAGAGAGCAGAGCTTTGAGAGTTTAGAGAAAATTGAGAGTTTGAGAGAATTGAGAGAAATTGAGAGAAAAGTTTAGAGATTGGAGAGAAGAATTCTAAAATCAAAGGAGAATTAATCAAGTTTTCTAAACAATAGAAGGTATAATATTCTTCACTGTATTTATTTTTAAATTTACTTTACTGTATATGGAGTTAGTTGTTCAAAGCATGAATTAGTTGATGTAATTGTTAGTAAGCATGTACTAGATGATTATATGGTAGTTATAAATCAATTTGAAGATGTTAATCCATGAAATCATGTTTTAGAATGAAGTTTTTTTTGGTTTAAAGAGCTTTATTTTCATGTATGACTTATGTGTATGAAATTGATGTTTAATTTGGTTATTAACCGGTAAATTGACATTTGATTATGATTATATAATGAAAAACGAAAAGAATGCATGTAAAATGGATTAAAATGGTTGAAAGATGAATTCACAGTGTTTGATTTCATTAAGATGGCCAAAATATGAATATTTTGTTTAAACAAAGAATTTTTTGGGTTTTCAATTGGTTGATTATGTGCTTATAATGGTTAAATTGGTTAGAAACATGTTAGGTAATTATTTTGTAACATGTTTGATGTCTGGGTAAGTTTAAATTATGTGTTGGATGGTAGAATTCGAGAAATTTGGCCTAGAATTTCCCTGGTTCGCGAACTGTAGAAGGAGACAGTCAAGTCTACTGCCCCAGCGGTAGAAATGAACTGAAAATCTCGCCCCGGCGGTCTCGTCCCCCCGGCGGCATAATTGCACTAGATTCCTCGCCCCGGCGGCAGCCTCGCCCCGACGACGTTTTTGTATAGAAATCCACCGCCCCGACCGTGGAACAGTAACTGGAAAAAAAAATTATTTATTTGTTTTGTGATATTGTTATGTTGTTATATGCATGTTTAAAACTTATATTAAGGTATTAAATAATTAATGAGATACCACGATGGTTGTAGAAAATATTTGTTGAATATCGAATGACAATCGAGATGTTGCAATAAAATAGGATAAGAACGAGACTTAAAATGTATATGATTCTGTAACTAATTATTGTTACCGTTTTATAATCGAAATGTATAGGTCGATTAAGGAACGTGAATTATTTAAAACTGTAATCTACGCATGAGGCAAGTTTTTCCTCCCTTAAACTTGTTATTTCAATTGAGCAAGATTATTAGCCTTAGCTTATTGTTATTCAAGCAAGGTTGTTACCATGATTAAGTGCTGAAGCTTTATTCCAGTTAATTGTTATTCGATCGTTGATTGTTGTTCAAACTTCGAACCGAATTTTTATTGTACAAACTTTATTGATGAATCAAATGTTTTAGTGACTAGCAAACCCTAATTGATTCAGCTAGTCCTTAGTTGATGAGCGTTCTAAAGACTTTGAATATTTTAAAACTGTTCCGAACCACGTTCTTTTTGGTATGGATTCTGATGCTAAAATGAGATGAATATAGGGGATTAAGTACGCGACAACGTTGAAATGTTTGTGCACAATACATTGTACAAAGGGTTGATCCCCTTGAGTACGAGATGGATGGTCCATAGTCTATAAGACTGTTAAAGGTTACGGTAGAAAATACTTGTTAACCTAGGACATAGTTCGAGGTCTTGTGACCCTCAGATACAATTTTAAACCTTGATCGAATTCTATAATCAGTTCTTGAGCCAAGTATCCTATTAAGCTTTCATATCTCGATTGGTTATTGATTGAATTCAGAAAACTATAATACCTCAGTTGAAATCTATTTCGTTAATTATTCAATTGTTATCGTTATTATGCTTGTGGGCAATTGTTTGCTCACTCTTGCACTTAAACATTGCAGCTAAGACAGAGAAATCGGACGAGCCGTCCACGAGTAAAGGCAAGGGCAAGATGCCGAACTAGCAAGAGACCCGTTATACATTTGATGTTTATTTGTAACAAGACTTGTTTAAAATTATGTTTTAATTCTGCACTGATGTAATAGAGGTTAGATAACCTAGGATTTGTTTATTTAAGAGATTTGAGTTGTAACCCCTTCTTGTGGGAAGATGTTTCATTCAGTTTAATTATATTATCTTTATCATGGGTAGTTAGTCTTGAATGTATGGTATAGTGAACACCAAATCTGTGGAGTTGAAGTACCCGAATTTGGGGGTGTCACGGGTTGGTATCAAAGCTGATAGGTTATGAACCTTTAGGTGGGAAAAAACCTTAGGGTAGTAGCCTTTTAGAAGATAGAGAATATAGTGGTGATAAACTCTTATCGAGTTCTAAGGAATGGATTACGGAAATTTATAAAAGACAATAAAATAATTATGTGTTTTGTGCTTATTTGATAACAAACTTATGTGCTCGCGAATATTATCGAGTAGTAATTAAAACTTAAAATTTTGTTGTCAGGATGACTGATAGAGGAGAACCCAGTCAGGCTAGGGAGGAGGAGTCTCGAGATATTCATACGGTCTGGGAGCAGCTAGTTCCGAGAGAACCAACCCCACTGACCACTGTTGTAGAACCTGAGTACGAGCCTGAGTCAGATCCTAAGGAGGATCCTGAAGAGGTTGAGGAGGAGGAGGAAGACCCTGAGGAGATACCACTATCTTCCTTAGGTGTTCAGATGTATAAGCAGGTGTATGATCGCAACATAGAGTTACAAGATAGAGTGGAGGAGTTAGAGGGGCAGCTGGCTGAGCGACAAACTGTCTTGGAGCAGAAGAACAGTGAGATTGAGGAGCTCGATATACGTCTTGGGGATGTGGAGTGGAAGCTGGTTCATGAAGATAGCCAAAAGAAGGAGTTAGAAGATCAAGTGGTGGAATGTCAAGCCGCTCTAGAGCAGAAGGATGTAGAGATCCAAGACCTTTCATCACGTCTTGCAGAAGTCGAGCAGAGACTAGCTCAGTCTGAGTACAGACGAGGTCAGCTATTGGCTAGAAACGAAATGGTACGAGAAGAATTGAAAGAGGAGTCAGCTAAGCGGGTTATAGCTGAAAACGCTTGGTTAAGGGAGGCTAATCGCGCAGATCGTGTTGAATGTGAGGTGCGGTCAAAGAAGGTCAAGATTGATGAGATGGAGCATATTTTTCACACCACAGTAGATAGAGCTCAGGATCGAGTTCATCGTCATCCAGATATAATGGGTCGAAGAATGGTGACTCGTATTTTAGAGCAGGAACGCGAGGAAGCTGTGCGCCGTGGGATGTCATCGTAGATTAGGATTAGAGGTGCTAGTATGAAAAATCTATGAAGATTAATAAGTTGTAAATCCCAGTTTTATATAACGGGATAGAATAATGATGTAATCTTGGAACTTTACGATTTCAAGATAGATGATATAAATAACTATGATGCTATTTTATTACGTTTTGAAGCAGTAAATGATTAAAATGTGAAAGCTTATCAGATGTGATATGTGTAAAGTGTTGTTTATAAATGTTTAAATTAAGACTTAAATGTTTAAGTAATTGAGTAATAATCTAATAGCGCGAATTCTTAACAGTAAGATGCCGCCAAGAAGAAGACAAACCCGTCAACAAACCCTTGAGGGATCTACCAATAACAACGAAGAAGTCAACGCTAATCCAATGCAGCAGCTGGTAAATCTGCTAACAGGAGCATTTGCGAATCAACCCCAAGCTCAGGCCATGACTTTTAAAGATTTCAAGGCTATTGGACCCCCAGAATTTCAAGGGTCTATGAATCCGATCGAGGCACAAACCTGGGTCATGGAGATGGAGAAAGTATTTGATGTCGCTAGGGTCAACGAGGACCAGAAGTCTGCATTTGCAAAATTTATGCTCAAATCAGAAGCAAGCTACTGGTGGCAAGCTAATAAAACCCGAGGTGGGTAAGGGATAATACCGTGGGAGCGATTTAAGGAAATATTTTTCGAGACCTATTTTTCGGCAAGCGCGCAGAATCAAATAGAGGTGCAGTTTCTAGAGTTGAAGCAAGGTACCATGACGGTACCTGAGTATGCTGCAAAATTCAATGAGTTGGCGAGGTTTGCGCCATATCAAGTCAACACGGATGAGCGGAAGGCTAGAAGTTTTGAGCAGGGACTGAAGCCCTGGCTGTATAACCGAGTTTCGATGTTTCAACTGAATTCATTTGCGCCAGTGTTAGAAAAGGCGATTATCGCTAAAGGGAGTGATGCTCTATCTAAATACAACCAAGAGCAGAAGAAAAAGAAGAGAGAATAATAATAAAGTAAGTGCTAGCCATGGTGGTAGCAATCAAAAGAGAAAGTGGAGTGATAGTAACTCTGGTGCCAGTCAGCAAGGAAGTCAGAAAAAGAAGGTGGAGGCATGCAGTAACTGCGGGAAGTGCCATGAGGGTGTTTGCTTGAAGGGTAAGAGAGTATGCTTTAACTGCGGTCAGGAGGGTCACATTGCACCGAATTGCCCTAGTCCGAAGAAGGGCGCATGTTTTATTTGTGGGTCGAAGGATCACTTTGCTCGGGATTGCCCTAAGAAAACTACAGGTGGAGCTAGTGCGGGAAAGGGGAACAGCAATGGTGGCAATCTGACTATCACAGGACCGACGCAGCCCAATCGACCTACCGCTCGAACATTCAACATGACGGTGCAGGATGATGTGCAGTCAAAGGATGTAGTGTCAGGTATCATTCCGGTCAATAGTGTAAATGCTTACGTATTATTTGATTCGGGTGCTACTTGTTCATTTATATCCGATGATTTTGCTAGGAAATTAGAGTTACCTCAGGAAGAGTTAGATTACCCTATGAATATAGAAATTGCAAATAGGGAGGTGATTCATGTTAAGTTTGTTCACAAGAACTGTCAGATAGATATTAAGGGTCACGTGATGACGGTAAACTTAATCCGAATTCGTCTTGGGGAGTTTGACGTTATTTTGGGAATGGATTGGTTGTTCAACCATGGGACAGTTATTGACTGTCAAAAGAAGTGTGTAAACCTTATGACTCCGTCAAAATTAGTGTTTTATGGTAGCAAGTCGCCTAGACAAACAAGTTGTCTGACGATGATGCAGGCCAAAAAGATGTTGAGATAAGGATGTGTAGGATATCTAGCCTACATAGTTGATACCCGAAAGGTGGGTGCAAAGCTGGAGGAGATACCGGTAGTTAGGGATTTTGCGGACGTGTTTCCTGATGATTTGCCAGGATTACCGCCAGATAGGGAAATTGAATTTATAATTGATTTAGTACCGGGTACAACCCCTATATCAAAAGCCCGTACTGAATGGCTCCAGTAGAAATGAAGGAGTTGATGGTGCAATTACAAGAGTTGCTGGATAAAAAGTATATTCAACTGAGCGTTTCGCCGTGGGGAGCGCCAGTGTTGTTCGTCAAGAAGAAGGACGGATGAATGCGTCTTTGCATTGATTATAGAGAGTTGAATAAGGTCACGATTAAAAACAAGTATCTATTGCCAAGGATCGATGACTCGTTTGACCAATTGAAGGGAGCAAGATATTTTTCAAAGATAGATCTGCGAAGTGGGTACCATCAGTTGAAAGTGAGAAAGGAAGACATACCAAAGACGGCATTTCGAACTAGATATGGTCACTATGAGTTTTTGGTTATGTCATTTGGTTTAACGAATGCGCCTGCAACATTCATGGACTTAATGAATAGAGTATTCAAACCATTTTTGGATAAATTCGTTGTAGTAGTATTCATAGACGACATTTTTGGTTTACTCCAAAACTCAGGAAGAACACGTGGAGCATTTGAGGGTGACACTGGAGACGTTAAGGAAAGAGAAATTGTATGCAAAATTTTCAAAGTGCGAATTTTTGTTGGAGCGTGTTCAATTCCTTGGGCATGTTATCGATAAAGACGGGATTTCGGTGGATCCAGCTAAAGTGGAAGCTGTGACGAACTGGGATCAGCCGAAAACACCGTCAGAAGTGAGGAGTTTCCTAGGTTTGGCAGGTTATTACAGGCGTTTTATTCAAGATTTCTCCAGGATCGCCACTCCGTTGACGAATTTAACAAGAAAATCAGTGAAGTTCGTTTGGACGCAGAAGTGCGAAGAGAGTTTCCAAGAGCTAAAGAAGAGACTAAGTTCGGCACCTGTGTTGTCTTTGCCAGATAAAACAGGAAATTTTGTGGTATATAGCGACGCATCGCATAAAGGACTTGGTTGTGTGCTTATGCAGAATGGTAAGGTTATTGCATATGCATCACACCAATTAAAAGACTATGAAAAATGGTATCCGACCCATGATTTGGAGTTAGCAGCCGTGGTATTTGCTTTGAAAATCTGGAGGCACTATCTCTATGGGGAGAAGTGTGAAATATATACAGACCATAAAAGTCTGAAGTATATTTTCACATAGAAGGATTTGAATATACGGCAGAGGAGATGGATAGAATTGATCAAAGACTATGATTGTGAAATTCTATACCATCCGGGAAAGGCTAATGTGGTTGCCGATGCTTTGAGTAGAAAAGGTCGGGAGAAACTATTTTTGTTAACTGCTTAGGAGAAGCTTGTAGCTTAAATGGCTAAATTGGAATTAGAGGTGAAGGGTCTGGCAGATCCTAATGAAAAATTGTTTCAGATGGAAACCCAACCAACTTTGGTGGGAAAAGTGAAGGAAACGCAACTTCAGGATGAGGAATGTGTTAAGATACGGAAAAGAGTGCTTGAGGGCGAAGAGCTTAACTACAAAATCAATAGACAAGGGTTGCTGAGATTTGAAGGCAGCATCTAGGTTCCGTTAGTGCTTGAGATCAGAGAAGAAATTTTGAACGAAGCTCATAGCTCAAGATTTTCGATTCACCCGGGAAGTACAAAAATGTACCAGGATCTTCGCCAACACTTCTGGTGGCCAAATATGAAAAGGGAAGTTGCGGAGTTTGTTGCCAAGTGCTTAACTTGTCAGAAAGTCAAAGCAGAGCATCAACGACCAAGTGGTTTGTTACAGCCCTTGGAGATACCAGAATGAAAGTGGGAGCATATCACGATGGACTTCGTGGTAGGGCTTCCAACTACTCAGAAGGGTTATGACGCAATATGGGTTATAGTGGACCGACTAACGAAATCAGCGCATTTCTTACCAATCAAAATCAGATTCACTTTGGATCAGCTGGGGAAGTTATACGTCAAGGAGATTATCTCAAGGCACGGTGTCCCAGTATCAATTGTGTCGGACAGAGATCCACGTTTCACATCAAAATTTTGGAGGAGTCTGCAGGCTTGTTTGGGGACGCAATTGAGAATGAGTACAGCTTACCATCCTCAAACCGATGGCCAGAGTGAAAGAACAATTCAAACATTGGAGGATATGTTGAGAGCGTGCGTTATAGATTTTAAGGGCAACTGGGATAATCATTTACCTCTAGTCGAGTTTGCCTATAATAATAGTTATCACGCGAGTATTGGAATGCCGCCATATGAAGCGTTGTATGGGAGGAAGTGCAGAACTCCTTTATGTTGGGACGAGATTGGTGAACGTCGCCTATTGGGACCCGAGCTAGTACAGCAAACTGTTGAAATTGTCAAGGTGATAAGAGCCAGATTGTTAGCTGCTCACGATAGGCAGAAGAAATATGCGGATCAGCATCGTCAAAATCGTGAATTTGAAGTCGGGAGTTTTGTGTTTCTCAAAGTATCTCCCTGGAAAGGAAAAATCAGATTTGGTAAAAAGGGTAAACTCAGTCCGCGGTTTATTGGACCCTTTGAGGTGCTAAAAAGAGTGGGTGAGGTAGCTTATGAGGTAGCTTTACCTCCCGAGTTAGACCACATTCATAATGTTTTTCACATATCGGTGTTACGACCGTATAAGCCTGATTATAAACATGTAATAGAATATGAACCAATACAGTTTGAGAAAGATTTATCCTATGAAGAGATACCTGTACAGATAGTAGACAGGAAAGAGCAGGTTCTCAGAAATAAAGTGATACCTTCTGTTAAGGTAATCTTGAGGAACCACAGTGCTGAAGAAGCTACGTGGGAACTCGAAGAAAAAATGATGCAGAGTTATCCTCAATTGTTTGTTTAATCTTTGTATCGCGATTCTGAGGACAGAATCTTTGTAAGGAGGGGAGAATGTAACGGACGAATTAATTGCGTTGTGATTCTGGGGACAGAATCCTTTTAAGGAGGGAAGGATGTAACGAATGCGATTTTTGTGAATAAATAAAAATATTTATTGAGTTATATAAATATTTTTGTTAATTTATTTATTGAGTAAAATAAATAATTTATAAGGTTGTGGTGAAAGAATTTATGTTAAATGTTATTTGATTGTGATTTGATGTATATATATTCTAATTTAATTTAATAATTAAATTAGATAATAAAATGATTTATTTGAATAAAGGATTTATTTGGGTAAGGCAATTTATTTGGTATTATGGTTATTGGTTAAATAGAATTATTGATTAATTTATTAAAGTTTAATTGAATTTATTTAATAATAAGTTTAATTAAATTAAAAGTGTGACAATTAAAACAATATAGTAAAATGGATTATTAAAATAAATGGAGAAAGGGTTTTATTTAGATAAACCAAACAAGGCCTTGTGACCCTTGGTTGGTAAAAATGGATTATTTTCTTTGGTTCAACCAAACAAAGCCTAACTCTTGATTTCTTTAGCTGATTAACTTAAAAGCTAAGTACGTTAAAAAGATTGTCAGTTGTTTCTGAGCTTAAAGAAGAGAGAGCAGAGCTTTGAGAGTTTAGAGAAAATTAAGAGTTTGAGAGAATAGAGAGAAATTGAGAGAAAAGTTTGGAGATTGAAGAGAAGAATTCTAAAATCAAAGGAGAATTAATCAAGTTTTCTAAACAATAGAAGGTATAATATTCTTCATTGTATTTCTTTTTAAATTTACTTTACTGTATATGGAGTTAGTTGTTCAAAGCATGAATTAGTTGATGTAATTATTAGTAAGCATGTACTAGATGATTATATGGTGGTTATAAATTAATTTGAAGGTGTTAATCCATGAAATCATGTTTTAGAATGAAGTTTTTTTGGTTTTACAGAGCTTTATTTCATGTATGACTTATGTGTATGAAATTGATGTTTAATTTGGTTATTAACCGGTAAATTGACATTTGATTATGATTATATAATGAAAAACTAAAAGAATGCAAGTAGAATGGATTAAAATAGTTGAAAGATGAATTCACAGTGTTTGCTTTCATTAAAATGGCCAAAATATGAATATTTTGTTTAAACAGAGAATTTTTTGGGTTTTCAATTGGTTGATTATGTGCTTATAATGGTTAAATTGGTTAGAAACATGTTAGGTAATTGTTTTGTAACATGTTTGATGTCTGGGTAAGTTTAAATTATGTGTTGGATGGTAGAATTCGAGAAATTTGGCCTAGGATTTCACTGGTTCGCGAACTGTAGAAGGAGACAGTCGAGTCTACTGCCCCAGCGGTAGAAATGAACTGAAAATCTCGCCCCGACGGTCTCGTCGCCCCGGCAGCATAATTGCACTAGATTCCTCGCCCCGGCGGCAGCCTCGCCCCGGCGACGTTGTTGTTTAGAAATCCACCGCCCCGGCGGTGGAACAGTAACTAGAAAAAAAAAATTATTTATTTGTTTTGTGATATTGTTATGTTGCTATGTGCATGTTTAAAACTTATATTAAGGTATTAAATGATTAATGAGATACCATGATGGTTGTAGAAAATATTTGTTGAATATCGAATGACAATCGAGATGTTGCAATAAAATAGGATAAGAACGAGACTTAAAATGTATATGATTCTGTAACTAATTATTGTTACCGTTTTATAATCGAAATGTAAAGGTCGATTAAGGAACGTGAATTATTTAAAACTGTAATCTACGCACGAGGCAAGTTTTTCCTCCCTTAAACTTGTTATTTCAATTGAGCAAGATTATTAGCCTTAGCTTATTGTTATTCAAGCAAGGTTGTTACCATGATTAAGTGCTGAAGCTTTATTCCAGTTAATTGTTATTCGATCGTTGATTACTGTTCAAACTTCGAACCGAATTTTTATTGTACAAACTTTATTGATGAATCAAATGTTTTAGTGACTAGCAAACCCTAATTGATTCAGCTAGTCCTTAGTTGATGAGCGTTCTAAAGACTTTGAATATTTTAAAACTGTTCTGAACCAAGTTCCTTTTGGTATGGATTCTGATGCTAAACTGAGATGAACAACCCTAATATAGGGGATTAATTATGCGACAGCGTTGAAATGTTTGTGCACAATACATTGTACAAAGGGCTGATCCCCCTGAGTACGAGATGGATGGTCCATAGTCTATAAGACTGTTAAAGGTTACGGTAGAAAACACTTGTTAACCTAGGACATAGTTCGAGGTCTTGTGACCCTCAGATATAATTTTAAACCTTGAATTCTATAATCAGTTCTTGAGCCAAATATCCTATTAAGCTTTCATATCTCGATTGGTTATTGATTGAATTCAGAAAACTGCAATACCTCAGTTGAAATCTATTTTGTTAATTATTCAATTGTTATCGTTATTATGCTTGTGGGCAATTGTTTGCTCACTCTTGCACTAAAACATTGCAGCTAAGACAGAGAAATCGGATGAGCCGTCCACGAGTAAAGGCAAGGGCAAGATGCCGAAGTAGCAAGAGACCCGTTATACATTTGATGTTTATTTGTAACAGGACTTGTTTAAAATTATATTTTAATTTCGCACTGATGTAATAGAGGTTAGATAACCTGGGATTTGTTTATTTAAGAGATTTGAGTTGTAACCCCTTCTTGTGGGAAGATGTTTCATTCAGTTTAATTATATTATCTTTATCATGGGTAGTTAGTCTTGAATGTATGGTATAGTGAACACCAAATCTGTGGAGTTGAAGTACCCGGATTTGGGGGTGTCACACCCATTAACATTAACATGCTCAAATCCTTGACCAAAGCTCAAGTTCATACTCTATTTTGGTGTTCTTGACACGTTTTGATTGAAATCATCATAAATCCCTCATCCGTGAACGAAATGAGATGATTTCAAAGCCCATGGCTTTGTGACTCAATATAATACAACTATATACTAGAATCAGAATTTAACAAATAATATAACAATACCAGAAATTGACACAATGACTATTATTCAATCGTTCTTCATTTTCTAGTCATATTTTTCCAAAACTCTTACTATAAATTCATTTTAACACCTTTTTAATCCATTCCAACTGGGTTATTCTCATAACCAATGGAAGTATAAGAACATAATATTAACCAAAATTATTAGACATGAAAAATAACTACAAGGGTCCTCTAAATTCGTCCATAACAGTCCATAGTCCACTTTTATCCATTTTCTTCCTCCTTTATGCATAGGTACGGATTTCTTTCTTGTTTGTTCCACTTTGATGTTATTAGGAAGGTTTTTAAGTTCTTAATAACATTCTTAACTGTCTATGAACAACCAACTTCAACCATGACAACCACAAATCTAACCAACAAGCAAGAAAATATGGAAAACTTGGAAACTTAGAAGAAATGAGTTTGGATATGCTATTTACCTTATGGATTCTCCTTCTAGTTTGCTAAATGGTTGTTATAGCTTTGTCAAGAACCTTTCTTCTCCCTCTTTGGGTTCTCCCGTAGCCTCCTTTCAAGTTTTTCACTCCACCCACTTGCTTCTCTCTTTAGCTTCTTCTTCTTCCCCTTTTCTGTAGAAATTTCTCTCTTCTCTCTTCTCTTACCTCCTGTTAGCTCTCTCGCTCTACTTCTTTCTCTCTTAGCAAAAGAGCTGAAGTTTAAGGTGGACAAGGAAGAGTGGAACGGATGGAGTGAAATGGGAGTTCTTCTTCTCTTAGCAAAATGGACTGATAATTGTTGGAATGAAGAGGAGCAAGGCACAGATGGAGTGGAAGGAGGGAGGGACAATGGAGTGCCTTAAGGCTTTTTGGAATGGAAATAGAGGAGGAATGTTGGCCAACTTCAGATTTCTATACATGGAGTTGTGGGAAGTTAATTGCTCCATGAGCTTACCGGCTACTCCTTTTAATTCATGTTCCCTCCTACATCTTATTGGCTTAAATGTCTCCTCCTAAATTCCTATTGGCTAGTCAATGCTCCCTTGTCTCCTCCTCTCTCTATTTACTTGAATACTCCTTCCTTAATTAACCAAATGCTAAATTTTGGTACCCATTTTCCACACGGGTCAAGTATAGGGTCCTAGGTCTTGGTAAAGGAAATAGATCTTGGGTTGGGTCATTTATTAGGGTCACCCATAATAAACATTTGGGCTTCTAATTAAATCACCATTGGGCTCAAATAAAAATTCCAACACTTGAAAAAATTATTACTACGCACACGCGTATTAATGAAATTTATTAGAATCGAAAAAAGAAGCAAAAATATAATTGCGTGAATAGTGTCTCGGGAAATGTGCCCCATGAATAGTGATTTTGCGATTTTTCGCGAAATCAGTTTATTCACTTCAACAACACATAAAATTCAACACATACACATATTTTAGGTTGTAACACAACCTTTAAGCACGTATCACAAAATAATATAAAAATAAAAATTCATTTATTCACGTATAAACTCAGGTTACAAGGAAATTCAAAATTCTCGATCATTAGAGTGCAATTATTTGATATCCTTTGAAAAGTTTATTCTCCTCAGATATAAATTGGACCTACCTGGTATATGGTAGAATAAAGTGATACTTGCAGTAGGGTTCACAACAGTAGCATTGGACAACAAGGTTCCAAATCTATTTCTCATTATACAAAATCAGGTATACACTCTTGTGCTCTTAATGTCTCATCTACTTGCCCTAGTTGGATCATTGACAGATGTGCTTTTGAGCATATAACTGGGTCCTCTAATCTTTTTACCTCCTATATGCCTTGTTCTTGCAAAGACAAGGTCCGAGTAGCTGATAGTTCTCTTTCTCCTATCTCCGGGAGAGGTTCTGTAATTTGTACTCCTTCATTAACATTATCATTTGTTCTTCATATTCCTTAATTTATCGCAAACTTATTATCTATCCAAGGTCTTACCGAATCCTTACATTGCTCAGTCACCTTTTTCCCAACTCATTGTATTTGTCAGGACTTGGTGACGGGGTAAAAGATTGGCAGTGGTAGTACAGTTGGTGGTCTATATTATTTGGATGTTCCCACATCTAACATGCCTCTGATTACAGATGGGACTGCTACTCAGGCTCTTCAATCTTCTTCTGAATCTAACATGACTTCTCTTCATCAATAACATCGATGTCTGGGACATCCTCCTTTATCAATACTAGGGTCTTTATTCCCCTCTTTAGTTAAGCAATGTCACAAAACTCCGTTTTTGTGTGAGCCATGTGAATTAGGTAAACACAAATGTTCTACTTATTCTGCTATTAACGGTCGACATTCTGAACCTTTTGTTATTATGCATACTGATGTAGGGGGACCCTCTCGGGTTATCTCCCGTTCTGGTCATAGATGGTTTGTTAGTTTTATTGATTGTTATTCTCGTACAACTTGGATTTATCTTCTTCATATCAAAAATGAGGTGTTTGACTATTTTTAAATTTTTCATAAGATGATTCAAACCCAAGTTGAAGCAAAAGTTAAGATTCTCTATAGCGATAATGGTCGAGAATATAGTAATAATAATACTTTTGCATCCTATCTCTCTCAACATGGCATCATACTTCAAACATCCTATGTTATAACCCCAGAACAAAATAGGGTGTCAGAAAGAAAAAACTGACACTTACTAGAGGTAGCACGTACTCTTATGTTCACTATAAACACAGCTAAATTTCTATGAAGAGATGTCGTTCTAACTACTACATTTCTTATAAATCGGCTTCCTTCTAGAATTCTTGGGAATAGAAGTCCTATTTCTTTCCTCCAACACACGACAAGTCCTTCTCCTTCACCTCGAGTTTTTGGTTGTGTGTGTTATGTTCATGATAAAGCTACCACTCGAGGAAAACTAGATCCCAAGGCTCTTAGGTGTGTTTTCATCGGGTATTCTCCCACCCAAAAAGGTTACAAATGTTCTCACCCTCCTTCCAACAAAGTTTTTGTCACTTGTGATGTCATTTTTTGGGAGTCAGAACCTTTTTATTCTTCCTCACCTTCTCCTCAAGGGGAGGATGCCATTGATGAGGATGATGGTATTACAAGTAGTATTACTCCACCTTATCCGATAAAATCTTCTCCTGTTCCTATTATTGACTCTGATAAATCTTCTCTTGTTCCTATTGTTAACTCTGATAAATCTTCACAAGGGGAGCCACAAGAGTCATATGCTAGACAGAATGAGTCTGAGTTAAAGACCTATGTTCGAAGAGACAAGAATAAGGTCACCATTTCTGCACCACTGCAATAACTCTGCCCAGAACCTAGTCCTGATAATGTTAATGGTAACAATCTTAATCTTACTTGTTCTTCTAATGATACTGATCTTCCTATTGCCCTTACAAAAGGGGTTAGATCATGTACCCAACATCCTATCTCTAATTTCTTTGTCTGTGATAAATTATATCCATCCTACTATTCCTTTGTTTCTTCCTTATCTTTTATATCAATTCCTCAGGGGTGGAGAGAAACAATTAATAATAAGAACTAAAAACATGCAATGATAGAAGAGATGAATGTCCTGAAAAAAAATGATACATGGGAACTAGTTACTCTTTCTTATGAAAAAAAACCAATTGGTTGCAAATGGGTATATACAGTTAAACAGAAGCCAGATGAGATAGTTGAGAGACTCAAAGCCAGACTAGTTGCAAAAGGGTATACTCAAATGGGATTGATTACTAGGAGACATTTTCTCTTGTGGCAAAGATGAACTATGTTCGTACTATAATATCATGCTCAGCGAACTTCGGCTAGGATATTCAACAATTAGATGTGAAAAATGTATTCCTTCATGGTGACTTGGAAGAAGTATACATATAAATACCCTCTGGTTTTGCTTCATCTGTCACCAAGGGTAAGGTTTGTAAACTGCGAAAGGCTTTATATGGTTTGAAGCAATCTCCTAGAGACTAGTTCGTTAGATTCCACAAAGCAATGATAAAATTTGGGTACAAGCAGAGTCGAGTAGATCACACTCTATTTGTCAAACAGATAAATGATAATACTATCATTCTTATTATTTATGTTGATGACATTGTGGTGACAGGGGATAATAGAGAAGAGATATTTAATCTCAACGCGAGTCTGGCCAAAGAGTTTGAGAATAAAGATCTTGGTCCCTTAAAATATTTTCTTGGTATTGAAGTTGCAAGATCTTCTAGTGGGATTTTTCTATCTCAATGGAACTATGCCATTAATCTTTTAACAGAAACTGGCATGTTAGGATGTAAACTGTGACGAACGAGAATTTTTGTAACTTATTTTAAATATTTATTGATTAAATAAATATTTTTGATGATTTGATTGTTGAATTAATTGATTAATCGATGAATTTGTGGTAGATTAATTTAATTATATGTGTTACATTAATTAGATTAATGTGAAGAATTTTTATATTTAATATATGTGTTTAATTGAATTTATTTGATTAAATACATTATTTAAATAAGTGTAATGTTATTTCTAATTAATTTAATTATTAATTAGATATTTAGTAAATGGTCATTATTAATAAATGAGAATTTTATTTATATGACTATGTGATTTAATGAAGAATTATTCTATTTTATTTATTTGATTTTAGTAAGATTAATTAGTTGATTAAAGTGTGACATGAAACTATGTAATAAGCTTTTTATTATAATAAATTAGAAGGGAGAATAATGTGCTAGCCAAACGAAGCCTTATTGGGAGTTGAGGTCAGTTAACCCATTATGGGATTAACTGACACCACTCGTCAGATGTAAAACTTCACGTATCCTATTATCAGCCATTCCCATCATCAGTTTCCAAAATTCATTCAGAGAGAAAAGAAAGAGAGTTTGAGAGAATTGAAGAAGAAAATCTACTCACCTTGTTGCATAATCTAATTTCTTGTTAAGGTAATTCTTAATTTTAACCTTTAGTTATGTTTTCTTAATTTTTCTCCATGAATGCATGTCTGAGTTTTTCTGTAAATTAAGTTATATGGTTAAATTTTATAGAATGATGATTGAATATTCGAAAGCATGTATAAGCGTCTTTTATATGATGTATATGTGATTTAGAGTAATTAATTCATAAGAATATGCCTTGAATTAGAAGTTCTGAAATTTACAGAGAAACAGAGTTTAAATATGACTTATATGTATGAAAAATTATGCTTGAATTACATGTTAATCGTTAAATTGATAGTTGTTTATGTTTATGCATGTAAAAACGAAAAGAATGAAACTTAAATGGATTGATTTGGTTAAGGAAACGAATTTACTGTGATTGATTTCGTTAACTGTATCAATATGTAAATACAGAACATGAACAGTGAAAATTTTAGTTTTAATTGATTATTTAGATTGTCTGTGATGTCAAAATCACTGTTTATGGAATGGGTTTTGATTTCAAACCATATATGATAATTGGGTATGTTTAATTTGATGTACGAATAACAAAATGGGAAATTTTTGGCCTGTTTCTGCGTTCTTCGCGAACTGCAGAAACTGGAATTCGTAATTCTCGCCCCGGCGAGAATTTTGTGAAGGGATCCCTCGCCCCGGCGAGGAGCTCGCCCCGGCGAGAATTTTGTGAAGAAATTCCTCGCCCCGGCGAGGAGCTCGCCCCGGCGAGAATTTTGTGAAGAAATTCCTCGCCCCGGCGAGAGCTCGCCTCGGCGAGAGTTTCGTGAAGGTTTTTCTCGCCCCGGCGGGAACTTAAAAAAAAAAAAAAAAAAAAAAAAAAAAAAAAAAAAAAAAAAAAAAAAAAAAGAGTAAAAAGACGAGAGTAGAAATTTTATTCTTTCTTTGTGATCATGGTATGAAATCGTGGTTATACCTAAAGCTTAGGCTAATGTATAAATGAAAGTTAAATTACTGTGAAAAGTGGTAGCATAAGCCCATTGATTGTTTGGGTCAACTGAGCTATTGAAATGAGATTTGAATTAGTTTTGACGTGTTTATAATACTATAACTAATTATTGTTACTGTTTTATAAACGGAATGTATAGGTTGATTAGAGAAACGTGAGTTTTAAATTTTTAGTCTACGCACGAGGCAAGTATCTTATCCTTACTTTTACGTTTACGCAAGTTTCTAAATTTCTTTATCATAGAGTACAAGCTTCATAATGCTATTACTTCTTAAGCAAGTTATTGTTTCTATTCCATTCAATTTCATGGATTCAATGAGATGTTTTTGATTTCCTCTTTGTAATGCTTCAGTTATATAAAACGTATTCAATCGTACCTTTTGTGAGATTTAGTTTTGATTCTCGAATTATACCTTTTGAACCTTGATTGACTAGCGAACCCTCATTGATTCGACTAGTCCATAGTTGATGAGCGTTCTAAATTCTAGAAACATTATTGAAGTAAATCCAAACCAAACTTCCTTTGGTGCGGACTCCGATGTCAAACTGAGATGAACAACCCTTATACAGGGGATATTATTTATGCGTTAGCGTTAAGATGTTGTGCACATACATGGTACAAAGGGCTGATCCCCCTGAGTACGAGAAGAAAGGTCCATATAGTCTCACGACTGTTAAAGGTTTAAAGTAGAAATACTTGATAACCTGGGACATAGTTCGTGGTCTTAAGACCCTCAGATGTTCTTTTGAATCTTGTTTTACATTCTTGACTCGAAAGCTAAATCTTCAATTATTCGATATCCGTTGATTATTTCGCATGTTATTATTATTGTTGTTGTTATACTTGCTGGGCAATCATTGCTCACCCTTGCATAATAACACTGCAGCTAAGGTTGAAAGAACTGACGAGCCATCTACTAGTAAGGGCAAAGGAAAAGCAAATAAGTGATGAAGACTTGTCGTATTTGCTTTGTTGTTATTTCTGTAATAGACTTGATTTATGTTTTCCGCACTGATGTTTAATTAAGGTTAGATAACCTGGGATTTGTTTATGAATGATGTTGTAACCCTCTAATGGGAGATTTCTATTTCTATCCAAGTATTTTCATTTATATTTGAATGGGTAGTTAGATGTGATGTGATGTTTTTGGATTGTGAACACCAAATCATGAGGAAATGAAGTTCCCGGATTTGGGGGTGTCACAGGTTGGTATCAAAGCCGTAGGTTATGAACCTTAGGTGGGGAAACCTTAGGGTAGTAGCCTTTTAAGAGTCAGAAAATATAGTGGTGATAAACTCTCATCGAGTTCTAAGGAATGAATTAAGGAAATTCATTAAAGATAATAAAAGAACTTATGTGCTATGTGCTTATGTGTTAACAACCTATGTGCTACGACTAGTACCGAGTATTAATTAAAACTTAAACTTTGTTGTCAGGATGTCGGATATTGGAGGATCCAGTCAGCCTAGGGAGATTGTGCCCCGAGTGGCTGGAGAGGAGGAGCCCCGCGATATTCATGTTATCAGGGAGCAGTTGGTGCATAGAGAGCCATCTCCATTGATCACGGTTATGGGTCAGGAGTATGAGCCTGAGACAGATCCCGAGGAGGATCCTGAGGAGGTTGAGGAGGAGGAAGAAGACCCTGAGGAGATACCACTATCTTCCATAGGTTTTCAGATGTTTGAGCAGGTGTATGACCGCAACATAGAGTTGCAGGATCGAGTGGAGGAGCTAGAGGGACAGGTGGCTGAGCGTCAGGCTGTTCTAGAACAGAAGGATGAGGAAATTAAGGACCTGGATATACGTCTTGGAGATGTAGAATGGAAGTTAGTTCACGTAGAGAGTGAAAAAGAAGACTTGCTAGCTGAGAATGAAAAGATGAAACTAGAGATTCAGAAGTTAAAGGATGATTTGAGTGAGGAATCTGCAGAACGTGCTAGAGCAGAGGATGCTTGGATGCGTAACGCTCGACGTGCAGAGATTTCCGAAGAAGGTGCACGGGCAAAGCGGGCTAAGATTGAGGAGACGGACTACACATTTTCAGAAAGCGATTGATAGAGCCCAGGATCGAGTTTTCCACTATCCGACTCAGTTTGAAGAATTACCATGGTACATACTGGATCGCAGGACGATGTGCCGTATCATGGAGGAAGAACGTAGACGGGCAGTTCAACGCCTTAGTAGGCCATGATAGGAGAAGTTTTTGAGCTATGTGTAAATATTTATGATGTTTTATGATGTAAATTCCGGCGTGATTATACACAATGGAATATGAATATTTAATCCTAAAGATTGTTTGATCTTAGGATAGTTAATGTAAATAGCAGTAGTGCTACCTTTCTATGTTAAGACTTATTGAATGAATGAAATATCAGCTTTATTTGAAAATGTTATGTGTTAAATGTTACCTGAATTGTTTTAGTTAAATGTTGAACACTTGAGCAAATTTGAGTGTTAATCTAATAAGCGCATATTCTTGAACAGAATTATGCCGCCAAGAAGAGCTGGACGACCCCGTCAACAACCACCCCCTGAGGGGTCCACTAACAACAATAACAATAATCCACCCGAAGTTAACCCAGTTCAACAACTAGTGAATCTTTTGACTGGAGCTTTTGCCAATCAACCGCAAGCTCACGTTACAACCTTTAAGGACTTTAAGGCCGTTGGTCCCCCTGAGTTTAAGGGAGCGATGAATCCGATAGAAGCCCAAACCTGGGTAATGGAAATGGAAAAAGTTTTTGATGTCGCTAGGGTTGGGAATGACCAGAAGACTGCCTTTGCGACTTTCATGTTAAAGTCGGAAGCTAGTTACTGGTGGCAAGCCAATAAGACGAGAGCAGGAGAGGAAGTCATACCGTGGGATCGGTTTAAGGAAATGTTCTTTGAGATGTATTTTCCGGCTAGTTCACAGAATCAGATGGAGGTTCAGTTTCTCGAACTTAAACAGGGAACGATGTCAGTGCCAGAATATTCGGCAAAATTCAACGAATTAGCGAGGTTTGCACCATACCAGGTTAACACGGATGAGAGGAAGGCTAGACGGTTTGAACAAGGGTTGAAGCCGTGGTTGTATAGTAAGGTGTCAATGTTCCAATTGAACACTTTTGCTGGAGTTTTGGAGAAGGCGATTATCGCAGAAGGTGGAAGCGAAGCTATGACTAAGTATAACCAAGAACAGAAAAAGAAGAAGAGTGATAGTGAGAATAATAAGTCGAGTGGTGGTAACAGTGGTGGTCACAACAACAAGAGGAAGTGGAATGATAACGGATCTGCTGGAAGTCAACAGGGAGGTCAAAAGAAGAAGATAGAAGCGTGTGTTACATGTGGGAAGAATCACATAGGTATTTGCTTGAAAGGGAAGAGGGTGTGCTACAATTGCAACCAGGAGGGCCACATAGCTCCGAATTGTCCGAATCCGAAGAAGGGTGCTTGTTTCACATGTGGATCGAAGGATCATTTGGCTAGGGATTGCCCCAGGAAAGCAGCAGCAGGAACAGGATCGGGAGGAAATAAGGGAAACAGTGGTGGTAGTACATTGGCTATAACCGGATCAGCACCAGCAAAGCCGACCAACTGCAAGGACTTTCAACATGACCGTGCAAGATGCCGTGCAGTCTCGCGATGTGGTGTCAGGTATCATTCCGATCAATAATATTGATGCTTATGTATTGTTTGATTCGGGTGCTACTTGTTCATTTATATCCGATGACTTTGCTAAGAACTTAGGTTTGCCTAAGGAGGAATTAGACTACCCTTTGAACATAGAAATTGCGAATAGGGAGGTAATTCCTGTTAGGTACGTACACAAGAACTGTTAGAGTGAACATTAAGGGAAACGTGATGACAGTAGATCTGATCCCAATCAAACTTGGGGAATTTGACGTTATTTTGGGTATGGACTGGCTATTCAATTATGGAGCGATAATTGATTGCCAGAAGAAACGTACTTATTAACCTTATGACTCCGTCAAAGGTAGTATTTTACGGCAGCAAATCGCCTAGACAAGCGAGTTGTCTGACGATGATGCAGGCCAGGAAGTTGTTAAGACAAGGCTGTGTGGGATACTTAGCCTACATAGTTGATACTCGAAAAGAGAGTCCAAAATTAGAAGAGATACATGTCGTAAGGGACTTTGTAGACGTCTTTCCAGACGATTTGCCAGGACTTCCGCCAGATAGGGAAGTTGAGTTTGTAATCGATTTGGCGCCAGGAACTGCCCCGATATCGAAAGCTCCGTACCGTATGGCCCCAGTAGAGATGAAAGAATTAATGGTTGCAGCTACAAGAACTTTTTAGATAAGAAGTATATTCAGCCGAGCGTATCGCCGTGGGGAGCGCCGGTGTTGTTTGTTAAGAAGAAGGACGGATCGATGCGACTTTGCATTGATTACAGAGAGTTGAACAAGGTCACGATTAAGAATAAATACCCGTTGCCAAGAATCGACGACTTGTTTGATCAGTTGAAAGGAGCTAGATATTTCTCGAAGATAGATTTGAGGAGTGGGTATCATCAGTTGAAGGTGAGGAAAGAAGATGTACCGAAGACAGCGTTCAGAACTCGTTATGGTCACTATGAGTTTCTGGTGATGTCATTTGGTCTAACGAATGCTCCTGCAGCATTCATGGACTTAATGAACAGGGTGTTTAAGCCGTTTTTGGACAAGTTTGTGGTAGTATTCATTGACGATATTCTAATTTACTCCAAAACCAAGGAAGAGCATGCAGAGCATTTGAAGTTGACATTGGAAGCGTTAAGAAGAGAGAAGTTGTACGCTAAATTTTCAAAGTGTGAATTCTGGATAGAGCGAGTGCAATTTCTTGGACATGTGATTGACAAGGATGGGATTTCGGTGGATCCGTCAAAGGTTTTGAAGCAGTGCTTAACTGGGATCAGCCGAGAACGCCATCGGAAGTGAGGAGTTTCCTCGGGTTAGCGGGTTACTACAGGAGATTCATTCAGGATTTTTCCAAAATCGCGACTCCGTTAACGAATTTGACTAGAAAGACGGTGAAGTTCGTTTGGACGGAGAAGTGTGAGGAAAGTTTTCAAGAATTAAAGAAGAGGTTGAGTACAGCTCCTGTGTTGTCTCTACCGGATAGCACGGGAAATTTTGTGGTGTACAGTGATGCGTCGCATAAAGGACTAGGTTGTGTGCTTATGCAAAACGGTAAGGTCATTGCGTACGCGTCACGACAATTAAAGGACTATGAGAAGGGGTATCCTACCCATGATTTGGAATTGGCCGCGGTGGTGTTTGCTTTGAAGATATGGAGGCACTATCTTTACGGGGAAAAAAAGGTGTGAAAAATATACAGACCACAAAAGTCTGAAATATATTTTTACACAGAAGGATCTGAACATGCGTCAGAGAAGATGGTTGGAATTGATAAAGGATTACGACTGCGAAATTTTATACCATCCGGGTAAAGCGAACGTTGTGGCCGATGCCTTAAGCCGAAAGGGACGGGAGAAAAAACTGTTTATGTTAACTGCTCAGGAGGAGTTAATTACAGCAATGGCAAAATTGGAATTGGAGGTGAAATATCCGGGGGAGTGTGACGAAAAATTATTTCAATTGAGAATCGGTTCAACTTTGGTGGATAAGGTTAAGGAAGCACAAATACAGGACGAAGAATGTGACAAAATCAGGAAAAGAATATCTGGAGGTGATGAAGTGAAATTCAAAATGGATAATGAAGGAGTATTGAGATTCGAGGGGAGGATTTGGGTTCCGCCAGTACCAGAGGTTAAGGAGGAAATTTTGAGTGAGGCTCATAATTCAAGATATTCGATTCATCCGGGTAGTACGAAGATGTACCAAGATCTCCGACAACATTTCTGGTGGCCGAATATGAAGAAAGACGTAGCCGATTGTGTAGCCAAGTGTTTGACATGTCAGAAAGTTAAAGCAGAGCATCAGAGGCCAAGTGGGCTATTACAACCGTTAGAAATCCCAGAATGGAAATGGGAGCACATCACCATGGATTTCGTAGTAGGTCTTCCGACGACTCAGAAAGGTTTCGACGCAGTATGGGTTATCGTGGATCGACTGACGAAATCAGCACATTTTCTACCGATCAAGATCAGATTCAACTTAGATCAGTTGGCGAAGTTGTATGTCAAGGAGATTATTTTCGAGGCACGGTGTTCCTATATCTATTGTCTCAGATAGGGATCCGCGCTTCACATCGAACTTTTGGAAACGACTACAGGAATGCATGGGAACACAATTACGTATGAGTACAGCATATCATCCACAGACCGACGGACAGAGCGAAAGAACGATTCAAACATTGGAGGATATGTTACGAGCATGCATTATGGACTTCAAAGGAAATTGGGACGATCATCTACCGTTGGTGGAATTTGCTTATAACAACAGTTACCACGCAAGTATTGGCATGCCGCCTTACGAAGCGTTGTACGGCAGAAAGTGCAGAACTCCATTATGCTGGGATGAAGTTGGTGAACGTCAATTGCTCGGGACCAGAACTGGTACAACAGACCGCAGAAATCATTAAAGTGATCAGGGCAAGATTGATAGCAGCTCAAGATAGACAGAAGAAGTACGCCGATCAACATCGTAAGGATCGAGAGTTTGACTCTGGTAGCTATGTATTCTTGAAAGTATCTCCCTGGAAAGGGAAGATTCGTTTTGGTAAAAAGGGAAAACTGAGCCCGAGGTTCATCGGACCCTTTGAAGTGTTAAGAAGAGTTGGTGAGGTCGCTTATGAGGTAGCTTTACCTCCAGCGCTGGAACACATCCACAATGTCTTTCATGTCTCGGTGTTACGGACCATACAAGCCCGACTACAAGCATGTCATAGAGTATGAACCCCTACAAGTTGAGAAAGATTTGTCTTACGAAGAAGAGCCTGTTCAGATAGTTGACAGGAAAGAGCAAGTGCTAAGAAATAAAATTATACCTTCTGTTAAGGTGATCTGGAGGAACCACAACGCTGAAGAAGCAACGTGGGAACTCGAAGATCAGATGATGAGAAATTATCCACAGCTATTTGCTTAATCTATGTGTAGCGATTCTGGGGACAGAATCTTTGTAAGGGGGGGAGAATGTAACGGGATGAGTTAATCAAGTCGTGATTCTGGGGACAGAATCCTTTTAAGGGGGGAAAGATGTGACGAACGAGAATTTTTGTAACTTATTTTAAATATTTATTGATTAAATAAATATTTTTGATGATTTGATTGTTGAATTAATTGATTAATCGATGAATTTGTGGTAGATTAATTTAATTATATGTGTTACATTAATTAGATTAATGTGAAGAATTTTTATATTTAATATATGTGTTTAATTGAATTTATTTGATTAAATACATTATTTAAATAAGTGTAATGTTATTTCTTAATTAATTTAATTATTAATTAGATATTTAGTAAAATGGTCATTATTAATAAATGAGAATTTTATTTATATGACTATGTGATTTAATGAAGAATTATTCTATTTTATTTATTTGATTTTAGTAAGATTAATTAGTTGATTAAAGTGTGACATGAAAACTATGTAATAAGCTTTTTATTATAATAAATTAGAAGGGAGAATAATGTGCTAGCCAAACGAAGCCTTATTGGGAGTTGAGGTCAGTTAACCCATTATGGGATTAACTGACACCACTCGTCAGATGTAAAACTTCACGTATCCTATTATCAGCCATTCCCATCATCAGTTTCCCAAAATTCATTCAGAGAGAAAAGAAAGAGAGTTTGAGAGAATTGAAGAAGAAAATCTACTCACCTTGTTGCATAATCTAATTTCTTGTTAAGGTAATTCTTAATTTTAACCTTTAGTTATGTTTTCTTAATTTTTCTCCATGAATGCATGTCTGAGTTTTCTGTAAATTAAGTTATATGGTTAAATTTTATAGAATGATGATTGAATATTCGAAAGCATGTATAAGCGTCTTTTATATGATGTATATGTGATTTAGAGTAATTAATTCATAAGAATATGCCTTGAATTAGAAGTTCTGAAATTTACAGAGAAACAGAGTTTAAATATGAACTTATATGTATGAAAAAATTATGCTTGAATTACATGTTAATCGTTAAATTGATTAGTTGTTTATGTTTATGCATGTAAAAACGAAAAGAATGAAACTTAAATGGATTGATTTGGTTAAGGAACGAATTTACTGTGATTGATTTCGTTAACTGTATCAATATGTAAATATACAGAACTATGAACAGTGAAAATTTTAGTTTTAATTGGATTATTTAGATTGTCTGTGATGTCAAAATCACTGTTTATGGAATGGGTTTTGATTTCAAACCATATATGATAATTGGGTATGTTTAATTTGATGTATACGAATAACAAAATGGGAAATTTTTGGCCTGTTTCTGCGTTCTTCGCGAACTGCAGAAACTGGAATTCGTAATTCTCGCCCCGGGCGAGAATTTTGTGAAGGGATCCCTCGCCCCGGCGAGGAGCTCGCCCCGGCGAGAATTTTGTGAAGAAATTCCTCGCCCCGGCGAGAAGCTCGCCCCGGCGAGAATTTTGTGAAGAAATTCCTCGCCCCGGCGAGAGCTCGCCTCGGCGAGAGTTTCGTGAAGGTTTTTCTCGCCCCGGCGGGAACTTAAAAAAAAAAAAAAAAAAAAAAAAAAAAAAAAAAAAAGAGTAAAAAAAAACGAGTAAAAAGACGAGAGTAGAAATTTTATTCTTTCTTTGTGATCATGGTATGAAATCGTGGTTATACCTAAAGCTTAGGCTAATGTATAAATGAAAGTTAATATTACTGTGAAAAGTGGTAGCATAAGCCCATTGATTGTTTGGGTCAACTGAGCTATTTGAAATGAGATTTGAATTAGTTTTTGACGTTGTTTATAATACTATAACTAATTATTGTTACTGTTTTATAAACGGAATGTATAGGTTGATTAGAGAAACGTGAGTTTTAAATTTTTAGTCTACGCACGAGGCAAGTATCTTATCCTTACTTTTACGTTTACGCAAGTTTCTAAATTTCTTTATCATAGAGTTACAAGCTTCATAATGCTATTACTTCTTAAGCAAGTTATTGTTTCTATTCCATTCAATTTCATGGATTCAATGAGAATGTTTTTGATTTTCCTCTTTGTAATGCTTCAGTTATATAAAACGTATTCAATCGTACCTTTTTGTGGAGATTTAGTTTTGATTCTCGAATTATACCTTTTGAAACCTTGATTGACTAGCGAACCCTCATTGATTCGACTAGTCCATAGTTGATGAGCGTTCTAAATTCTAGAAACATTATTGAAGTAAATTCCAAACCAAACTTCCTTTGGTGCGGACTCCGATGTCAAACTGAGATGAAACAACCCTTATACAGGGGATATTAATTTATGCGTTAGCGTTAAGATGTTGTGCACATACATGGTACAAAGGGCTGATCCCCCTGAGTACGAGAAGAAAGGTCCATATAGTCTCACGACTGTTAAAGGTTTAAAGTAGAAATAACTTGATAACCTGGGACATAGTTCGTGGTCTTAAGACCCTCAGATGTTCTTTTGAATCTTGTTTTACATTCTTGACTCGAAAGCTAAATCTTCAATTATTCGATATCCGTTGATTATTTCGCATGTTATTATTATTGTTGTTGTTATACTTGCTGGGCAATCATTGCTCACCCTTGCATAATAACACTGCAGCTAAGGTTGAAAGAACTGACGAGCCATCTACTAGTAAGGGCAAAGGAAAAGCAAATAAGTGATGAAGACTTGTCGTATTTGCTTTGTTGTTATTTCTGTAATAGACTTGATTTATGTTTTCCGCACTGATGTTTAATTAAGGTTAGATAACCTGGGATTTGTTTATGAATGATGTTGTAACCCTCTAATGGGAGATTTCTATTTCTATCCAAGTATTTTCATTTATATTTGAATGGGTAGTTAGATGTGATGTGATGTTTTTGGATTGTGAACACCAAATCATGAGGAAATGAAGTTCCCGGATTTGGGGGTGTCACATAAACCTGCTGATTCTCCTATAAAAGTTAATCATCATCTAAAAGGAGGCACAGGACCTACGGTTGATAGAGAAAGATATCAACGTTTGGTGGGACAACTAATATACTTTTCTCATACTAGACCGGATATATCTTATGTTGTGGGTATAGTGAATCAATATATGCATGATCCTCAACATTGTCATATAAAAATTATTTATAGAATTCTGAGGTATCTCAAGTCTACTCCTGGAAAAAGGTTTATTGTTTGCTCCAAATGGTCATATGAGCGTCGAAGCTTTTTTCGACTCAGATTAGGTTGGCTCTAAAGAGGATCATCGATCTACATCAGGCTACTATTCATTTATTGGAGGTAATCTTGTTACTTAGCGTAGTAAGAAATAGTCTGTGGTGGCCAGATCTAGTGTTGAGGCTGAATATCGAGTTATCGCCTTGGGTATATATGAACTAATATGGCTTCGAACTTTGCTAGAAGATTTGGGTGTTACAACTAAAGGGCCTATGCAATTATTTTGTAATAATAAAGCAGCCATTAGTATTGCAAACGACCCAGTGCAACACGATAGAATGAAGCACATTGAGATTGACAGACACTTCATCAAAGAAAAATTAATCAGTGGTCTTATTTACTTACCTTTTGTAAAAACAGAACATTAGCTAGCTGATATTCTGACTAAGGGTCGTAGTGGTAAGATGTTTCATCCATTATATTTCAAGTTGGGTATACGAGATATCTATACACCAACTTGAGAGGGAGTGTTAGAATGTTTAAGGGAAAACATGTTTCCCTGTTTTCCTCTCCCTATTTTTCTCTCCCTGTTTAAGGGAAAATAAGGTATGTTTTCCTCTCCCGTGCTCCATTAGTTGTTGTCCCTCCATTAGCTTCTCATTTTGCTGCCTATTAAAGTTTGTCTTCACTTGGGAGAGCATAAACTAAGTACATATATTATTTTGCTCTTTCACTCTTTGCATTACTTTATATGCTCAATTTCTTTTATATTATATAATGACAAAGTCAACATCAGAGAACAAAGTTCAAAGCTTCAGACAACCAGGAAACTAATAAACTTAATACGCTAAAAAATACCAAGACATCAAAACCTTTATGAACTGTAAAATATGTAACCTGTTTGGGACATAACGATTTAATCTATTTATAAATATATATATATATATATATATATATGTATATTCCCCGACAATTTTTCCTGTGTTTAAGAGAAAGAACTTGCTTTAATAAAGTATATTGAATTAAACTAAATATTATAAAGGTAATCACCATTTATATAATTTGAAGTTGTACAAGTTTAATAAATTACAAGTTTATAACTTTAATAAAATTATCCATTTTGACTTGATCTTTTTCACTTCTTGTTGTGATTTGATATGCTATATGTATTATGAATATGGTAAATCATTAGAAAAATAAATATATCAATATTTATATAAATATTAAATTTATATAATTTTATTCGTATAAAATTTACATTGCTAACGACTTGTCGACTTGTGGACGACTAGTTGGGCGTCTTGTTACTTAAGGGCTTAAGCTCCTAGCTGTCGCCTCGCCTCGACTTGTTGCCTTGATAACTATGCAAAACACAACAATAATTTCTCTCTTCTATCTCTCTTCTTCTTTTTCCTTTTTCTTTTCTTGTTGTCCTTCGATTTTGAGCTGATTTTTGCAGTGTTACAGGGACTATTTTCTCTGATGAACAGTGTCGGTACAACAGGATGTGAACAGTAAATTCGCGATAAACAGTAATTTTGCGTGAACAGTGTCAATGAACAGTAACTCCGGCAGCGATAAACCCAAGATCTCTGAAAAAAATAAGAAATTGATGGAGAAACCTTAAGTTCTGATACCAAAAATGATGCAGGATAGATTTAGGATGAATTAATGAAAAATAAACTAGGATTTAAACCACTAAAATCTCTCAAGTGTGTCAACTCCACATATATAGATAAAATACCCTTATGGTATAAATAAAATACTTGAAGGGATTACATCACTATTTAAAGAGATACAAAACCATATTATTACTTGGGGAATAATAAAAGTATTAAACGACTAAAATGTAGTTATTAATAATTCTTAATCACTAATTAATGTCTTAAATCACCACTAATAAATAAAACACATAAATCACATTAACTACTTTTATATTAAACATAATAAAAAGTTTAAATAAAAAATATAAAAAATCTCTTCATTGTTCTTGACTTGGAGTACCCATCAAGGGGTTTCATATCAAGCTCCCATCACTTCTCCGTTAGTCCTTTTGATACAATTTTCAAAGGCTTTCCAACTCCCGCATCTTCAAGTGTTCAAGAATCTCATCTAAAAGCTTGTGATTCAACAGTTTCGTGTTTTGGCGAACGTGTTAGAGTGCTTAGATTAGAGGAAGAGCTACTAGTTTAATTAGGGGAGCAATTCCTCCTTGACTCCTAAGGACCAATGTTTGTGCACTAATATTAAATGTAATTTGTTCCCTACAAAATGGCTTCTAATGCACCAATATACTATAAGTTTGCCTGTTGATAAAAATTGTAATAACAAATAAATATATAAATCCTTTTAAAAAAAACCACTACAGCCCAGATATTATTAAATTTCAAAACCCCCTGCTCATACTTGCCAAGTAAAATCCTGGCTCCTGCCATGTTCTTTTACAAGTAATCTGACCTACTCGGTTGAGGACATTGGTTCATAGTTGGTGTAAAGTATGTATTCAGAAGAAAAAAAATGATGGAATTTACCTTTTTTTTTTTTTTTTTGACAGGTAGGGAGACATTAGATATAACGTCTTCTTCAAGTGAGCATTCAAAGAAAGAACAGTAGGCCTGCCTTACTCCCACCAGATGATGAGGCGATGATGCACAAGCTATTTCAACAATCACTTGTAGCTGGTTGATACCTTTTATTCTTTGATGTCAAGGGCCTTATTCGCCAACATGGCATCCCTTTCATGAGGATCACGTGTCCACAAGATAACCACTTTCTGTAACAGCCAGACATGAATCTTGTCATGTAATATCAAGGTTGAACAAAATTATTTTACAACTCTATATATATGGAGAGAGAAGTTGAGTTCAACAATAGTTTCAAAATAGTGTCTTCATGTAGTTATAACAAGTCACGTAATAAATTTCAAAAAAATTATCATCTATAAATGGGTCTAAGTTAGTTTAGTTATCAAAGGATTTCATTTATCAACCTCAATTGTAATGAAATGAAAACCAACAGATCCTTGTTCAAAAAAAATATTATTCTTGATGCATAAATTTGCTTAGCTTGCATTTCTAGAGACTTTATTGGAGGTTATAAGTGCTTCATCACATATCTCCAGTTCTAGATCCAAGTTCTGCGAATATTGCTATTAATTAAGCTTGCTGTTGAAAACTGGCCTTTCAAAAGTTGTGGAAGAAACACCAACCATCATGTAATTTTTAGTAAATCACAAGGGTAAATTAAAAGGCAACTATTCTCTTTCTACACAGACTGAAAGTGATATGCCCTCAAGTCAATTACATTTGATGTAATAAGTATTTACTTTGTAATCTTATTCAAATATTAATAATAGTATAAAAGGCATATTTTATTCATGTTAATTAATTGAATTAATAAATATGATAAACTCATAGTATGTATTAATCTATTCGGAATCAGTAATCCCTTTATTAGTGATCCATCGATTAGGAACATTTTAGTTTTGAGTTTTCTTGAATTTAGATCTCATTAGCATGATCTCATCATGATTCTAAAAAGCATTGATCTAAAACTATGAGTTTATCACATTTATTAATTCAATCAATTAACATGGATAAAATATGCCTTTTATACTATTATTAATAATTGAATAAGATTACAAAGTAAATGCTTATTACATCAAATGTAATTGGCTCGAGGGCATATCACTTTCAATCTCCCACTTGCACTAAAGCCAATCACCTTGATATCTAATACCCATTTTATCGAAATGGCGATAGAATTGATCTTGCAATAATGCTTTACTAAATGGATCTGCAATATTGTTTTGGGAGTCCACTCTTTCTAAGGTGACATCTCTCCTTTCAATAATTTCTCTAATTAAATGAAATCTCCGCAATACATATATAGATCTCTGATGAGACCTGGGTGCTTTAGCATGTGCAATAGCTCTAGTGTTGTCACAATGAACCGGAACTGGTCCTTGAATGCTAGGAATCACCCCAAGTTCTGAAATGAATTTTTTTCATCCAAACAGCTTCTTTTGCAGCTTCACTTACAGCTATATACTCTGCTTCTGTCACTGAGTCGGCAACTGTTTGCTACTTGGAAAATTTCCAACTCACTGCTCCACCGTTCAAGGTAAATACATACCCTGAAACGGATTTGCTGTCATCTTGGTCAGTCTGAAAACTTGAGTCTGTATAGCCCTCTAGTTTCAAATCAGACCCACCATACACTAGAAACACATCTTTAGTTCCTCTTAAGTACTTTAAGATGTTTTTCACAGCTTTCTAGTGTTCTTCTCCAGAATTAGATTGTTATCTGCTTGTTACACTTAGTGCATAAGCAATATCAAGTCTGGTGCATATCATTCCATACATGATTGATCCTATTGCCCAAGCATAAGGAATCTGATTCATGCGATCTCTCTCTTCAGGTGTCTTTGGGGACAATTTCTTTGAGAGATTTACTCCGTGACTCATCGGTATGAGTCATCTCTTGGAGTCCTACATGCTAAACCTCTTTATTATCGAATCAATGTATGTACATTGGGTCAAGCCGAGCATCCTTTTTGATCTATCTCTATAGATTTGGATCCCCAATATGTAGGATGCTTCTCCTAAGTCCTTCTTGGAGAAGTGTTTAGATAACCAAATTTTAACTAATTGAAGCATCGGTTTATCATTCCCTATAAGTAATATATCATCAACATATAATACCAGGAATATCACAGCACTCCCACTAACCTTCTTGTACACACATGATTCACCCTTATTTTTGATAAAATCAAACTCTTTGATTGTCTCATCAAAATGGATGTTCCAACTGAAAGTAGTATGCACACAAGCCAATCATATTTGATATGATGTAGCATATACTTTGTAATCTTATTCGATTATTAAAGGCATTTTACTTTATCAACATAGTGCTATTATATTAAATGTGATAAACCCATAGTTTTGAGCAATGTTTTTAGAATCATGATGGGGATCATGCTAATGAGATCTAAATTCAAGATAGCTCACAAACTAAAATCGTTCCTAATCGTTGGATTACTAAAAAGGGGATTAGTGAATCCGGATAGATTAGTACATACGTTGCTTGCTCTTATGAAGAGGATTATTGATCTCATAATCATTTGTGTGGAGACACTAAAGCAAGTATGTAGGTGCTTATTAGAGAATAAGTTCACTGAACGTGGCTCGCTAAGGAATACCTAATGGAGTTTTACTCGCCTGTCAATAGGAATTCCTCTAGTGATAGTAGTACAAGTGATCCTTGGACTTGAGATCATCATAGTATCTTGTGTATGATGAGTTATACTTTGACATGTCCCTTAAGACCTTTAGGGTATATCAAAGGGTATGATTGGGTATAATAAGTTATACATGGAGATAGGTGAATGATCAATAAAGAATCTACCACTTATAGTAAAAGGAGAGAATGTCCTATGTGATTCGATAAATGACGACTCAGAAGTCTTTGGCCAAAGCAAAATGAAATTAGAAAGGAGTTCTAATTTGCATTATCGGAGTTGTGCATTTGAGAATCGAAATACATATAATTAAATAAAATAAGACTTGACAGTAATTTCATGTCTTATATTTAATTGGGACATTGTATGGTAAAAGGATTGAATTGTACTGTAACTATTCACTGAAAGGTTCTTTTATGATTAATGTTGAAATCTATATTATCTGGAAAGTCGTTGATCGCTAAGGGGGCTTACCCTTATTGTAGAATAAATATTATTTATTTAAATGAATTAAATAGTTTAATTTATTTATTTAAATAAAATTAGAATTGTTCTAATTGATTTATTCACAACCGGTTTAATATGGAGAACCTAAAGGGTCACACCACAAAAGGAAAATATTTATTTAAGAAGTAAATGGCATAATCATAATAATAAGTTAAGTGTATTTAATTTAATCTATGGATATAGAATAAATTAAATAGCTTAATATTTATTATTTAATATTTTGGAAATATTAAATATAAATTAATAAGAGGAGTCTTATTATTATTATTACTATTACTATTATTTAATTTCTAATAGGGATTGAGAATTAATTAATAGAAGTACCCTCTCATGAATTCCTAATTGGATTAGGAGTTCAATTAATTAAAGGAGTTTAATTAAAATAAAAATCCTAATCCTAAATAGTTTAGGAGGGTTCCCTATATCTATAAATAAGAAGAGTCTTATCATGATTTAGGGTTAGACAATTTACACACTCTTGCATGAGAATTGGAGAGAGAGAGAGAGTACTTGCAATTTCTATAGAGATAGAAACTAGGGTTTTTGCCAACACCCATCTTCTTGAACAACTATTATTCCTTGGTGGATCACCTCTAGAGGCCAAACACTTGGGTGGCTAACGTTGATCAAAGGAAGGAATTTAATCGGTGAAATTCAAGGAGAACGCGAAGGAATTGGAGGTGAACTTGTACCCGAGGAAGCACGGTTCTACGAGGGTATAATTTCTTAATCTCTATCTCTTTCGTTTAATTGATAATTGAGCACATGGATGATCATGGTGATGGTTTGTATGAAAATTTTAAAATCCGTTTTATCGCGCTTCCGCACTATTTATGTAATTTGATTGCATATTCGTGCTATGTACAAACCTAACAGTGGTATCAGAGCCTAACCTTGTGCTAATTATCAATTATTATGATTCCATGTATGTATGGGTATGCGATTGGATCGATTTTCTGGGCAACAAAATTTTTTTTCGAAGTCTGCTACGCGGCGCGGCCGCGCCGCTTCCAGTTCATTCTGGAGCGCGGCCGCGCCTGAACCCAGAAAACGTTTCTGGGGTGCAGCGCGGCCGCGCCGCTCCTAGTTCATATTGGAGCGTGGCCGCGCCTGTGACACCCCCAAATTCGGGTCTCCGAATACCCGGATCTGGTCATCACGATCCAATACAATCATTCACCTCTAACAACATATGATATCTAAAAGTGCGGAATATATAAACATACGTTGTTCATTTAAGGTGTTACTAGTCCCAGAATACAATTAACCTTAATCAAGTACATCAACCCATACCCTAAATAACTATTAGGGTTAAAATTACATGAACAGCAATTAAATTACACATGATTATAAAGTCTGTTACAAGGAATCTATTGTTTCATCTTTTCTTTTCCTTTGTTCTTCCCTGAAGTCTCGGGTTTCGCTGCAATAAAGTCATGATATAGCAAGAATGAGCAACGAGTTTGCCCAGCAAGTTCAAAGTACAACAATAAAGATATATCATGATGAAGGGATGATAAAAAAGGGATTTCAACAATAGAATAATCAGAAGCAAGAACATTAAATGCTTTTAGAACAATTGATAGTCAAATAGACTTTGAACGATAACTTCCAGAGGAGTCAATAGCTGGTTGACCCTCTGGTTTACTGGCTACAGAATAACGTACTTGAGGGGATCAGCCTCGCGTACCCTATGTATATGCATAACATTTAATTCTGCTATTTGTACCTTATATACGGTACGTGGGGTACTCCCCTATAAATAAAGGGGTGTTCATACAGTCTAAAGAATCCTTACCATTGATTGGTTCGGATAGCTTTTATAAATTCTCACAAAATTGTCTGGCCGAACAAGGGTTCAGACTTAACCATGAATGGTTCATAAAACTTCTGAATTTAATTCAATATTCGAATTCAAATGTATGAGTGCGAATGCCAATAAATACACAGATGTGGAATAATTTTAAAAGTAATTAGACCACTTATAGCATGCTTGGAGATAAAATTCAAGCTTAAAGAATACTTGCAATAATATATACCTTTTTGCATGAATTAAAATACTGCATAAGGTTTTAGAAGTATTACTCAAGGTAAAAAGTTGAGTAAGGAAGAACTTGCAATAAGGTAAGAAGTTTAGGGTTAGGAACTTGCAGAAATCAAAGTTCGGGATAGAGGACTTGCCTGTTTGCTCAGCTACGGATAAATTCTAGCTTTAATTACTTGACCGTGGATAACCTATCAGTTGGTAGAATTGGTTTATCCATTAGCATTGCGTAATTATACCCACTTATGCTATCCATTTAGCAGATAAATAATTCACCGAACTTAATTACTACCTAGCCATCAGCTAACAAAAATTTAATGACCTCTATTTATTATTTATTGTATTAACTTTATTCATATTTAATTATTATTATTATTAAATAATAATTAAATATTTATTATCTTTATTTATTATTTATTAACAAATAATAAATAATTATTATATTAACTTTATTCATATTTAATTATTATTATTATTAAATAATAATTAAATATTCATTATCTTTATTTATTATTTATTAACAAATAATAAATAATTATTATATTAACTTTATTCATATTTAATTATTATTATTATTAAATAATAATTAAATATTCATTATCTTTATTTATTATTTATTAACAAATAATAAATAATTATTATATTAACTTTATTCATATTTAATTATTATTATTATTAAATAATAATTAAATATTCATTATCTTTATTTATTAATAATAAATAATTATTAACTTATTTATTAGTTACTCTAACCAATCATTTTGTAAATGCATTATTGACTCAATTTAATTACCCATTTAATTAAGTCAATACTTGAATAGTTGATTAACAATGTAACAACCATTAGACTCCATTGGGCTAATTATTTTTTTTTTTTTTTTTTTTTTAAATAAACAAAATGAATTACAAAATCCAATTTGGAACTTAACTGATTTTACTGCCTAATCCCCTTGGACATCACAGTTCATATTCAAATCAACTAACAGGTTGTTTCATCTCTCAGTAATTCTATTTCCCAGTCCACAAACACAGATTTTAACATAAATCCCATACCAAACGTTTAAATCCAAACAGCGTAATACAATACATTTTCACAGTGTATAATACAGTCTTGCAAACCCAATAAGAACAACCTAACACAGTAATCCCAACTAATGTCCAGATTTCCTTAATCATCATGAAACCAATACGGGATATCTCCATACTAGATTTCTAAACCAAACAAAATTTTATCACAATCCAAGCAATTACCCAACCAGGTATACAATAAGAAATTTATACAACCCAATACAAGAACATTTAGTCCAATTCCATACTCACAGTGGACTGCACAATTCGAGTATGAAGAAGGAAAAATTCATACAAGATTAACCAAAACCATCACAGCAAAATAGATCACACACCACCAACGAAAATCCTATGGCTATACCTTGGGTTTGAGCGGCGGGCCGTTCTTTCTCTGTCTACCGAAATAGGCAATGGAGCTGGACATTCACAGCAACTGAAAATCGCAGTTCCCCAAATGATTTCCCCTGTTTCCTCTCCTCTTTGTATCTCCTTACCAACTTGAAACCCTAATTTCTAGTTTGGAACTCTGTTCTTCTAATTGAGGACTCACCAAATCTGCAGCTCGGTTTAGGGTTTGGGGAGGTTCACTTTATAGCGAAATTTTTACCCAAATTAACTGGGTATTACCCCAATTAATTCTTCAAGGACCGTTGGTATGAGAGAGTAGCTATCAATGGGTTGTCTGCGTCAAACCCATCTAGTTCCAGCGTGACGTGCTGGCAGCGCCTCGAGCCGCGTAATACCGCCGGTCAAATCGCCGGACGGCAAAACCCTTGGTCCTTGCCGCGTTTTGCTCGGTCGTTGGGGCCTTCCCCTCGTTTGTCCGCTGGTTGCTTCAATCTCTTGCCGGCATCTCCTCCTTCCCGTCTTTTTGCTCGACTGATGGACTGATTGAAGGTTTGGGTGCGGCTGATTGAGGGGCTAGGGCTTAGGTCGACTTGGATTTGAGATGTCTAGGTTAGATGGCTGGTATGATTGAACCGAGGCTTGAGGGTTCCTCTTCCCAATTGATTTTCTCTTGCTGCCTTGAACTCTTTCCCCAATTGAAATTGCCGGCAATCCTAATACCAATCACCATGGATCGACCCGACTGAAAAAGGGAATTTGGGCTCAACCCGAATGGGGCTGGGTCGGCTGAAATAGGAAAGGAGGGGTGGCCCAATAGGAAAATAGAAAGGAAAGGGTTTTGGGCTTAAATTATAATTAAATAAAAGCGATGGGTCAATGAAAGAAAATTGGCCCAACTTAAATTAACCATTATGCAAATTCTTATATTTTAAATTGAATAACTAAGCCAATTAGTTGTTTATAAGAAAATATTTATTTGTAACCATAATTCTTCATTCGAATCATTTAATCCGATAATTATTCATTAATTCCCCAATTTTTCTTGCAAATAAATTCTTAGGGTTAACTCACTAATTTATTTAAACTATCAGTGAGTCCCTCTAATGCACAGAAAATTATTGGATCACGTATTTATATAATTAAACAATAATACTCACATGGATCCAATTAAATTTGAAAATTTAATATAATGAATTTATTTCTTATTAAAATAAATTCGATACAGTGTTTAAAATTCCTAGACATTACATCCTCTCCCCCTTATAAAAATTTCGTCCTCGGAATTTCAATCTAAGGTTACTCGAACAACTGGGGGTAATTAGCTCTCATCTTCTCTTCGAGTTCCCACGTAGCTTCTTCCACCGCGTGATTTCTCCAAAGAACTTTCACCGAGTGAATGATTTTATTCCTCAGCTTCTGCTCTTTTCTATCCAGTATTTGAACAGGAATCTCCTCGTACGATAGGTCTTTTTCGACTTGAATTGGTTCATAGGAAATAACATGTTTGTAATCTGGCTTATACGGACGCAACACTGATACATGAAACACGTTGTGAATGTGCTCAAGTTCAGGAGGTAATGCTACCTCGTACGCCACCTCGCTGATTCGTCTCAAAATTTCGAACGGTCCTATGAACCTAGGGCTCAATTTACCCTTTTTCCCAAAACGGATCTTTCCTTTCCAGGGAGATACCTTCAGAAACACAAAACTACCAACTTCAAAGTCTCGTTTCTGGCGATGTAAGTCGGCATACCTCTTCTGACGATCTTGGGCTGCTACTAACCGCTGTCTTATTATTTTAATGATTTCCACGGTTTGTTGTACCAATTCTGGCCCCAATAATCTCCGTTCACCAACTTCGTCCCAACACAACGGCGTTCGACACTTCCTTCCGTACAATGCTTCGTACGGTGGCATGCCAAATGCTAGCATGGTAACTATTGTTGTAAGCGAACTCCACTAGTGGCAAGTGATCATCCCAGCTGCCACTTAAATCCATCACCACTGCCCGGAGCATATCCTCTAGAGTCTGAATTGTTCGCTCACTACCTCTGACCATCAGTCTGCGGATGATATGCCGTACTCATTCTTAACTGTGTTCCCAGTCTCTCCTGTAGACTTCTCCAAACATTTGACGTGAAGCGCGGATCCCGGTCAGACACAATAGATACCGGCACTCCATGTCGCGACACTATCTCCTTTACGTAAAGTTTCGCCAATTGCTCCAATTTGTACCTGATCTTGATCGGTAGAAAGTGGGCAGACTTGGTCAACCGATCCACGATCACCCAGATGGCGTCTAGACCCTTTTGCGTTGTTGGAAGTCCCACCACAAAATCCATTGTGATGTGCTCCCACTTCCATTCGGGAATCTCTAAGGGTTGCAACAATCCGCTCGGCCGTTGGTGCTCAGCCTTGATCCGTTGACAAGTTAAACACCGGCTGACGAACTCTGCAACTTCCCCTTTCAAATGCGGCCACCAATAATGTTGACGAAGATCTTGATACATCTTGGTGCTACCTGGATGTACCGAAAACCTTGTATTATGGGCCTCCTGCAAAATCTCTTCCCTTAAGTCTGGTACGTAGGGTATCCAGATCCTTCCCTCGAATCTTAGCAATCCTGTGCTGTCAACCTTATACTTCGAGGCTTTTCCCTCCGATAACTGTTTCTTAATGTCAACGCATTCCTTGTCAAATTCTTGAGCCTCCTGTATCTTATCCAGTAGAGTTGGTCCTACCGTCACGGCGAACACCTTTTCGTCCACCTCCATTGGATACCTGACTTCCAGCTCCAGACGTTCAAAGTCTCGTATCAATTCCTCCTGGACTGTCAGCTGCATCAATTTCACCTTGCCTTTCCTACTTAAAGCATCAGCCACTACATTTGCTTTGCCCGGATGGTACAGAATTTCACAGTCGTAGTCTTTGATCAATTCCAGCCATCGGCGCTGCCTCATATTTAGTTCCTTCTAAGTGAAGATATACTTTAGACTTTTGTGATCTGTATATATCTCGCACTTCTCCCCATATAAGTAGTGCCTCCAAATCTTCAAGGCAAAAACCACTGCGGCTAACTCCAAGTCATGAGTCGGATAACCCTTCTCATAGTCCTTCAGTTGCCGTGATGCGTATGCCACTACCTTGCCGTGTTGCATCAGTACACAGCCAAGACCCTTGTGTGATGCATCGCTATACACTACAAAACCCCCAGTGTTGTCCGGTAAGGTCAACACTGGTGCTTGGCTGAGTCTCTTCTTCAACTCCATGAAACTCTCCTCACATTTCTCCGACCAAACAAACTTGACTGTTTTCCTGGTGAGATTGGTCAATGGCGACGCTATCTTTGAAAAATCCTGGATGAATCTCCGATAGTATCCCGCTAATCCCAAGAAACTCCGGATCTCTGTCGGCGTCTTCGGCTGTTCCCAGTTGATAACTGCTTCCACTTTTGCTGGGTCCACCGAAACACCATTCTTGTCTATGACATGACCCAGGAATTGTACTCTCTGCAACCAAAACTCGCACTTAGAAAACTTTGCATACAACTTCTCCTTCCTGAGAGCTTCTAATACCATCTTCAAATGTTCAGCATGCTCCTCCTCTATCCCCGAATACACCAAGATGTCATCGATGAATACGACTACGAACTTATCCAAGTACTGCTTGAACACTCTGTTCATCATATCCATAAATGCTGCTGGTGCATTTGTCAATCCAAAAGACATTACCAGGAACTCAAAGTGCCCATAACGAGTCCTGAATGCAGTCTTCGGGATATCTTCCTGCCTCACCTTCAGCTGGTGATAGCCGGTTCTTAAGTCGACCTTTGAAAAGTACTTCGCTCCCTTAAGTTGATCGAACAGATCGTCAATTCTAGGAAGTGGATACCTATTCTTAATAGTAACTTTGTTCAACTCCCGATAGTCGATACAAAGCCTCATTGAACCGTCTTTCTTCTTTACAAACAGAACGGGCGCTCCCCAAGGGGACACACTTGGTCTGATATATCCTTTATCTAACAGCTCCTGCAGTTGCACCATCAACTCTTTCATTTCTACAGGTGCCATCCGATACGGCGGCTTTGATATTGGTGCGGTTCCCGGTGCCAAATCGATAACAAACTCGATTTCCCTGTCCGGTGGCAGTCCCGGAAGCTCTTCGGGAAAGACATCGGTGAATTCTCTCACGACTGGTATTTGACTCATCTCATCCCCTACTCGACGAGTATCAACCACATGGGCCAAATAACATTCGCAACCCTTCTTGAGTAATCTCCTTGTTTGCATCATAGTAAGACAACAAGATTGGCTTGGTGACTTACTGCCGTAAAATACCACCTTTGACTTATTAGGAGTCTTTAGGTGTATACATTTCTTCTTACAGTCAATAACTGCTCCGTGGGTTGATAGCCAATCCATTCCCAAGATTACATCGAACTCTCCCAGTCGAATTGGTATCAAATCCACTTTGAGCTTAAATCCTCGTAATTCAACACAACAGTTCCTATGAATGCATTCTACGGGGATAATTTCTTTGTTTGCTACTTCTACGTTCATAGGGTGTTCTAACTTTTCACAAGGGACATTTAATTGTCTAGTAAATTCTTCGGAAACAAAAGAGCAAGTGGCACCCGAATCAAATAGCGCATATGCATTTATATCGTTGATTGGGATGATACCTGACACCACGTCCTTGGATTTCATTGCATCCTGGACTGTCATATTGAACGTGCGGGTTGTTGGCCTGTTGGTTTGACTGGCTGGTGCCCCATAGCTCAGCCGGTTATTGTTCCCGCTGTTGCTGTTGTTGTTTCTGTTGCCACTTCCGAGGTCACCTTTCCTCTTCGAACAGTCCTTGATTTGGTGGTCGGGTGCTCCACATGAATAACATCCCCCCTTTGGTTTGTTCTGACATTGGGGAGCCATGTGCCCCGGTTGCCCGCATTTGTAGCAAACGTTTTTTCCCTTCATACACTCCCCCGTGTTGTTCTTACCACAATTACTGCACCTGCCTGGTTTCCTTGCCTCCCCTCCAGACGGATTTCCTCCGGGTTTATTGCTCCCGAAAGATTGACTTTCATTCCATTTCCGTTTGTTGGGGTTACTGCCCCCACTGCTTCCTGCCTTAGGGCCCTCATGTCCCTTCTTCTTCTCGTGATTGTATTTGGCCAGGGCCTCACTGCCACCCTCTGCAATGATTGCCCTCTCCATTAATTCTGCGAATGTTCTGATTTTTAATACAGCCACAGAACGGTATAACCATGGCTTCAACCCCTGCTCAAACCTGCGAGCTTTCCTTTCCTCGGTGCTGACTTGGTGAGCTGCAAACCGTGCCAACTCATTAAACTTAGCCGCGTACTCAGCCGCAGACATGTTTCCTTGTTTCAGTTCCAGGAACTTGATCTCCATCTCCTGCTTCATGCTCTCTGAAAAGTAATTTTCCAAGAACATTTCCTTAAAACGATCCCAAGCGACAGTGCCTTCTTCAACTCGGCCCCGATTGGCCTTCCACCAATAGTTGGCTTCTCCTTTTAGCATGAAAGTGGCAAAACTTGTTTTCTGTTCCTCTGCCACCCGTGCTACCTCAAAGACCTTCTCTATCTCTTCTATCCAGGTCTGCGCTTCAATTGGGTTAAGAGTCCCCTTGAACTCAGGTGGTCCGACCAATTTGAAATCTTTAAAGTTTGCCAGATGATGCGCTGGCTCAGCTGCTGCTTGAGTCACTACAGGTGGGGGTTTGGATTGCATAGCCTCGGCCAGCATCTCCGCGAACATTCTCATGGGGTTGGTTTGGTCTCCAACCTCACTTTCTGACTCTTCGACCTGTCGGTTACGTGGCCTTCCCCTTGGCATGGTTTAGAATAAGGAAATTGATGACTTTTACCTATAGATTCACATTTTACATCATATGTTATTGAAATAAACAATTAAAGGTAAAATATTTATCAACACATTTGATTTAAGTGAAACATCTGCATTTATATTCATATACCACCGTTTGTTACAATACGAAACCTGTGGCATACTGCTATAAATGCGCCACTGTGTCCTATTCATCAATAACCCTTCCCCCTAGACAAAAGTGGGGAATCCTAACCTTCCATCCCTCAAAACACAAAAGTTGGGGTTTTAACTGCTACCCCAATCATAACAACAAATATAAAGTTTCATAAACAAACATGAATATGTCCCTAACATAAACAAAAGTGGGACTGACTGTACTAACAACTAAACAACCATCCTATCCCGTCACTATACATCATGACGGGTCCGAGCCTGCTGGCCAGAAGAGACTGCTCCGTCCCCGATCCTACGGCGAACCGAGCGGCTGGACTCTCCTATCTCAGTCCGGGGTCTACGGTAGGCTGCATCCAAGGCATGCCCCAGGGTCTCTATCCTCACTGCCCTGGCCTCTAGCTGGTCCTCCAGCTGATCAACCCTCCTGGCCTCCCTGGCCCAGGCCTCCCTGACGCGCATCCTCGCAGTCACCTCCAGTCCGGCCTCAAACCTCATGGCCTCCTGTTTCGCCCTCAGGTGGGCGATCTGCAGATCCCGCTGCTCCAGTCTCTCCCTCAACTCAGCGTTTCGGGCCACTAGCTGATGTAGCAGTGGTCCGACCTGCTGTGCTGAGGACTCGTAGCCCTGCAGCTGTACCTTGGCTACTCCCAAGTCATGGTCGAGCTGGTAGGCCAGGTCTCTGTACTGGTCCTCCATATACTGATGGGTCTGGTTCTGCTCCTCCAGATGAGCAATCCGAGCCTCCAACTCCTCGTTTCTGTCCGTCAATCCCTCAATAATATCATCAGCAGTGGATCCCATGCCGTCAATATCAGCAGGTGGCTCCTCCCCCTCGGTCTCGGGATCCTCCTCCTCGGTATCAGGGTCCTGACTACCCGACCTCATGACTCTACCTATCACTGGCTCTGGTAGCTCCATGTGATAGTCCTCCTCCGGCTCGGACTCCTCCTGTAACAGTCCCGGGGCAATAGGAGCATAGCCCCACCAGCTGCTCCGCCACTACCGGTATGTCTATAAATACTTCCTCCTCACGGGCTCCACTAGTCTCCCCTACAGCAGCCATCCTACAAACACACAAAAACTAGCATTAGTACAACAATAAAATATATTCATTGAAGAAATGAAAGTATATTTCATTGGGTACTACTTGACTCGATGAATTCCCCAATTCATCAAAACCACATATAATAAATCTCCTCGATTTATCTCCTAACACTCAATACGAGTTTACTACGAAGGTTATAACCTAGGTTTCGCAATCCTAAAGTTTATAACCTACAGCTCTGATACCAACCTGTGACACCCCCAAATTCGGGTCTCCGAATACCCGGATCTGGTCATCACGATCCAATACAATCATTCACCTCTAACAACATATGATATCTAAAAGTGCGGAATATATAAACATACGTTGTTCATTTAAGGTGTTACTAGTCCCAGAATACAATTAACCTTAATCAAGTACATCAACCCATACCCTAAATAACTATTAGGGTTAAAATTACATGAACAGCAATTAAATTACACATGATTATAAAGTCTGTTACAAGGAATCTATTGTTTCATCTTTTCTTTTCCTTTGTTCTTCCCTGAAGTCTCGGGTTTTCGCTGCAATAAAGTCATGATATAGCAAGAATGAGCAACGAGTTTGCCCAGCAAGTTTAAAGTACAACAATAAAGATATATCATGATGAAGGGATGATAAAAAGGGATTTCAACAATAGAATAATCAGAAGCAAGAACATTAAATGCTTTTAGAACAATTGATAGTCAAATAGACTTTGAACGATAACTTCCAGAGGAGTCAATAGCTGGTTGACCCTCTGGTTACTGGCTACAGAATAACGTACTTGAGGGGATCAGCCTCGCGTACCCTATGTATATGCATAACATTTAATTCTGCTATTTGTACCTTATATACGGTACGTGGGGTACTCCCCTATAAATAAAGGGGTGTTCATACAGTCTAAGAATCCTTACCATTGATTGGTTCGGATAGCTTTTATAAATTCTCACAAAATTGTCTGGCCGAACAAGGGTTCAGACTTAACCATGAATGGTTCATAAAACTTCTGAATTTAATTCAATATTCGAATTCAAATGTATGAGTGCGAATGCCAATAAATACACAGATGTGGAATAATTTTAAAAGTAATTAGACCACTTATAGCATGCTTGGAGATAAAATTCAAGCTTAAAGAATACTTGCAATAATATATACCTTTTTGCATGAATTAAAATACTGCATAAGGTTTTAGAAGTATTACTCAAGGTAAAAAGTTGAGTAAGGAAGAACTTGCAATAAGGTAAGAAGTTTAGGGTTAGGAACTTGCAGAAATCAAAGTTCGGGATAGAGGACTTGCCTGTTTGCTCAGCTACGGATAAATTCTAGCTTTAATTACTTGACCGTGGATAACCTATCAGTTGGTAGAATTGGTTTATCCATTAGCATTGCGTAATTATACCCACTTATGCTATCCATTTAGCAGATAAATAATTCACCGAACTTAATTACTACCTAGCCATCAGCTAACAAAAATTTAATGACCTCTATTTATTTTTTATTGTATTAACTTTATTAATATTTATTTATTTTTATTTTTAAATAATAATTAAATTTTTAGTATCTTTATTTAGTATTTATTAACAAATAATAAATAATTATTATATTAACTTTATTCATATTTAATTATTATTATTATTAAATAATAATTAAATATTCATTATCTTTATTTATTATTTATTAACAAATAATAAATAATTATTATATTAACTTTATTCATATTTAATTATTATTATTATTAAATAATAATTAAATATTCATTATCTTTATTTATTATTTATTAACAAATAATAAATAATTATTATATTAACTTTATTCATATTTAATTATTATTATTATTAAATAATAATTAAATATTCATTATCTTTATTTATTAATAATAAATAATTATTAACTTATTTATTAGTTACTCTAACCAATCATTTTGTAAATGCATTATTGACTCAATTTAATTACCCATTTAATTAAGTCAATACTTGAATAGTTGATTAACAATGTAACAACCATTAGACTCCATTGGCTAATTATTTTTTTTTTTTTTTTTTTTTAAATAAACAAATGAATTACAAAATCCAATTTGGAACTTAACTGATTTACTGCCTAATCCCCTTGGACATCACAGTTCATATTCAAATCAACTAACAGGTTGTTCATCTCTCAGTAATTCTATTTCCCAGTCCACAAACACAGATTTTAACATAAATCCCATACCAAACGTTTAAATCCAAACAGCGTAATACAATACATTTTCACAGTGTATAATACAGTCTTGCAAACCCAATAAGAACAACCTAACACAGTAATCCCAACTAATGTCCAGATTTCCTTAATCATCATGAACCAATACGGGATATCTCCATACTAGATTTCTAAACCAAACAAAATTTTATCACAATCCAAGCAATTACCCAACCAGGTATACAATAAGAAATTTATACAACCCAATACAAGAACATTTAGTCCAATTCCATACTCACAGTGGACTGCACAATTCGAGTATGAAGAAGGAAAAATTCATACAAGATTAACCAAAACCATCACACGAAAATCCTATGGTTATACCTTGGGTTTGAGCGGCGGGCCGTTCTTCTCTGTCTACCGAAATAGGCAATGGAGCTGGACATTCACAGCAACTGAAATCGCAGTTCCCCAAATGATTTCCCCTGTTTCCTCTCCTCTTTGTATCTCCTTACCAACTTGAAACCCTAATTTCTAGTTTGGAACTCTGTTCTTCTAATTGAGGACTCACCAAATCTGCAGCTCGGTTTAGGGTTTGGGGAGGTTCACTTTATAGCGAAATTTTTACCCAAATTAACTGGGTATTATCCCAATTAATTCTTCAAGGACCGTTGGTATGAGAGAGTAGCTATCAATGGGTTGTCTGCGTCAAACCCATCTAGTTCCAGCGTGACGTGCTGGCAGCGCCTCGAGCCGCGTAATACCGCCAGTCAAATCGCCGGACGGCAAAACCCTTGGTCCTTGCCGCGTTTTGCTCGGTCGTTGGGGCTTCCGCTCGTTTGTCCGCTGGTTGCTTCAATCTCTTGCCGGCATCTCCTCCTTCCCATCTTTTGCTCGACTGATGGACTGATTGAAGGTTTGGGTGCGGCTGATTGAGGGGCTAGGGCTTAGGTCGACTTGGATTTGAGATGTCTAGGTTAGATGGCTGGTATGATTGAACCGAGGCTTGAGGGTTCCTCTTCCCAATTGATTTTCTCTTGCTGCCTTGAACTCTTTCCCCAATTGAAATTGCCGGCAATCCTAATACCAATCACCATGGATCGACCCGACTGAAAAAGGGAATTTGGGCTCAACCCGAATGGGGCTGGGTCGGCTGAAATAGGAAAGGAGGGGTGGCCCAATAGGAAAATAGAAAGGAAAGGGTTTTGGGCTTAAATTATAATTAAATAAAAGCGATGGGTCAATGAAAGAAAATTGGCCCAACTTAAATTAACCATTATGCAAATTCTTATATTTTAAATTGAATAACTAAGCCAATTAGTTGTTTATAAGAAAATATTTATTTGTAACCATAATTTTTCATTCGAATCATTTAATCCGATAATTATTCATTAATTCCCCAAATTTTCTTGCAAATAAATTCTTAGGGTTAACTCACTAATTTATTTAAACTATCAGTGAGTCCCTCTAATGCACAGAAAATTATTGGATCACGTATTTATATAATTAAACAATAATACTCACATGGATCCAATTAAATTTGAAAATTTAATATAATGAATTTATTTCTTATTAAAATAAATTCGATACAGTGTTTAAAATTCCTGGACATTACAGCGCCGGTCTGCAGGTTTTGAACATTTTATTTTTGATTTTATTTATTTTCAATTAAGATAAAAGGTTTATTTTAATTGGAATATGATTAAAATTAAAAGTTTTATTTGAACTTGGAATTGGATTCTAAGTTAACTAGAATAAAGGAGATTATTCACATTTAGAATAGGATTCCATATTTCCTAGAATAAAGGAGTTTATTCACATATGGAATAGGATTCCATGTTTCCTTAAAAATAAAGATGTTTATTTTGATAAGGAATAGGATTCAACATATTTTATTTTCCAACAATTTTAAGTTAAAATAAAAGAGTTTATTTTGAACTTGAAATTGGTTTCCATGTTAATTAAAATAAAGCAGTTTATTTTGATTTGGAATTTGATTAAAAAATAAAAGAGTTTATTTTTATTCAAAATTGGATAAAATAAAATAAATAAGTTTATTATGATTTAAATTTTGATTAAAATAAAGGAGTTTATTTTTGTTTCAAAATTGGATTTCTAGTCAACTTTTAATTGCCCATTAAATGATATCAATGCATATATGGAATGGTTTTATTATTCATGAGATGAATGTTATTTATTGATACATATGGAGATATGTATGATAATAAATAGGGATTGATTATGGATTACTGACCAATGTCTGATTGGATTTATTTTAGTGGATGCTTGAATGAATGGGTTTTTATAAATGGGCTCTGTGTACCTCGTCTTCTCTAGTTTTCTTGATGTAAATTCTATCTTCCTCCTATGTACCTCCCCTTGACTGCTGATCAAGATTTCTATTTATTGTAAATAGTTTATGTAATAGGTTTAGTTAGAATTACTTGAAGAATTGGAGACAAAGGAGCAAGGAGCGCTTGAAGACCCGTTTGTAATGGAGCCCGGGTTTAAATGTAATAGTTATATTTAAATTTTGTTCTTGCACCCTAGGTTTGACCTTTTGGTTCACTTGGTGGCTCTAGTGAACCAAACTAGAATAAAAGTCCATAATCAATCCGGGTAGAATATAGTATTCTATATGTGCATGCTTAGTATATATATATATATATATATATACATATATATATTATATATTATCCAACATGCTTCGCATGTAAAATAATATGACGTGTATTTTATATATATATATATATGTGCATGCGCGCTAAACAAGATGAGACATATAATAACAAACCCCTCAAAGAAATTATATTAAGTCCTAAGCGTTCAAAGATATTAGGAATATCGAACGTCGCCTTCTAGCATAGTAAAACAATAGAGCATTAAATATTTAATATGAGTTTGTTGTGTACACACAAGGCGAGTATTAAATATTTAAGATGTTGTTTTATCATATTTGATGCTTATACATAGACTGAACGATGCTGTTTTGTTGTGCACACACAAGGACAGTGTTTTTCTTTCGAATATATGGAATTGCTAGGTTGGACTTAACTTAGATTATTTTAGTCCGGATGTGCACACACTTGACCATTATGATCTAAGAGGCAAAATACAAGGAGTTACATAGTGATGTAATTGACAATAGTTGTCTACCTATTTATTTATATATAGTTTGTTGTGCACACACAAGGCTATATACATTTGAAATGAGATCCTTATTCTCACTAGCAAATCTTTAATTAGATTTGCCGAACTGTATATTGAGGGTAATATAGTTTGATGAAAAAAAGTGAGAGATACCAATTTAAAATAAGACCTAATTTATTTTGGTAATTAATTAATAAAATGAATGTATGCTGAAATGTTGTTAAATTACAAATTCATTTATAGAATTTTACGATGTCTAATTCACTATCACTGCATAGCATATTAGATGTTAATTAACCGGACCGAATTACACGGATTGGTTAAGAAATTTGAAAATAGTTCTCAAGGCTGAAAAGCTATCTTATATCCTTAATACGCTTATCCCTGCAATGGTTGCAGACAATGCCTCTGAGGAAGAGATTGCTACTTTTAGAAAGTAGTAAGATGATGCACAGTTGGCTCAATGCATCATGCTCGCATCCATGAGTAACGAGCTTCAGCGTCAGCATGAAACTATGGATGCTCCTACTATACTCCTGCACCTTCAAGGAGTTGAGGGGTGAGGAAAGTAGGACTATAAAATACCAGATATCTAAGGAGCTCTTCCGATCTAGAATAACCGATGGCACTACAGTACAGACAAATGTCCTAAAATGATCAATCTGATTGAACAATTGGGACAACTGGGTTTTAATGGATGGAGAGTTGATCCAAGATTTGATCTTGCAATCACTTCCGGACTCTTTCTCACAAATTGTTGTGAATTTCCACATGAACAAGCTATATGTCAGCCTGTCTGAGTTGCTTAAACATGTTGAAAAACTGTAAAGAGTCACTTTCTAACCAAGAAAGACCAAGTCTTACTAGTAGATGATTCTTCTAGGAAGCAGAAGAAGGCCAAAGGATCTTCTTAAAAAAAAACAATTCAAAGAAGGTAAAAGGAAAGGCAAAAACAAAGGACAATAAGAACAAGACTGATGCAAATAGCAAAGGAGTTTGCTTCCAATGCAATAAGCCTGGACACTGGAAAGGAAACTGTAAGGAGTATCTTACAGAGGCTAACCAGAAGAAGCTTAGTGAAGCTGCGGTTACAAATATGGGTTTGTTCATGATTGAAATAAATTTTTTTATAAGTCAAGGTTCTACTTGGGTATTGGATACCGGCTGTAGTTCTCACGTATGCAATCCAATGCAGAGACTAAGCAGAAGTAGAAAGCTAAACAAAGTAATAATCTTATGTGTTGTAATGGAGCAAAGGTTGCTACATTAACCATAGGAACTTATAGTTTAACATTGCCTACGGGCAAGTCTATTAAGTTAATAAGTTGTTATTATGTTCCAGTTCTCTTTAGAAACATTATTACTTCCGTTGTTGGACAAGGAAGGTTTTGGTATTATATTTAAGAATAATTATTGTTCTATTTATAATGATAATGTTTTGTTTGAAATTGAAAGATCACTTGATAGACTTTGTAAACTTGACTTACATGAAAAATATTTTGCAAATTGAACAAACTAATAAAAGAAAAAAGGAGATGGTCATTCAAAGAGTTGAATGTGTGTATTTGATGAAATACAAGTCTGAATCATTTGAAAGGTTCAAAGAATTCAGAAGTGAAACAAATTGACAAAGTATTAAGATTCTTTGATCAGATCGAGGAAGGAATACTTGTGCAATAAGTTTCTAGATCATCTCAAAATGGTATTTTCTCATAATGGACACCTCCTGATATGCAATAATTGATTGATGTATCTAAAAGCAGAAATTGTACCTTGTTGGACATGGTGCAGTCCATAATGATTTTTACCAACATTCTAGTATCCATCTGGAGTTATACCCTAGAAACGACTGCATATCTACAAGATAAGGTAACCTCAAAATCTGGCCCCAAAACTCCATAAAGGTTATGGATAGGGAGGATTCCTAGTCTTAAATATGTTAAGATAAGGGGTTGTTCAGCTTATGTGAAAAAGGTTTCAAAGATAAGTTTGGGACAAAAATCTGACAAGTGCAGATTTGTGGGATATCCTAAAGAAGTTTAGGGTATTATTATTACTATAATCCTACACGTTTCCTTCTTAGATAAAGGTGTTTATCATTGAAGAAGCTAGTGGGAGGGTAATAGATCTTGAAGGGGTTCAAGAACCACAAAGCACTTTAAGTCGAACCGAGGAACCTGTAGATAGACCTATTGTACCACAACCGAATCGTAAATCTGGAAGAGTACCGAAGATACCTAGGAGGTATGGATTCATCATAGAGGATGATGATGAGGTACGCATCATAGAGGATGATGATCCAGTTATATACGATGAGGCTATGAGTAGAAGATACTCAGAGAAATGGCAGATGGCCATGAAATCCGAAATGGACTCCATGTATAAGAACTAAGTATAGACTCTGGTGACTCTGGTGTATATGGGTCTTTAAGAGAAAGACTGGGGCAAATGGCAAGGTGGAGACCTATAAGACCAGACATGTTTACAAGGTTTTTCAAGTCAAGGAGTTGACTGTGATAAAACCTTATTACCAGGTAATGCTCAAGTCCATTTGGTTTTTGCTTGTGATTGCAGCTTATTACGAAATCTGGCAAAATGGATGTGGAGACACCCTTCCTCAATGAAGACTTGAGGAGAATGTATGTATGATACAGCCAGAGAAATTTGTTTCAAAGGTTGAAACAAATCGTGTTTTAAGCTACAATGATCCATTGATGGATTGAAGCAAGCTTCTCAAAGATGGAACATTCGTTTCGATGAGACAATCAAAAGAGTTTGATTTTATCGAAAACGAGAATGAACCTAGTGTGTACAAAAGGGTCAGTGGGAGCACTGTGATATTCCTAGTATTATATGTTGATGTACTACTGATAAGGAATGACACACCAATGCTACAATCAGTAAAGATAAAATTGTCTAAACATTCCTCCATGAATGACTTGGGAGGAGCATCCTATAAATTGGGGATATAAATCTATATAGATAGATTTAAAAAGATGTTCGGCTTGACCCAAGGAACGTATATTCATTTGATGCTAAAGGCGTTTAGCATGTCAAACTCCAGGAGAGGTCTCATGATGATGAGCCATGGAGTGAATCTCTCTAAAATTGTCCCCAATTGAAAGAGATATGACATGAGTTAGTATCATGTATGCAATGAATATACTAGGCCCGATGTTGATCAGTCATATTCTGGAGAAGATCACTGTAAGACAGTGATAAACATCTTTAAGTACTTAACCGGTATTGAAGATGTAATCATAATTCATGGTAGGTTTGAATTAAAACTAGAGGGCTAAACAGACTCAAGTTTTTCAGACTGACCAAGACGATAACAAATCCACTTTAAGGTAAAACGTTACCTTGAAAGATGGTGCAGTGAATTGGAAAGGTTCCAAACAGCAAAGTGTTTTTGGTTTAGTGACAAAGACAAAGTATATAGCTGTAAATAAAGCTGCAAGTTGATTTTTTGGATGAAAAGTTCATCACAGAACTAGGAATGGTTCCTAAGTCTCATCTTGGATTCAAACATGTGTTACGGCACTTTAATTTGATTAGTGGAATCATTGAAAGAGAAGAAGTCACTAGAGAGATAGTGGACTCTCAAGAACAACATTGCATATCCATTTACTGAAGCTTTATCCAAACAGCAGGATGATCGTCACTTAGAGAAGAAGGGTATTAGATACCATGACGATTGGCTTTAGTGCAAGTGGGAGATTGAAAGTAGTATGCACACAAGCCAATCATATTTGATATGATGTAGCATATACTTTGTAATCTTATCCGATTATTAAAGGCATTTTACTTTATCAACATAGTGTTGTTATATTAAATGTGATAAACCCATAGTTTTGAGCAATGCTTTTAGAATCATGATGGTGATCATGCTAATGAGATCTAAATTCAAGATAGCTCACAAACTAAAATCGTTCCTAATCGTTGGATTACTAAAAAGGGGATTAGTGAATCCGGATAGATTAGTAGATACGTTGCTTGCTCTGAAGAAGAGGATGATTGATCTCATAATCATTTGTGTGGAGACACTAAAGCAAGTATGTAGGTGCTTATTAGAGAATAAGTTCACTGAACATGGCTCGCTAAGGAATACCTAATGGAGTTTTACTCGCCTGTCAATAGGAATTCCTCTAGTGATAGTAGTACAAGTGATCCTTGGACTTGAGATCATCATAGTATCTTGTGTATGATGAGTTATACTTTGACATGTCCCTTAAGACCTTTAGGGTATATCAAAGGGTATGATTGGGTATAATAAGTTATACATGGAGATAGGTGAATGATCAATAAAGAATCTACCACTTCTAGTAAAAGGAGAGAATGTCCTATGTGATTCGATAAATGACGACTCAGAAGTCTTTGGCCAAAGCATAATGAAATTAGAAAGGAATTCTAATTTGCATTATCAGAGTTGTGCATTTGAGAATCGAAATACATATAATTAAATAAAATAAGACTTGACAGTAATTTCATGTCTTATATTTAATTGGGACATTGTATGGTAAAAGGATTGAATTGTACGGTAACTATTCACTGAAAGGTTCTTTTATGATTAATGTTGAAATCTATATTATCTGAAAAGTCGTTGATCGCTAAGGGAGCTTACCCTTATTGTAGAATAAATATTATTTATTTAAATGAATTAAATAGTTTAATTTATTTATTTAAATAAAATTAGAATTGTTCTAATTGATTTATTCACAACCGGTTTAATATGGATAACCTAAAGGGTCACACCGCAAAAGAAAAATATTTATTTAAGAAGTAAATGGCATAATCGTAATAATAAGTTATGTGTGTTTAATTTAATCTATGGAGATAGAATAAATTAAATAGCTTAATATTTATTATTTAATATTTTAGAAATATTAAATATAAATTAATAAGAGGAGTCTTATTATTATTATTACTATTACTATTATTTAATTCCTAATAGGGATTGGGAATTAATTAATAGAAGTACTCTCTCATAAATTCCTAATTGGATTAAGAGTTCAATTAATTAAAGGAGTTTAATTAAAATAAAAACCCTAATCCTAAATAGTTTAGGACGGTTCCCTATATCTATAAATAAGAAGAGTCTTATCATGATTTAGGGTTAGACAATTTACACACTCTTGCATGAGAATTGGAGAGAGAGAGTACTTGCAATTTCTATAGAGATAGAAACTAAGGTTTTGCCAACACCCATCTTCTTGAACAACTATTATTCCTTGGTGGATCACCTCTAGAGGCCAAACACTTGGGTGGCTAACGTTGATCAAAGGAAGGAATTTAATCGGTGAAATTCAAGGAGAACGCGAAGGAATTGGAGGTGAACTTGTACCCGAGGAAGTACGGTTCTACGAGGGTATAATTTCTTAATCTCTATCTCTTTCGTTTAATTGATAATTGAGCACATGGATGATCATGGTGATGGTTTGTATGAAAATTTTAAAATCCGTTTTATCGCGCTTCCGCACTATTTATGTAATTTGATTGCATATTCGCGCTATGTACAAACCTAACACCAACTTGAAGAAGCTTGTTTCAATCCATAAATGGATCTTTGTAACTTATATACTAAATTTGCTCCATCTTCTAAAATAAAACTCTCTGGTTGTATCATATATACATCCTCATCTAGTTTCCTATTAAGAAAAGCCATTTTCACGTCCATCATAATCAACTGGCAAGAAGGTTTCATCATAATCAACTCCTTGTCTTTGTTTGAAACATTTTGCTACCAGTCTGGCCTTATAGGTCTTCACATTGCCATCTGCTCCAGTCTTTTTCTTAAAGACCCATTTACACCCTATAGACACAATGCCTTCAGGTGGAGTAACTAAAGCCTATACTTGGTTTTCATACATGGAGTCCATTTCGGATTTCATGGCTATTTGCCATTTCTCAGAGTGTTTACTACTCATAGCCTCATCGTATGTTACCAGATCATCATCAGTTATGATGTGTACCTCATAATCATCTTCTATGATGAGTGTATACCTTTTAGGTATTTTCGGCACTCTTCCAAATTACGACTCGGTTGTGGTACAGAAGGTATATCTACTTGAGTAGGTTCATCCACTTGATCTGTAGTGATTTGTGGTTCTTGAATTTCTTCAAGATCTATTTTCCTCCCACTAGCCCCTTCAAGTATAAACTCCTTTTCTAGGAAGGTAGCGTGTTTGGCAATAAACACCTTTTGCTCAGTAGTATTATAGAAATAGTATCTTAAACATTCTTTAGGATACCCCACAAATCTACACTTATCAGATCTTGTCTCAAGTTTGTCACTTTGTAACTTCTTTACATAAGCAGGGCAACTCCAAATATTAACATGCTTAAGACTAGGTTTCCTCCCTGTCCACATCTCATATGGAGTCTTGGGGACGGTCTTTGAGGGGATCATGTTTAGTAGATATGTAGCCGTTTCTAGGGCATAACCCCAGAAGGATATTGAAAGATCGGTAAAACTCATCATGGACCGCACCATATCTAACAAAGTACGATTCCTCCTTTCAGATACACCATTTAACTGCGGCGTACCAGGAGGCGTCCATTGTGAGAGAATACCAATTTCTTTGAGATGATTAAAAAACTCATTGCTCAAGTATTCTCCTTCTCGATCTGATCAAAGAATCTTAATACTTTTGCCATTCTATTTCTCTACTTCACTTCTGAATTCTATGAACTTTTCAAACAATTCAGATTTGTATTTCACTAAATACACATATCCAAATCTCAAATGATCATCAGTGAATGTAATGAAATACGAATACCCTCCTCTAGCATTTGTTGTGATAAGTCCATATACATCTGTGTGTACCAACTCTAACAACCCTGCAACTCTCTCTCCATGTCCACATTTTTCTCATGAGATAAGATTCACAAGTTGGATATGATTTAAAATCAAATGGTTCTAAAAACCCATCTTTATGCAACTTGTTTAATTTAGTCTTGTTTCATTGATGTGACCGAGTCTACAGTGCCATATAAAAGTATGATTCACATCATCTCTTTTTCTTTTACAAGTTTGTTCACTTTGAAAAATATTTTCATGTAAGTTAAGTAAATAAAGTCCATCAATTAATCTACCAGTTCCATAGAAAACATTATCACTATAAATAGAACAGTTATTGTTCTTAAATATAATATTAAAACCTTCCTTGTCCAATATAGAAATGGAAATAATGTTTCTAATAAGAACTTGTACATAATAACAATTTATTAAATTGATTGACTTTCCCGTAGGCAATGCTAAACAATAAGTCCCCACAGCTAATGCATCAACCTTTGCTCCATTTTCCACTCGTAGAGTTACTTCTCCTTTGTTTAACTTTCTACTTCTGTTTATTCCCTGCAAAGAATTGCATATGTGAGAACCACAACCGGTATCTAATACCCAAGTAGAACTTTGACTTACAGAAAGATTTATTTCAATCTTGAACAAACCTGTATCTGTAGCTGAAGCTTCAACAAGCTTTTTCTGCTTTGCCTCTGCAAGGTAATCCTTCTAGTTTCTTTTCTAATGTCCAGGCTTATTGCAATGAAAACAAACTCCTTTTCTATCCGTATTAGTTTTATTCTTATTACCTTTATCAGTTGCCTTTCCTTTTTCCTTCTTAGAATTTTTCTTCTTTGCAGAAGACCCTTTGGGCCACTTCCTTTTCTTGGAAGCTTCAACTACCAGCAAGACTTGGTCTTTCTTGGATGGAAAGTGACTCTCTGCAGTTTTCAACATGTTAAGCAGTTCATGTAAGCTAACATCAAGCTTGTTCATGTGAAAATTCACAACAAATTGTGAGTCTGAGTCCAGGAGTGACTGCAAGATCAAATTTTGGCTCAACTCTCCATCCATTACAAAACCCAGTTGTCCCAATTATTCAATCAAATTGATTATTTTGAGGACATGTGCCTGTACTGTAGGGCCATCGGTCATTCTAGATTGGAATAGCTCCTTAGATATCTCATATCTAGCAGACCTACTTTGCTTACCACACAACTCTTAAAGGTAAAGCAATATAGTAGATGCATCCATTTTCTTATGTTGACGATGTAACTCGTTACTTATGGATGCGAGCATGATGCATTGAGCCACCATAGCATCATCTTGCCACTTTTTAAAAGTAGCAATCTCTTCCTCTGAGGCAGTTTTTACAACAGTTGTAGGAACAGGCGAATTAAGGACATAAGATAATTTTTCAGCGGTGAGAATAATTCTTAAATTCCTTAACCAATTTGTATAGTTCGGTCTTGTTCATTTGTTAGCATCCAATATGCTCCGCACTGATAGTGAATGGGCCATTGTAAAATTCTGTAAATGAATTTGTGATATAAACAACATTAGCATGTATTCATTTTTATTAATCACCAGATTAATATAGGTCTTTATTAAAATGGTGTCTCCCACGATTTTCTCTATATATAGTTCGACAATTTTTTATTGAAATTTGCTTAGTGAGAAAGGATCCTATTGCTATAAATATACAGCCTTGTGTGTGCACAACAAACTATATATTTATTCAATTTGGTAGACAACTCTTGTTAATTACATCAACTATGTAACTCTTTTTATTTTGCCTCTTAAATTATAATAGCCAAGTGTATGCACATCGGAACTAAAATAATCTAAGTTAAGTTATGCCTAACATTTCCGTATAAGCGAATAGAAAAATACAGTTCTTGTGTGTGCACAACAAAACTTGTATTGTTCAATTCCTTATAAAACATTTTCATGTAATAAAGTCAATATCTTAAAATTTTAATATGAGCCTTGTGTGTGCACAACAAACTAATATTAAATATTTAATACTCTATTGTTTTATCATTCTAGAAGGCTACGTTCGATATTTTTAAATATCTTTGAACGTTTTCAACTTAATATTTTCAATTGAGGGTATTGTTATTACTGGTCTCATCTTGTTTAGCGCGCATGTAAATAAATATATATATATATATATATATATATATATATATATAAATACGTGTCATATTAAACATACATCATCATGTATAATAATATATTTAATATATAATTAGCATGCATTCATAGAATACTATATTCTATATAGGATGATTATGGACTTAATCTAGTTTGATTTCACTCGAGCCACCGAGTAAATCAAATGATCAAACCTAAGGTGCAAGAATAAATTTGAACATAACTATTATATTCAACCCAGACTTCATTACAAATGGTTCTCATAATCATTTGTGTGGAGACACTAAAGCTAGTATGTAGGTGCTTATTAGAGAATAAGTTCAATGAACTTGACTCGCTTAAAGAACCCTAATGGAGTTTCATTCACCTCTCAATAGGAAGTTCTTAAAGTGATAGTAGTACAAGTGATCCTTGAAGTTAAGATCCTCATAGTACCTTGTGTGTGCTGAGTTATATTTTGTCATTTCATTAATACCTTAGTGTATGTTATATGATATGTACGGGTATAATAAAGTATATACAGAGGTAGGTGAATGATCAACAAAGGATCTACCACTTCTGATAAATGGAGAGAATGTTCTATGCGATTTGATAAATAACAACTCAAAAATCCCTCACCAGGGTTGAATGAAAATTAGAAATGAGTTTCTAATTTACATTAATTAGAGTTGTGCATTCTTAAATCGAAATGCATATAATTAAATAGAATAAGATTTGTCAGTAAATTCATGTCTTACATTTAATCGGGACATTGTATGGTAGAAGGATTTAATTGTACGGTAACTATTACTGAATAGGCTCTATGTGATTAAACGTTGATTTTATATTATATGGATAGTCATGATACATTATTGTAAGGTGTCACTCACGATGTAGAATAAATATTATTTATTTATATATGAATTAAAGGAGTTTAATTCATTATAAATAATATTAGAATGGTTCTAATTTATTTATTCAACCATCGGCATAATATTGAGCCTAAAGGGTCACACCGCAAAAGAATAATATTATATCGGGAACAATTGACTTAATGATAATAAATTAAGTATTTAATTTATTAGTTGAATAAATTGAAATGCTTAACATTTATAATGATATATTTGTAGAAATATTGAATTATAAATTAATGAGAGAAATCTTATTATTATTATCATTTAATTCTTAATTAGATTGAGAATTAAATTAAATGAAATGCAAATGCAAATTAAAGATTGGTCAAATACTTGCTTAATGTTGATTAAGCAAGTAACATGTATTAGTTTCATACATGAATAACATGTGTTATTTGCATATATGAATAACATGTGGGTTAGGAGCAAAATGTATACTTACATTTTGTGTAACTATTGTATACTTGCAAGTACCCTAATGAGATTAGGGTTTCCTAATTAACTTGGTTAATCAACTAGCCTCCATCTTATTAAAGAACATATCCAAGTTAGAGATCAATTTGTGTATGGGCACTAGATCAAGTTGTTGATAATAGATCATCTAAGTGTTCTTCAAGAATAGTTCTTGTTGTTCTTGTTGTTCTTAAGAGTTAGGAATAAAAGAACTAATTGGATTAGCCATCCAAGATTTCTAGGAAATCAAATATTGTACCTTGTATAATCATTCTTAGTGGATCGCCTTTAGAGTGTTACATACACTTTATAGCTTATGCTTGATCCTTGAATTTGGTGATATTGGAGGAGTTTGAAGAAATCAAAGAGTTGAATCTTCAAAAGACATTGGAGGAACTTGAAGAAATTAAGGAATTGATCTTGTAGCAGTTCAAGAGTTGAATCTTTAAAACTATAATTTCTTAATCTTCTTCTATCAATTAATAGTTATGCATAAGGTGATTCATGGGAAGTTGCAGAAAATTTTTAATTTCATTTTTCGCTGCGTTTTACAATTTGATTGTATCTTGGATCGTTTTTCTGCAAACTTATAGTGGTATCAGAGCAATCATTATCTTCAACAGATTAAGCATAGTATGTACTAATCTATCCGGAATCAGTAATCCCTTTATTAGTGATCCATCGATTAGGAACATTTTAGTTTTGAGCTTTTTTGAATTTAGATCTCGTCAGTATGATCTCATCATGATTCTAAAAGCATTGCTCTGAAACTATGGGTTTATCACATTTATTAATTCAATCAATTAACATGGATAAAATATGTCTTTTATACTATTATTAATATTTGAATAAGATTACAAAGTAAATGCTTATTACATCAAATGTAATTGGCTTGAGGGCATATCACTTTCAGTCTCCCACTTGCACTAAAGCCAATCACCTTGATATCTAATACCCATTTTATCGAAATAGTGATTGAATTGATCTTGCGATAATGCTTTAGTAAATAGATCTGCAATGTTGTTTTGGGAGTCCACTCGTTCTAAGGTGACATCTCCCCTTTCAATAATTTCTCTAATTAAATGAAATCTTCGCAATACATGTTTGGATCTCTAATGAGACCTGGGTTCTTTAGCATGTGCAACAACTCCTATGTTGTCACAATGAACCAGAACTGGTCCTTGAATGCTAGGAATCAGCCCAAGTTCTGAAATGAACTTTTTCATCCAAACAGCTTCCTTTACAGCTTCACTTGCAGCTATATACTCTGCTTCTGTCACTAAGTCAGCAACTGTTTGCTGCTTGGAATTTTTCCAACTCATTGCTCCACCGTTCAAGGTAAATACATACCCTGAAACGGATTTGCTGTCATCTTGGTCAGTCTGAAAACTTGAGTCTGTATAGCCCTCTAGTTTCAAATCAGACCCACCATACACTAGAAACACATCTTTAGTTCCTCTTAAGTACTTTACGATGTTTTTCACAGCTTTCTAGTGTTCTTCTCTAGGATTAGACGGATATCTGCTTGTTACACTTAGTGCATAAGCAACATCAGGTCTGGTGCATATCATTCCATATATGATTGATCCTATTGCCGAAGCATAATAAATCTGATTCATGCGATCTCTCTCTTCAGGTGTCTTTGGGGACAATTTTTGGAGAGATTTACTCTGTGACTCATCGTTATGAGTCCTCTCTTAGAGTCATACATGCTAAACCTCTTTAGCATCAAATCAATGTATGTACCTTGGGTCAAGCCGAGTATCCTCTTTGATCTATCTCTATAGATCTTAATCCCCAATATGCGGAATGCTTTTCCTAAGTCCTTCATGGAAAAGTGTTTAGATAGCCAAATTTTAACTTATTGAAGCATCGGTATGTCATTCCCTATAAGTAATATATCATCAACATATAATACCAGGAATGTCACAGCACTCCCATTACCCTTCTTGTACACACATGGTTCATCATTATTTGTGATAAAATCAAACTTTTTGATTGTCTCATCAAAACGGATGTTCCAACTTCGAGAAGCTTGCTTCAATCCATAAATAGATCTTTGTAACTTATATACTAAATTTGTTCCATCTTCTGAAACAAAACCCTCTAGTTGTATCATATATACATCCTCATCTAGTTTCCCATTAAGAAAGACCGTTTTCACGTCCATTTGTCAAATTTCGTTGTCATAGTAAGCTGTAATCGCAAGCAAAATCTGGATAGACTTGAGCATGGCTACTGGTGAGAAGGTTTCATTATAGTCAACTCCTTGTCTTTGTTTGAAACCTTTTGCCACTAGTCTGGCCTTATAGGTCTCCACCTTGCCATCTGCTCCAGTCTTTTTCTTAAAGACCCATTTACACCCTATGGGCACAATGCCTTAGGTCGAGTAACTAAAGTCCATACTTACTTTTCATACATGGAGTCCATTTTGGATTTCATGGCTATTTGCCATTTCTCAGAGTGTTTACTACTCATAGCCTCATCGTATATTACTAGATCATTATCAGTTATGATGCGAACCTCATCATCGTCTTTTATGATGAATGTATACCTTTTAGGTATTTTCAGCACTCTTCTAGATTTACGACTCGGTTGTGGTAAAGAAGTTAGATCTACTTAAACAAGTTCATCCACTTGATCTGTACTGACTTTTGGTTCTTGAATTTCTTCAAGATCTATTTTCCTCCCACTAGCCCTTTTAAAGATAAACTCCTTTTCTATGAAGGTAGTGTGTTTGGCAACAAACACCTTTTTCTCGGTAGGATTATAGAAATAGTATCCAAAACTTTCTTTAAGATACCCCACAAATCTACACTTATCAGATCTTGTCTCAAGTTTGTCAGGTTGTAACTTCTTTACATAAGTTGTACAACCCCAAATCTCAACATGTTGAAGACTAGGTTTTCTCCCTGTCCACGTCTAATATGGAGTCTTGGGGACGGACTTTGAGGGGATCTTGTTTAGTAGATATGTAGTCGTTTCTAGGGCATAACCCCGGAAGGATATTGGAAGATCGGTAAAACTCATCATGGACCGCACCATGTCTAACAAAGTACGATTCCTCCTTTCAGATACACCATTTAACTGCGGCGTACCAGGAGGCGTCCATTGTGAGAGAATACCAATTTATTTGAGATGATTAAGAAACTCATTGCTCAAGTATTCTCCTTCTCGATCTGATCAAAGAATCTTAATACTTTTGTCAGTCTGTTTCTCTACTCCACTTCTGAATTCTTTGAATTTTTCAAACGATTTAGATTTTTATTTCATTAAATACATATATCGAAATCTCAAATGATCATCAGTGAATGTAATGAAAATTAAATACCCTCCTCTATCATTTGTTGTCGTAGGTCCACATACATTTGTGTGTACCAACTCTAACAACCCTACAACTCTATCTCCATGTCCACTAAATTGAGATTTAAATTATAATAAAGATGTTTATTCTGATTTAGAGTTGGAATAAAATAAATATGTTTATTTTAAGTGAAATTATACTAAACAAATTGGAGTTGAAATCAGATTTCATGCTAACTAATTTGGTTTAGTATTAGATTTCATTCTTGATAATTTTGCCCATTAAATGATATCAATATGTATATTAAATATTTTATTATTCATGAGATGAATATGTGTGTGTGTGTGTGTATATATATATATATTGATATATATAGGAGATGATTAAGGACTATTGACCAATGTGATTGGATTTAATTTTGATGGATGCTTGAATGAATGTTTTATTCGTAAATGGGGTTTGTGTACCTCGCCTATCTAATTTTCTGATGTAATTTCTATCTCTCTCTTATGTACTTCCCCTTGACTGCTGATCAATGTTTCTATTTTATTAAAAAAATAAAGTGTAATAGGATTGAGTAAAATTACTCGAGTAATTGGAACTAAAGAGTAGGAGCATTGAAGACCCATTTGTAATGAAGTTGGGTTGAATGTAATAGTTATGTTCAAATTTATTCTTGCACCCTAGGTTTGACCATTTGATTTACTCGGTGGCTCGTGTGAAATCAAACTAGATTAAGTCCATAATCATCCCATATAGAATATAGTATTCTATGAATGCATGCTAATTATATATTAAATATATTATTATACATGATAATGTATGTTTAATATGATGCGTATTTATATATATATATATATATATATATATATATTTCATGCGCGCTAAACAAGATGAGACCATTAATAACAAAACCCTCAATTGAAAATATTAAGTTGAATAATACAAGTTTTGTTGTGCACACACAATGACTGTATTTTTCTATTCGTTTATATGGAAATGCTAGGCATAACTTAACTTAGATTATTTTAGTTCGGATGTGTGTTGCGATATTTGTATGTATAACAAATATGACTCATACACGCAAGTGCACGTGATCCACAAGTAATATAAAGTAAGTAAAGTATCGATCCCATGAGGAATAGAATTGCATTTACGACTACAAACACCGATTTTATAATTATTTCGGACTCTTTAAACAATTGATTACAATGATAAAATTCTCTAACGATTACTAAAAAACAAATAGAACAAATTATGATTGTATAAATACAGGTTTTATGGGCTTGGGATTATAATTTCACTTCTTGCAAACTTAGATTTTCATGCTTCCCATTGTTGCTAATTGATTATTATGGAATGTTGGTTGAGAACACGAATGTAAAATATGACCACCTCTCGATGCATCATATTCATATCACACTAAACCCACAGTTGATAGAATGAATGTGAACACCCTAGATGACTAACGCACTATATTTCTATGTGAATTACAATCAAGAGGTTTAAGTACAAGCTCTCAATTGGCCACATATGGTACTTCGGTATATCTCTATCCTAAGCACGAATCATAACTTCACGAGGAGTGTAAATACTATGAATAGCAAGACCGCTTGGCCAAGTTCAAATTTGAGCCTGGAATTGAATAGCAAGACCGCTTGGCCAAGTTCAAATTTTCTTTCGATGATTTTACTGTCGTGCCACCTCTTTACCTTCTCCTTATAGAGTTTAGAATTCTCATAGGTGTCGACGCCGGGTTTTCTCGTCTCTTGTCCTTTTCCTATTTTAGCCTTTTTTATTAGATGAGTTTTGGAAAAGGTCGGCATTAATGTCGACGGGTTTTGAAAGATCGCTTTTTATGATGAGCCAATTAACCAGAGTCGCCAGTTGGTATATTTGAAATGGATGTACCAACTCATCCGAGTTTTTTGTTTTTTTATAAATCGCTGGCTCATATGTGACTTCGAATTGATTGGTCTACAAACCGAGATTCATAGAGTTCGGGGGCTTGCTTAAGCGAGGGGAAGGTGTTAGGCACCCCCCGACTTCCGTGAAACACGGTTACCGCAATCTTGATGCTTTCCTATCCTTTAATTCATGAAATGTATGTGCATGCGCGTGTGTGTGTGCGCCTATGTGAATGTTGTGGTGAATTTGTATGAAAGAATCATTTGGATTTTTTTTCAGGGAAAAATCGTGCTTTAGTTTGAAAATGCTTTAGAATGTCCCCTGGCCTATTCGAGAAAGCTTTCATTTCTTTATGAGAAAGATTTGATTTTAATTGGCAAAAGTTATGAGATTTTTCATTAAGCGTTGTTTTGGTAAAACATGAATTTATTAAACCTTAACCAAAATAGGAATTGAGATTTATACGTTGCTTTCATAAATGATGGGCAATTTCTAGGATCTCTTTCGCCCTATGTATCAAGGTTTAGTAAAACGTTTATTTCATTTTTTTATAAAACCATTTTCGTGACATTTGGAAACAACTTCTCTTTAGATTTCTCGTAAAATAGGAATCGACTTTCATTAGCATTTTCAACTTTTAGCCTCGTGATGCTAATATCCTACTTTGATTAATTTTAGAAAAATCTTTATTGTTTTGGCTTTGAAATCCTTTTGTTTGGTGTTACAAATCGAATTAAATATCAAACGTGTAGGGGGCTATTCACGGGCATGTAAGCCATCAAAATATCCCCGAACGCCAACAATCACATATTTCACTACTACGGGGACTTAAACCCGATTCTCGCCTTAGCGTCGTTTTAAGGCCCAACGATTACATGTTACAAAAAAACGAACACCTTGCATCTATTACATATGTCAAAATGTCCATCATCGAATTTGGACCACGAGGTCGCGCTCCTAGGCTCACATCCAAACTTGTTGCACAACCGCAAAATGGATACAACGTAAATAAACAACCGTGGGATGCCTAAGGCTTTAGGACATCTTACAATAACAATTGAAATACACTACAAACGACCCATTACCGTGATAGCTAAAATTTGCACGAAAACGGACATCATCGGGCTATTAGGGGGAATTTCATTCCGATGAGACCCTCACTAATAATCCCTAATCCATGATTTCACAATAAAAATGCAAAAAAGATACATTTAAGATGATTCGAATGACAAGAGCTTGGCAAAAATGGTATAATCAAAATGCTAAAACAAAAGATTTTTCACCTTGCAAATGATCCCCACAATATGTAGGAATTTGTGTATTGATTAGAGTAGAAAATATGAGGTGTAGTCTCACAAAATGGGTACAATTACTCACTATTTCTCACTCTTTTCTCTCTTATTTTTGCTGTTTTTTCTTGCTGTTTTCCCTCTCTCCCGAGCTGCTGCTGCTGGATCCTTCTTTTTTTTGTTTCTGTATGCGAAATGGCCTGATAAGGGACTGCCAAGGGCAGCCGCAGATTGATCTGCGGCTGGCCACAGATTGATCTGCGGTTGGCCCTTGGTTCTCCCCCCAGCCGTGCTCGAGTCCCGTGCGCTCGAGTCCCGTGTCGCCTCGAGTTCCGTCCTTGGTCGCGGATTGATCTGCGGCTGACTGTGCTGATTTTCTCGTTTTCCGTACTTCGTCTCGATTTTCGTGCCATGTCGTTGGTTTCCGCTGAAGGGCTTGCATTCTACAGTCCTGAAATTTCCGGGAGATGTGCCACCTCATTCGGGGATGCCCGTTTCGGATGGCCTTATTGTCACGTCGGCTTTGGTCGCCAATCATTGCGGTGGTGCTGGGCGTTCGCCCTTGTGCCCATTCCTTCGCTCCCGCAAGCCGATTCCATTGACGATTTTGCCCTCCTATCATGGTTAGTACAGGGAATACAAATTTTGGGTGTCTATAGCTGCCCCTCTTTATCATGTTTATGCAATGTTTAATGAAATGAACAGGATAAAGAATAGACACTCGATGCATGAATGATAGTGCACAAGGATGACAATACATACATGACGCAACACATATGATTTATGATGCCACACAAGATGCAATGGATGCCAAACCTTTAGAAAAGGGTGTCGACGCGTATGATCGTCTTGTCGGGGCCGGTTATCGTCGTCGGTCACCCATCTCGTAACCCCCGGTTATCGTCACCGGTTGGTGATCTTGTCGGAGCCGGTTTTTGTCGTCGGACATCCATCTCGTAATCGCCGGTTTTCGTCGCCGGACGATTGTCTTGTCAGGGCCGGGTATCGTCGCCGGTCACCCATCTCGTAACCCCCGGTTATCGTCGCCGGTTGGTTATCTTGTCGGAGCCGGTTTTCGTCGCCGGACATCCATCTCGTAATCGCTGGTTTTCGTCGCTGGACGATTGTCTTGTCGGGGCCGGGTATCGTCGCCGGTCACCCATCTCGTAACCCCCGGTTATCGTCGCCGGTTGATTATCTTGTCGGAGCCGGTTTTCGTCGCCGGACATCCATCTCGTAATCGCCAGTTTTCGTCGCCGGACGATTGTCTTGTCGGGGCCGGGTATCGTCACCGGTCACCCATCTCGTAACCCCCGGTTATCGTCGCCGGTTGGTTATCTTGTCGGAGCCGGTTTTCGTCGCCGGACATCTATCTCGTAATCGCCGGTTTTCGTCGCCGGACGATTGTCTTGTCGGGGCCGGGTATCGTCACCGGTCACCCATCTCGTAACCCCCGGTTATCGTCGCCGGTTGGTTATCTTGTCGGAGCCGGTTTTCGTCGCCGGACATCCATCTCGTAATCGCCGGTTTTCGTCGCCGGACGATTGTCTTGTCGGGGCCGGGTATCGTCGCCGGTCACCCATCTCGTAACCCCCGGTTATCGTCACCGGTTGGTTATCTTGTCGGAGCCGGTTTTCGTCGCCGGACATCCATCTCGTAATCGCTGGTTTTCGTCGCCGGACGATTGTCTTGTCGGGGCCGGGTATCGTCGCCGGTCACCCATCTCGTAACCCCCGGTTATCGTCGCCGGTTGGTTATCTTGTCGGAGCCGGTTTTCGTCGCCGGACATCCATCTCGTAATCGTCGGTTTTCGTCGCCGGACGATTGTCTTGTCGGGGCCGGGTATCATCGCCGGTCACCCATCTCGTAACCCCCGGTTATCGTCGCCGGTTGGTTATCTTGTCGGAGCCGGTTTTCGTCGCCGGACATCTATCTCGTAATCGCCGGTTTTCGTCGCCGGACGATTGTCTTGTCGGGGCCGGGTATCGTCGCCGGTCACCCAGCTCGTAACCCCCGGTTATCGTCGCCGGTTGGTTATCTTGTCGGAGCCGGTTTTCGTCGTCGGACATCCATCTCGTAATCGCCGGTTTTCGTTGCCGGACGATTGTCTTGTCGGGGCCGGGTATCGTCACCGGTCACCCATCTCGTAACCCCCGGTTATCGTCGCCGGTTGGTTATCTTCTCGGAGCCGGTTTTCGTCGCCGGACATCCATCTCGTAATCGCCGGTTTTCGTCGCCGGACGATTGTCTTGTCGGGGCCGGGTATCATCGCCGGTCACCCATCTCGTAACCCCCGGTTATCGTCGCCGGTTGGTTATCTTGTCGGAGCCAGTTTTCGTCGCCGGACATCTATCTCGTAATCGCCGGTTATCGTCGGTGGTCGATTATCTTGTCGGGGCCGGTTATCGTCGCCGGTCACCCATCTCGTAACCCCCGGTTATCGTCGCCGGTTGGTTATCTTGTCGGAGCTAGTTTTCGTCGCCGGACATCCATCTCGTAATCGCCGGTTATCGTCGCCGGTCGATTGTCTGCGAGTGGCGGGCCTCATATCCGGTCACTCGGTTGAATTAAGAAGCCGTGTTTGACACTTGATTCATCAAAATCTCGCATTTTATTATCCCATTGTGAATCACATAGGCATTTGAATCGATTGAGCAAGCATTGGACAAGGGGAACCCGCTGGGGCCAGCCGCAGATGGATCTGCGGCCAGCCGCAGATTGATCTGCGGCCAAGATCGGGCATAAGAGCGGCCAGCCGCTTCCCAGATCTGTCACTTTCATTCGTACCCCACGCGATGTTTCAGACCTTTGCACGCCCTTTTGCTGAGTTTTCCAACCTTTCTGCAAAAACTGCTCCGGTAGGATCGATCTACGCGTCACAGGTAACATTTTGACCGTTCACTTTTCAATTTCGTCAATGCTTTGCTATACATTTGGCTATTTGCATGGTTAGAGATAGAAATGTATGCTTTACAATGCTATGCTATGTATTATCATATGTACATGCTATGTATCAACTGTGTGAGTCCTACTTCATGCTCATGATGTGGTCCCACATATCTGTTGTTCCTTTTTCGAAGGAAAATCATGCATTACGGTCATTTACATGTTGTAATTACACATATGAATGCAACTTTGATCTGTTTGAGGTGTGGATTGATGAAAAACATGTTCGGCTTATGCCTGGGATGTCCAATTTACAGACGGAACTCTGCCGAATTTTTTTTTTTTTTTTCACACATAATAATAAACATGCATCATGTTGCATTAATTATACGATTAGAATATTCGCGACATAATTAAAAAGGGAACTTACCTTCCTCTTTGCCTGCTCTGTTCCAGCTATGGATCCTGACGCTCCTAGTAGCTCTTCTGCGTCTCGGACATCAGGTGTTCGCCGTCGTAGGGCTGCACCTGCCCCTGTTCTTCCTCGGACCCGTCAGGCTCGCCGCTTGGCAGAGGCTGTCATCCGTCCCGATCATCCGGACGTTGAGGAGGCTGCTCCTCCGGAGGTTGTGGCAGAGGGGCCATCCTCCAGCACACCGGCTCCATCTCCCCATCCTGCTCCTTCTGGCGCATCTGTGCAGATACCCGACCTATTGGGTCGGGATCTCAGTCGTCACCCCTCAGCATCTCTCGTGGCTAATGAGGTATATTCAATTCTATTCTGATTTCACTCTCACTTTCTTAATTCCCCCTTTTATCTGGACTGACCCATTGGTGATTTGCCACAGGTGCCTGAGTTTACTCAGCCGAGGGGTAACTGGTTCAACATCTATTCTCTCTACACGGCTCTGCACAGTGAGTACCGGGCAGTGGTGGACTCTTGGGGCTTTCGTCACTTCTTTACCATCATTCCCCGCCAGTGCCCCTGGGGTTACATGAGGGCCTTATCAGAGCGCTGGTTCCACCAGACGCAGTCTCTTCACCTTATGGACTGTGAGGTGGTGCTGACTCCCTGGGACTGGAGGTACATCACAGGTATAGAGTTCACCGGGTCCCGTGTCCCCTTGGACCTTGATATTACTCCAGCGGAGGTTCGAGCCTTGCTGGGTTTTGCCGCCGACGACCGGGTCTTTAAGGCCCGTAGTATTCGGTCAGGTGCTTTGGCTGTCGATGTTGTCGGGGGTCTATATGCACTGCCTATTCCAGCGGATCAGGGCACCCGTGATATACTGCTCCGACGCTTGTTCTTGACCACCATGAGGGGTTGTTTCCTAGGGAACAACTCCTCTACCATTCACTTCAGCGTCGTTGGAGCGGTCAGGGACGTAGACCGGATCGGTGACTATGATTGGGGGTCGTTCACCTTCGCCTATTTCCTCCATGGTCTGCGTCTACGTTCGGAGGGCCAGACAGACGCTTGGCTCGGATTCTATCACTTTCTGCTGGTGAGGCCTTTCTTCCTTTTTTCTTATTATATTTCCCGTCAATTCATTTCTCTTCTTTCTGCATCTGTTGGTTACTCATGCTTTTCACTGTTTCTGTTCGCAGTTCTGGGCCTACAAGCGTCTTCCATGCCTGAGGCCCGTCACTACTCTTGGCCTTGATACTTATCCCCGGGGCCGACGGTGGCATCACAGCACTTTGGAGGAGGTCCCGGTATCCGGCAGCTTTGCACACTGCCGCATCCAGCTGGAGCTGATCACTGCTGCAGATGTCGTCTGGATTCCCTACCTCTCCGAGCATTTGGCTGAGGGGTTTGATGATGGGCACCCTTCTGGCCCGGAGTTCGAGTTTTCCACCCGTCGCCTCACTTTGCAGAGTATTGGAGGATGGGTGATGTATCTGGGGGAGCGCGCATTCAGATGCGTTACTGGAGAGATCCGCATCCCGCATTCCCTTCCTTTCACTACCTCCTGGCCGCTGGATTCTCAGCCTTCAGAGATCATGCTTGCAGGGGAGGACGGCCGGATGCTTTCTACGGGTCCCAGTATGAGTGATGCTTTCCGTACTTGGTGGGTGCCCCGCACTATCGGTCCTCAGACCCGGGCCACATTCTTCCTCGGGGATATGGTCCCTGGCTCGGTGATGATGACTGACTGGGCAGCCTGTGTTCGGAGCCCTACCCATGCCGAGCAGATTGCCACTCTGACCCGTCAGGTAGACTAGTTGTCCCTATATCTTCGGGTGCTGGGCCGGACTCCAGAGGATGCTTATACCTATGATCCTGATGGTGCGGGTTATGATGCGGGTCCGAGCTCATCTGATGCCACCGCGCGGCCATACGTCCCCGACATGAACTTTGGGCCCTCGACTTCGGCGACCCCAGGGGATCAGTTTGAGGATCCCGCCCTTATAGATGAGATTGACTTTATCTAGATCAGGATAGGATAGGGTTTTTGTACCTGCACCTGTTTAGATTTATTTATTTATTTATTTTTATTTTTTTATATATTTTTTTCATTTTTATGCACTATGTACTGGATTCATTTATTCATTTATGCACAGTCTTTATCTTTTATATCTACGAAATTCATTTGCCCAATTATTAACTGTATGATGCATGCTTTTTATTTATGGATAGAAAATGACCCCTGTACAGTCTTTTTGATACTATTTTTCACAGATGACGTCCTCAGATGTCGTGGTACGCTTGGATTCCATTCCTCCTACAGGGTTGGTCGGCAGCCTCCTCCGCTAGTTGGACAGTTTATTGCCGGCCGACAGGGTCATCGCAGATGGTCTTTTGGGACACTCTCGGTCCTTATTAACCTTTCAGGTATCAGCGGGCTTTGTGGATGGTATTCTGAGCTATTGGGCCCTGACCGACAAGTGTTCAGATTAGGGATAGTAGAGCTGACCCCCACTCTCGAGGAGTATGCTCGCTTCACCGGTTTGCCTTTGGATAGACCTTGTGCCAGGGTCACATCTGGTTCCATGCGCCGCCAGTTCTTGACTTTCACTGGGTTGCGGAGGGCGGTTCTTCTATCGGCGATCACATCAGATCACCTGGTTCCTCTTCACTTTTTGATCGACCGATTCGGCTCACCTAACAGTTTTCGCCATTTCTCTGGGGACTTTTCCGTATCTGAGGAGCGCTGGGGGGCTTTGAGATTAGACGTCTTGATGGCCTGTATCATCTCAGTTCTATACTTGCCCGCAGGCCCTGACCAGTTGGACATGCGGGTTATCGCGGCCGTTCGAGCCCTTCAGGAGGATCACACCATCCTTCCCATGATATTGGCGGATACCTACATGTCTGCCTCATATTGCCAGTCTTTCCGAGGCAGAGTGTTCCGACGGAGCTCGACTTTGTTGTACGTGTGGTTCATGAGTCATCTCAGTCCCATCGGCCATCTCCGTCGTCAAGGGTTTTGCTTCAGTCATGACATAGCCACGCAGTTTTCATTTCGTCCTGTGAGCTGTACTGATGCGGCCTCCTGGATAACATTTCTATCGGTTATTGAGGATCCTTTTCATCTCCTGATCTACTCGGGTTATTGCTCCTTTATGAGCTTTTTGACTCACGTGCCCACCCTGGATTTCATCCCTATTGCTGGCCTGAGGGGCGTGTCGACTTATCATCCCTTGGCGGTCATGGGGCAGTTTGATCAGACACAGGATTTTCACCCATTCACGGGCGCCGCCGCATATCGATTCCTTATAGCATCCCAGACAGAGAGAGATCTACTGCGGGTATATGATCTTTGGTCTCGCAGGGTCCTTGCCGAGTACAGTGATAGTTGTCCTATTCAGATATTTGCTTACGTGCAGTGGTTGCGGGGAGACTCGGATATGGTTGGTTTGAGTCAGACTGGGGCCTTTGATGACTCTGGAGTGATTTTCCCAGATGGTTCCACAGACCATTCCCTCACAGCTGATTCTGCCCCTAGTCGGGTCACTGAGGATACCCGACTCCGCCTGGCCTTGAGTGCCACTGAAGCTGAGAGGGATGCCGCTCTTGCTAAGAGAGATGATGCCATTCTGGGTAGAGATGCTGCCATTGCCGACAGAGATGTCATCGTATTGCAGACCAGGGCCGTTATAGATGCTCATTCTGGGACTGTCAACCGAGCCACTGCCTTATTGGACCGCATCGTCATGCTGGGACAGCAGATTGCAAGGGATGCTGATGCTTCGAATCTATCTACCACTTTATCCATCCTGCTTCAGTTAGTTACAGATTTGTAGATTGTTTTATTTCCTGCATAGACTATGTTAATTTCATCGGTTATTGAAAAAAAGAAATCTTGTAACAAAATGACTTATATATATATAGACATGCATTTAAATTTAGTCATTTTCCCTCTTATCGTATCGATGCCTTTCATTGGATCCTCATTTTATCCCGCTGGCTATGATTTTGACATTTCACCTTCTTTCTCTTCTCAAGTCTTGATGGAGATCTGACAGACATTGCCGCACCCCTTTTGATTTCATCGGATTGAGTCTTGGATTTTGGCTCATTGTTTGGTTGGCTAGGTTTAGGCTACTTGGGATGCATTTGGTTAGGGCTGGTTTTGGGAAGGCTTTTGAGGGTTTAGGAAGGTTTATCTGGCTGTTGGGGATTGGTTTTTGTTTTAGGGAAAGGATTATTTTTTAATGGATCGGACCGCGCCATGATGGCTGCCTACGTACCCCCACAAGTTGGGAGATCAGGTCCTACGTAGTTCGCTCTTCAAAGAGAAAAAGGAGATATCGATTATTCAAGCGTAGAACCGCTTCACTGAGTCGGAATTGAGGGGTTGTGGAAATACTTCCCCATCCATTTCTTGCAACATGAGGGCTCCTCCGGATAGCACTTTCTTAATCACAAATGGTCCTTCCCAATTTGGGGCAAACTTCCCCTTGGCTTCGTCTTGGCAAGGCATGACTCTTTTTAACACCAGGTCATTCTCCTTGAACTTCCGAGGTCTTATCCTTTTGTCATACGATCGAGAAATCCTTTGTTGATATAACTGACCGTGCCAAACAGCAGCCACCCTCCTTTCATCAATTAGGGCAAGTTGGTCGTATCGACTTTGCATCCAATCCTCTTCGCTTATCTGAGCATCGATCATTATTCTGAGAGACGCCATCTCAACCTCAACTGGCAGAACGGCTTCCATTCCATACACCAAAGCGTAAGGGGTTGCCCCTGTAGAAGTACGCATTGACGTTCGGTATGCCAGCAGGGTGAGGGGTAGCAAATCCGGCCATCCCCGATGATTAGCAGACATTTTCGCCATGATTTTCTTGACGTTCTTATTTGCAGCCTCCACTGCCCCATTCATCTTAGGACGGTAAATGACGGAATTGAGGTGTTTGATTTTAAACTGGTCGCACAATCCCCTCATGAGGGCGTTGTTCAGATTCTTGGCATTGTCGGAGACCAAAACCTCAGGTTGCCCATATCGACAAATGACATTATTCCTGATGAAACCGACGATGACCTCCTGAGTCACCTTTGGGAAAGAAGCTGCCTCTACCCATTTGGTGAAATAGTCGATCATGACAAAAATGAATCGGTGCCCGTTGCTTGTTTTAGGCTCTATTGGTCCGATTACATCCATTCCCCACATTGAAAATGGCCACGGGGAAGTCATACAATGCAGTTCATTGGGAGGCGTATGGATCACATTACCGTGCGCCTGGCATTGGTAACACCGTCTTACGTGATCGTCGCAGTCGGCTTTCAGTGTTAACCAATAATGCCCCGTTCTCAAGATTTTCTTGGCTAGCATTGGTCCACTCATGTGTGGCTCGCACACTCCTCCATGTATTTCGCTCATAATCCTTTGGGCCTGTGTCTCGTCTACGCATTGCAACAATCCCAATCCAGCATCCCTCTTGTAGAGTGAATCCCCACTCAGGTAGAACTTCATTGCCATCTTTTGAATTCTCATCCTCTCAGCTCGGTTTGCTTGGTCGGGAATGGATCTATCCCTCAGATATTCCCTTATGTCGTGATACCAAGGCTGCTTTGGCAGAACCACCTCGTCTGATAATACTGCAACATGTTCCTCGTATGCCCGAGTACTCTGCACTGCTATCTCAATCTGCGGGACCTCTTTTCTTTTGATTATATGGATTAAGGAAGCCAGAGTTGCCAATGCATCGGCAAAATCATTCTGTCCCCGAGGAATGTATCGGAAAGCGATATCTTCAAATTCTCGCGTCAATTAGACAACACATCGGTGGTATGGAAGCAACCGAAGCTCCTTCGTGCTATACTCCCCGATCGCCTGTTTGATTACCAGCTCTGAATCCCCAAACACCGCTAATCTCTTCACTCCCATATCGCGGGTAAAACGGAGTCCCAATATACATCCCTCGTACTCAGCTGTATTGTTTGAATTACTGAAATGCAATTTAGTGGCCACAGGGTATTTCTCTCCAGTGATAGAGACCAAGACCGCTCCGGCTCCCGCCCCTTCAGCATTCATGGCACCATCAAAATACAGCTTCCAGAACTGCCCCTCGTCATCACATTTCGCGTGTGATACCCAAAATATATCTTCGCCCGGCAAAGGAGTTTCTAACGGTTCCATCCCTCCTGACGGGGTTTCTGCCAATTGATCCGCAATTCCCTGCCCTTTCATGGCTTTCTGAGTTACGTATACCATGTCGAACTGTTGTAGGATTAACTGCCATCTTGATAGTCGACAGTTCAACATGGGCCTTTCAAAAATATATTTCAGGGGATCCATTCTCGATATCAGGTACGTGGTATGCCCATGGAGGTAATGCTGTAATCTCCCCGCAGCCCAAGCTAGAGCACAACAGGTCTTCTCGATGGGAGTGTAATTCTGTTCACATTGGCTAAATCTTTTGCTGAGGTAATAGATGGCCTGCTCTTTACCCGCCTCATTCTTCTGTCCCAGCATACATCCCATCGCGATGGCATTGACCGATATGTACATAAACAGAGGGATCTCATCCTTTGGGGGTACCAGCACCGGTGCCTCAGTCAGCTGCCTTTTAATGGTCTGAAAAGCCCTCTGACATTGCTCATTCCATTCTTGGGAAGCACCCTTCCTCAACAACTTGAAAATTGGCTCGCACGTAGTTGTCAAGTGGGATATGAAACGGCTGATAAAGTTTATTCTTCCCAGGAATCCTCTTATCTCCTTCTCCGTATGAGGCACCGGCATATCCACAATGGCTTTAATCTTTGCCGGATCCAACTCAATACCTCGGTCACTAACCAGGAATCCCAAGAGCTTACCCGACTGTACTCCGAAGGCACACTTTGCTGGATTGAGCTTCAAATTATACTTTCTGAGCCGATCGAATAGCTTTTTGAGATGAGTTATATGGTCATATTCCACCCTTGACTTCACGATAATGTCATCCACGTAGACTTCTATCTCCTTATGCATCATATCGTGGAACAGGGCTATCATGGCTCTCTGATAGGTAGCCCCCGCGTTTGTGAGACCAAAAGCCAATCGTCTATAGCAGAAAGTGCCCCAAGGGGTGATGAACGCGGTCTTTTCTCGATCTTCTTCCGCCACCATTATTTGATGATACCCCGCAAAGCAATCCACAAAAGAGTACATTTCGTACTGGGCCGTGTTATCCACCAAGATGTGTATGAAAGGCACCGGGAAGTTATCCTTGAGACTGGCCTTGTTTAGGTCTCTGTAGTCTACGCATACCCTCACCTTCCCTCCTGGCTTAGCCACTGGGACTACATTGGATAGCCATTCGGGGTAAGTGGAGACCATAATGATTCCGGCCCTGAATTGTTTAATGATCTCCTCTTTCACTTTTAAGCTCCACTCTGGTTTCAACTTTCTCAGTTTCTGCTTGACAGGCCTGAAACCCTCCTTGATGGGCAACCGGTGTACCACAATGTCGGTGGACAATCCGATCATATCCTCGTGAGACCAGGCAAAGACATCCTCATATTAGTTTAGCAACTCAGTCATTTCTGTTTTTTGGCTGGGGGTAAGGTCTGTCCCTATCTTGAGTTCTTTTGGCTTGTCAGAGGTTCCGATATCTATAGTGATGGTTTGGTCCAAATTGGGTTTGGGTTTGTCCTCGACCCATCCTTTGATCTCATCAGGCGCGTCGTCGTAATCTGTCTCGTCTTGCTCAATGCCCATCAAATCGAAATCCAGCTCAATGTCGAAATCATAATCATCATTCAAATTTGAAAGATCGTTTGTTAGGCAAGGATTACTCAAATTGGTACACCTGACATGAAACAAAATACTTGTCATATATAAGTTATTTTCCACGATGATCACATTTTCAGATAACCTGAAGAAACGACATAATTATGCAAAAACAAAACAAACAACAAAATAAACTTCTTCATCATCCCATCCTCGGGGGTCTACCACCCTGATGTCGGGTTTTACCCTTTTTTGGATATCACTGGTTTCATGGTCCAGTTGTCGATGGTCAGGTCATATGAAATGCGCTGGATAAAAGGTGGCTTCACATCGGACACTTCCCCGATGACCATGGCCACATTGCCCGAGTCTCCTTTCATACCTTCCCTAGGAATAATCAACCCTGCCCAATCGATGATAGGCATACTTTGTCGGGCTCCTGGTGTGGCAACATCCGCCCCCTCTTCATGGTTTATTAACTGTCCGGGGATATAACACTGGGTTTCGAACTCTTTCGCGACCTCCTGTAGGAAACTTTCCCTTTTGGCTAATTCATCCATTGTGGGGGACAAATCTTCACCCCCTGTTCCAGTCACAGGCTCGCTAGTCCCCTGTTCCTTGTTGACATTGGTCACTGGACTGCCAGTTAATCGAATCGGGGCCACACTTTGACGGTGTCTCCGTGCTATGCCCTCATGGTACCCCAACCCTGCTTTGCCTATCTGCTGTGGTAGTTGGATGGGCTTGGTGATTCCCTGACTGCTCTTTCCTAACCCCTGCCCGGCCTGGAAGTTTATTTTTATCATTTCCTTTGCCACGAAGGTGAGTTTCGGAGAGATCCTGGTTTTCACGGCTGGGGTACCCAAGCATCTGTAGTGGGGAGTGCTAATTTCCAGTGCCTGAAAGCTGGCAGGTGCCGCCGACTCATCCACATTGATCACCGGTAGTCCATTTCTGGGAGGAGAAGGGTCATCGCATTCTGCCGAGATCGTTACCAGATTCCCATCAATGATTAGCTTGATTTGTTGGTGGAGCGTGGAAGGAACTGCTTCGGCCATGTGTATCCATGGCCTCCCCAATAACAAGTTATAACTGGCCGCAATATCTAGGACCTGGAAAGAGATATAAAAAGTACAGGGTCCTATTTCCACAGGTAACTCTATTTCTCCAATTGTGTCCCTTCGGGAGCCATCGAAGGCTCGCACCACTACATGACTGGCCCGTAGGCGCTTGGGATTTATGTTCATCTTCTGCAATGTACTGAGGGGACAGATATTCAACGCCGATCCTCCATCAATCAGCACCCCATTCATGATATAACCCGAGGAGATTACCGCAATATGCAGCGGTTTTCGGTGTCCTCTTCCCTCCTTGGGGATGTCCTCATCGGCAAAGGATATTACATCACTCTCCAACAGATGGCCTACCAGCTGGCCGAAACATTCCTCACTAATTTCCTTGGGCACGTATGCCTCCTCCAGGACTCTTGCCACGGCTTTGCAGTGATCATTGGATGATAACACCAAGTCCATGATGGACGTCAAGGTCGACTCCTCATTTAAAATCTGGATCCCTCTTGTTTCCGGGTGATCCATCCTTTTCAGGAATTCTATGGCCTTTTCCTCGGAGATCTCTTCATTTTTCTTCTTTTGGCTCTCAAGGACTCGCCCGGGAAGATATAAGGGGTTCCCTTTTGTCGTAACAGAAGCACAACTGGCCGCTTCCTCTGGCATTCCCCCATAATTCCAGGGTACCCTCTTTAGACTACTGATAGAGATTTGCGGCCTTGCTGCAAGGATGAGGGGTTTCGGTGCCGCCAACTTGACAGGTCCCTCAGTGGTATTTCTATTTACACCCATCAACCTAATGGGCGCTCCCCGCGCACTCCCGTGGTCATTTATCATGTTGATCACTTCCTCAATTTTCTGCACATAGTTCAACCTTGTCGGCCCCTCGACTTCACTGTCCTCCGCCATATTGATCCCTCCTCCATCATGTCTAGGTAGGGGATTGACCTTAACGTTTGGGGAGTCGGGCTGTTCCACCACAATTTCCCCACTATCAATCAAATTCTGAATTATATGCTTCAATGTCCAACAATCCTGCGTATCATGGCTCGAGGAACCCGAATGGTATGCACATCGCCTGCTTGGGTCAAACCTTCTTCCCTTTGGGTCACTTGGGGGTGCCAAATTGATTATCTTCTTTTGGGCCATCAATATCGCCAATACCCGTTCAAGAGGCTCCCCGAGCGGGGTGAATACTCGATTTTGCGAGGCCTCAAATCTCCTTCGCCCTTCTGCCCTTTGATCAGCGAAGTTAGGCTGTCGGGATGGCCCCACTCTCTGCCCCTGTACTGGAGGATTGTTCTCTGTCTTTCTAGAAGATCCCTGTATGATGAGGGAAACATCCTCTTCCTTCTTCTTTTGGACCCTACGGGAAGTGTTGTCATAGTTGCCGCTTTGGATTTGTTCTGCAGCTGTTTCCAAAGCCGTGAGATCCCGAATTTTGCCAGATTTCAACCCCATATCCACCATTTCTCCGTGTTTTATCATTTCAGCGAAAGGCCTACCAATCCCTGAAATAACCCGCCCATAATACGGGGCCTCCTGAATATCTACGAAAGTCATCACCATCTCTGACTCGCTCATCGGGGGATTCACCTGGGCGGCCATACCCCTCCATCGTTGTGCATAGTCCCTGAAGGATTCCCTGGGTTGCTTCTTAACTTTTGTCATTTGGTACCTGTCAGGGGCCATCTGGGCCTGAAAACTGTATTGGTGATGAGTGTGTTTTATACACACAATTTGGGTACTTTTGGCCTTGATAATTTGCAAGTCTTTAGGTACTTTATATGGTTTTTATGTAATTTTATCTTATTTCTACATAAATTAGTTTTTAGTTACTTTTACATGTTTTATGTTGCTTTGATGCATTTTTATTATGTCTGTAGGAAATGAAATAAAGACCGCTCGGATCGTCGTTTGTATTGACTCAATGTCCGTGCCTGGACGCCTGTGCCCGAATGGTAGTTTGATGGAACTTTATGCTTGGCGACGCTCGGTGCTTAATTTGGCAACATTTGGTGGTTGGGCGTGCACGGCGTTGGAAAGCGTGCACGGCGTGCGGCGTCGACCAAGCCACATGGGCATGCCCATGCCTTGATTCCCGTGCCCAGATGATAACACGGTGAAAATTTATGTTTGGCGATGCTCGGGGCTTAATTTGATGACATTCGGAAGTTGGGCGTGCACGGCGTTGGGTAGCGTGCACGGCGTGCGGCGTCGACCAAGCCGCGGGCACGGCGTGCGGCGTGCGGGCGCGCGCTGGGCGTGCGGGCGCGCGGCGCGGGCGTGCGGAGCGGCAGGCGTGGGCGTGCGGCCAGCGTGCGGCCCAGGCGCTGGGCGCGGGCGCGCGCGCTAGCGTGCGGGCGTGCGGTGCGGCCAGCGTGCGGCCCAGGCGCTGGGCGCGGGCGCTGGCATGCGGGCGCGGGCGTGCGGGCGCGGGCGTGCGGGGCGGCAGGCGTGGGCGTGCGGCCAGCGTGCGGCCCAGGCGCTGGGCGCGGGCGCGCGCGCTGGCGTGCGGGCGCGCGACGCCGTGCTGAGTGCGATCTGACACAGCTGTAGTGCGATCTGAGCTCCATTTTGTCCGATTTTGCCTAGGGTTTCTTAATGGAGGCTATATATAATCTCTTCTAAGCTACATATCAGACATCTAGAGAGAGGGAGGCTACAAAATACATCAACCCACAGTGCTCAAGGCTGCAAATCAAGCTGAATCAAGCCAAAAGCCAAGGAACTCAGTCAAGAAGGATTGCAAAGCCAAGGAGGAGAGCTAGAAATCTACAGCAACCAAAGGAACACCAGCTGAATAGCTTCAAAAGTGGTTTCATTTCTAGTTTTCCATCTCCTTTGTAATTCGAATTTGACAATGTATCAATTGAAAATGATGTTTATTGAAGCTATCATGAACTAACCTTCTATTCTAAGATTGCAATGGAACCCAACACTTAATTTGAATTGAATTCTCTCTCTATTGATTTTAGTTATGCATTTGTGAATTGATTGTCATAACCTTTGCTTCTAGATTAATTGCTTGGCCCGTAATTACCGTGGGAACCTATATGAACTTGACGAACGGATTATAGGTTAAGACCTAGTTATGATAACATGCGAAAGTATAGATTGTTGTGGGTTATTAATTGGATTAAGTGACATGTGTCTTATTAATTATCTGCAATAATAGGTATCTTGATAGTAGTTGGGATAGATATATACCTAATTACCGCATGCAACCTATTGAGAATCTAGTCTTAATGACTTCCGAGGTGAAAGTTGGTAATGGAAGGGAGGATTAATTAGATTTGGTGACACATGTCTATAAATCATTCCTAAAATTAGTCTCTTGATAGTGTATAGGATAGACATATACCTATACACCGCTTAGGAAGATTCGTGATTGACCATCGACAGAGGCTCTTATGTAGTTTTGATTTCTCGGTTGTCAATTCGTATGCTATAACTAATCGAAAAGAGAGAGTTAGGAGATTCAAATGACGTGTTGGGGGAAATTGTAATCTTAGACCCTTCTATCTTGATATTTTACCGTATTTTACTCAATATTTGACTTGTGAACTCAACCAATCAACAAATTATCAAATCTTCATTGTTTAAATTGGATCAATTTGATAGACGCTTGGCACTTGGGTATTATTTGTCACAATTCCCTGTGGGTTTGACTCATATCTTATCATATATTACTTGTTGACCGCGTATACTTGCGCGTATTTTTTTCGGTTGCGAAATCGACCAACAAGTTTTTGGCGCCGTTGCCGGGGAATTGTTTACTAATAATTATACCAATATCAATTGTATTCGACTTGGTCTCTTTTTAGACTTGTATATAATTTTCATTTTGTTTTGTAGGTATTCTTGATTTATATGCCACGCTCACGTGATCTTGAGTTAATTCCTTACGATCCCGAGATCGAGAGAAATATTCGACGACTACGTAGAGAACGAGTTCGGGGTATACCCAATCAAAATACCATGGCTGAGGAGGAGCCTAAAACCTTGAGGGAGTACGCCATGCCTCTTGTCACAGATTTACACTCAAGCATTTCCAGGCCAGCCATTGAGGCCAATCACTTTGAAATTAAGCCTGGGACCATCCAAATGGTTCAAAACTGTTTGCAGTTTGGTGGGTTGCCCAATGACGACCCAAATGCTCATTTGGTGAGTTTTCTGGAAATTTGTGACACATTCAAGTACACTCAAGTGACTGATGATGCAATTAGACTCCGACTATTTCCTTTCACACTCCGTGATAAGGCGAAGAGTTGGTTGCATTCGCTTCCTTCGGGCTCGATTACCAAATGGGATGACTTAGCCCAGAAATTTTTGGCAAAGTTCTTCCCACCGGCGAAAACTGCAAGATTGAGGAATGACATCACGTCGTTTGTTCAATATGATTCTGAATCCTTGTATGAGGCTTGGGAAAGGTTTAAGGATCTAATTAGGAGATGTCCACACCATGGTTTGCCTCAATGGTTGCAAGTTGAGATTTTCTATAATGGGTTGACCAATGCCACTCGATCGAGTGTCGACGCAGCTGCAGGTGGTAGCTTAATGGGAAAGAAGTTTGCGGAAGCCTACAAACTATTGGAAACCATGGCTGCAAATATATATCAATGGCCTTCGAAGAGGAAAATGCCACAAAAGGCAGCAGGGAAATTTGAGGTGGATCCTCTCACTTCAATAACCGCACAGCTAGCCGCGCTCACAAAGGAAGTGAAAAATTTAGGAGTTCAATCTGTGCAAAGCATATCTGAGACCTGTGAGTTGTGTGTTGGAAATCATCCTACCGAGCAATGTCCAATCAATGCAGAATCCGTACAGTTCGTTGGTAATTACAATAGACAGCAAAACAACCGTCACTCAAATCACTACAATCCTGGATGGAAAAATCACCCAAATTTCTCATGGAGCAACAACAATAATACCCAAACCCAATATTCAGCTCCTAGGCATCAATATCCCCCAGGATTTCAAAATCAAACTCAATCACACCATCAACCCCAATCACACCAACAAGCCTCAAACCCACCTTTGCCACAACAGGAGAAAAAGCCTAGTGGGGACGAGTTATTGGCTCAATTGGTTGCACAGCATAGCGCTTCGATACGGAATATAGAGCTTCAGCTTGGGCAGATAGCCAGCGCCATGAATATCCGTCCCCCTGGTGCCTTACCTAGTGACATTGAAGTTAATCCGAAAAGAGATGGTAAAGAGCATTACAAAGCTGTGACTTTGAGAAGTGGGAAGGAGCTACCGGAAGTTGTGAAGGAGGTTCCAGCTGATGCAGTGGTTGAGGATGTGAATGGGGAGAAAGAGGAAGAAATGAGAAAAGAAGTAGAAAAGGAAGAGGAGCCAGTGCCAAAACCAGTGGGGAGCAAGCAAGGCCCTATGTATCCACCATGCCCGTTTCCACAACGTCAGCAGAAATTAAAATTAGATAAGCAATTCTCTAAGTTCTTGGAGGTTTTCAAGAAATTGCACATAAACATCCCATTCGCTGAGGCATTGGAACAAATGCCTAGTTATGTGAAGTTCATGAAAGAAATCTTGTCAAGAAAGAGAAGGCTTGAGGAGTTTGAGACGGTGCCACTAACCGAAGAATGTAGTGCTGTGTTACAAAGGAAGTTATCGCCAAAGTTGAAAGATCCGGGGAGTTTCACGATTCCTTACACAATTGGTAACCAATTCTTTGGCAAGGCCCTATGTGATTTGGGGGCAAGCATCAATCTAATGCCACTTTCAATTTATCAACAGTTGGGATTAAGTGAGGCAAAACCGACAAATGTTACATTGCAACTTGCGGATAGGTCTCTCACATACCCAAGAGGCATAGTAGAAGATGTGCTTGTCAAGGTGGACAAGTTTATTTTTCCAGCAGATTTCATTGTCCTTGATTTTGAGGAAGACAGGGAGATACCTATCATCCTTGGGCGACCATTCTTAGCCACAGGCAGAACTTTGATTGATGTGCAAAAAGGAGAGCTAACCATGCGTGTCCAAGACCAAGAGGTAACTTTTAACGTTTTTAAAGCAATGAAATTTCCTAATGTGCAGGATGAATGCTTCAGGATAGACTTGATTGACGAGGCGGTGGAAGAAGTGTTTTCAGCAACTTATGAAGTTGACCCTTTTGAGGAATTGTTGGGAGAATCACTTGAGAGTGAACTTTGTTTTTCTAATGAGATGGTAAATGTGCTGAATGTTCCCCCACGTTTTATCAAGTTTAAGCAACAATTTGAACCGTTAGATAGACCATGCAGCTCTAGTACCATTGCAAAATCCTCATGGGAGGAGCCACCTACTTTGGAGCTCAAATCATTGCCAATCCACTTGAGGTATGCGTATTTGGGTAATTCTAGTACTTTGCCTGTTATTGTGTCTGCTTCACTTGATGATGTGCAGGAAAACAAATTGCTAAGAGTGCTACGGGAGTACAAAACAGCCCTAGGTTGGTCCATTGCCGACATTAAGGGAATTAGCCCCGCCTTTTGTATGCACAAGATCATATTGGAAGATGAGGCCAAACCCGTGGTTGAGCATCAGCGTAGATTGAACCCCGTCATGAAGGAGGTGGTCAAAAAGGAAATTATCAAATTGCTCGATGCCGGCATCATCTATCCCATTTCAGATAGTCCATGGGTCAGTCCAGTGCAATGTGTTCCAAAGAAGGGAGGCATGACAGTGGTGTCTAATGAAAACAACGAATTGATCCCCACTAGAACTGTCACCGGATGGAGAGTTTGCATGGACTACAGAAGGTTGAACAAGACTACATGCAAGGATCATTTCCCGCTCCCATTCATCGATCAAATGCTAGAGAGGTTGGCGGGACATGAATTCTATTGTCTCTTGGATGGATATTCGGGCTACAACCAAATTGCCATTGCCCCCGAAGATCAAGAGAAAACGACATTCACTTGTCCATATGGGACATTTGCTTTCAAAAGAATGTCGTTTGGGCTATGCAACGCACCCGCCACTTTCCAAAGATGCATGATGGCAATATTCTCCGATATGGTTGAGCAAGGATTGGAGGTTTTCATGGATGACTTTTCAGTTTTTGGAGATTCATTCGACTTGTGCCTTGAAAACCTTGTGAAAGTGCTGAAACGATGTGTTGAAACAAATTTGGTGCTAAATTGGGAAAAATGCCACTTCATGGTGCAAGAAGGCATTATTTTGGGACATAGAGTATCTTCAAAGGGGTGGAGGTTGATAAGTCCAAGATTGAGACCATTGAAAAGCTTCCTCCACCAACCAACGTCAAAGGAATCCGTAGTTTCCTTGGACATGCTGGATTTTATAGGCGGTTTATCAAGGAATTCTCAAAAATTGCAAAACCGTTGTGTAGTCTCCTTGAGAAAGACACTCCATTTGTCTTCGATCATGCATGTCTAGAGGCTTTTGAGTTACTAAGGAAGAAGCTTGTAAGTGCACCTATTATCATGGCCCCGGATTGGAATCTTCCGTTTGAATTGATGTGCGACGCTAGCGACTTTGCAATTGGTGCTGTATTGGGCCATCGCAAGGACAAGGTCTTTCATGTGATTTATTATGCTAGCAAGACACTAACTGGAGCTCAACTGAATTACACAACAACGGAGAAGGAATTGCTTGCTATCGTGTATGCCTTTGACAAATTTCGTGCCTATCTCATTGGCACCAAGGTCATTGTGTACACGGACCATTCTGCCATAAAGTACTTAATAGCAAAGAAGGACGCAAAGCCACGCTTGATTCGATGGGTTTTATTGCTTCAAGAGTTCGATCTTGAGATTAGAGATAAGAAGGGAACCGAAAATCAAGTGGCGGATCATTTGTCTAGGCTGGAAAATGCAGACCGTGAGGCGGGAGATGATGTCATGATTAATGAATTTTTTCCGGATGAGCAACTTTTCGCCATCACACATGAGGTGCCATGGTATGCTGATTATGTCAATTATGTGGTGAGCCATGTCCTACCACCCGAGCTGAGCTATCAACAAAAAAGGAAATTCCTGCACGATGTGAAGCATTATTTTTGGGACGAACCTTTTCTGTTTCAGTAATGTGCTGACCAACTGATCCGGAAGTGCGTACCTCAATCTGAGATGGAAAGTATTTTGCAACAATGTCATGCCTCAGCTTTTGGTGGACACTATGGCGGAGAGAGAACAGCGGCGAAGGTGCTTCAGTCTGGTTTTTATTGGCCAACGCTGTTCAAGGACGCCCATGTGTTTGTGCTGAAATGCGATCGATGTCAAAGAGTAGGGAACATTTCCAGGCGTCATGAGATGCCACTAACCACAATCTTAGAGGTTGAGATATTTGACGTCTGGGGTATCGACTTTATGGGCCCGTTTCCCTCTTTGTTCAACAATTTGTATATCATTGTGGCTGTAGATTACGTGTCAAAATGGGTTGAAGCAGCAGCGACACCCACCAATGATGCCAAGGTTGTGCTTAAGTTCCTTCGAAAAAATGTATTCACAAGATTCGGAACTCCGCGTGCAATAATTAGCGATGAAGGGTCGCACTTTTGTAACAAGAACTTTAATGCTTTTCTTGCTAAATATGGGGTAACCCATAAAATTGCCACGGCCTATCATCCTCAAACAAGTGGTCAGGTGGAGGTATCCAATAGAGAGGTGAAAAGGATTTTAGAAAAGGTTGTCAACCCGGATAGAAAGGACTGGTCATTGAAGCTTGATGACGCCTTATGGGCGTATAGGACGGCATACAAATCTCCTATCGGGATGTCACCATATCAGCGTGTGTATGGGAAAGCATGTCATCTACCGGTGGAACTTGAACACAGTGCTTATTGGGCCATCCGGAAGCTAAACTTTGATTTGAATGCCGCGGGAGAGAAACGCCTCTTACAACTTAATGAGATGGATGAGTTCCGTCTCCAGTCCTATGAGAATGCAAAGCTCTATAAGGAGAGAGTCAAGAGGTGGCACGACAAGAAGATAATCGATCGGAAGTTTGAGGTTGGACAACCCGTCCTACTTTACAACTCTCGGTTGAAGCTATTTCCCGGTAAACTCAAATCACGATGGTCAGGGCCATTCTATATCAACCATGTTTTCCCGCACGGTGCAATTGAACTGCGGGATGAGAAAATGAACCAATTGTTTAAGGTGAACGGACAAAGGATTAAGCACTATTGGGGTGGCGACATCGAGCGCCAAAAGACCTCAATTAATCTCGTTGATCCGATATGAAGGGGGTAGAGTCAGGCTGACGACTCTAAATCAAGCGCTAAATGGGAGGCAACCCATTGTTTAGATTTAATTCATGAGTTGTAAAAAAAAAAAAAAAAAAAAATTGAAAAATATGATTTTTATCATTAATTGTTTCTAACTTTGTTAATGATGTTGCTACGTGTAGGTATTTTCATCAAATTTTAGCATTTGAGCGAAGCATGTCAGCGAAACGCCGACAGCACGCCAGCAGCTGCACGCCCAGCAGCCCAGTCAGGCAGTAGGCGCGGGCGCATCAGGCGCCGCGCGGGCGCGCGCGCAGCAGACGAGCGCTGGCACTCGGCGTTGGCTTGGGCGCTGGTAGGCGGCGGGCGCGGGCACGGCGGGCGCACGCGGGCGCGCGCAGCAGGAGTTTGGCGCAGCGGGCGCAGCAGGCGGGCGGATGAGCAGCAAATGGCACGCGGGCTGGGCGCCCAGCAGGCGCGCGCGGGCGCGCCCCAGGCTGTGCGGCCGCACCAGGCAGCTGGGTTATAAACTTTTTAAGCTTCATTTGGTTCACTTATTTCCACCCATTCTTATATCTCTCTCCTCCAACTCTTTTACCAACTTGCATGTTTTGTTCCCAAACTAAAATTCGTGCATCATTGCTTCAAATTGGCATCCAATCACGACAACCCATCATCAATTTCATCTTCTAACTTGGATTTCATCAAGAATTTGAAGGTTTTTGAAGGATTCCCATGGCTTTTCAAATGTTATCCAAGTAAAGGTAACTAAGAGCTTTAAATTACAAATTTTCTTGCTTGGGTGCTGTGTTTTGGTGGTTTTTATTAGCAGGAACATAGCTAGCTCCCATTGCAAGGCTTTGTTGAGGGTTGGGCTTGCTATCCATTGCACTTACAACTATGATTCTATAGAGTGCACACCACCTGTTCGATCATTTGTCTGAGAGAGAATTCTTGGCTATTTTGGGTAATTTGATTGAAGTTTTTCTGGTATGGCTCCCAAACGTCAACGGGGTGAATCTTCATCCTCCAAGCCAGCCACTACCTATGACAAAAGAAGGTTCGTCAGTGCTGAAGCATCGGAGCGTTACCACACTGTAATGGCCACGAAAGCACTGATTCCGGAGAGGGGAATTCTTCCAGACGAAACTCATGAATCTGGCATCTTCACTATGATTGAGGATAGGGGATGGCAAACCTTCACCACACAACTTGAGCCAGCATGCATATCTATTGTCAGGGAATTTTATGCGAATGTCATGGATGCCGAAGATTATGTAGTCATGGTTCGGGGCAAAATGGTGTCTTTTGGCAAGCGCAGTATTGAAGATTATTATAAACTTCCTAAAAGCCATGGCACAGATGAGCTTACTAGGTTGGGAACCGAAAAGCCCGATTGGAATGAAATTATTGCAACCTTATGTAAGCCAGGCGCCCGGTGGACAATGAAAGGGGATGAGCCACTGCATCTAAGATAGAGTGATTTAAGCAAGTATGGGAAGGCTTGGTTATACTTCATCAACGCTAAGCTTTGGCCAACCACCCACGCAACACAAGTGATTCCGATGCGGGCACTGATCTTATTTACCTTGGTTACGGGGCGTAGCATCAATGTGGGTAGACTGATTCGCAATTCCATAGTGCAAAATGCTTAAGGAAAGTCTACAGGTGGATTGCCACACCCATCACTGATTTGTGGTTTATGCAAGTTGGCAAAGGTCAAGTGGAGCACCATTGAGATACTTCAACCCCCCTTGACGCCTATTGATAGCCTCGCTATGCGCCATTACAAAGTCTGGATGGGCGGGGCACCGGAGGAGCATGGAGCTGGTTTCCTACCTTTGCTGCATCCTTACGAACCCGAAGATGAGGCCAACCCACCACTGAACATCGAGCACCCTCAGCCATCTAGCTCTTCAATCGACTTACTTATTGCTGAGATGCGCGAGCTTCGGCGTGAAAATCAGGAGATGAGGACTGAAATGCAGCGGAATGCGCATGAAAGAGAAAAGGAAGCCCGGGAGAGGGAACGTGAACATAGGCGCCTGTCTAGGCGCATTAATCATTCGATTCAACAGGTCAATTCATTGTGTAATTATACTTCCGATTTTTATAATGCTACCACACAGGTGATCAACAACAACGGGTTCAATACCGGGCCCCTTGTAGTCCAATTCCCAACGACACCTATGTTCCCGGAGTATGACCTTGATTCGAGTGCTGATGCAACGGGAGGCAACCACGCAGATAGCAACAATGCGGATGGTGTTGCTTGATTCCCTCAGTGAAGTTTTCTATTTTAATTCTGTCTATTATAAACATCGAGGACTATGTTTATTTTTAAGTTTGGGGGTGGTAGTTTAATGTAGTTATTTTGTTTCGTCTAAGTCGTGTCATGCTACAAGAACGGCCAATGATATTCTGCTGGTTATTGTGTTTTCATCTAAAGTAAGGCTTGAGCATGTTTAGTTACTTCTTAACATTTTAGCTAACCACTCTACTCTTGTTATTTCAGTTACTCTTGTACACAATGTACTTGTTTAGTTAGTTAGTATTGAGAAATCTCATTTACTTAAATGCTTGGGACATTATACTTGAAATGTACTGAACTCACATCTGCAACCTTTTATGCTTATTTTAGACTTTCATATAAGTTTGGGGGAATTTAAAAAAAAAAAACTATTATTATTGGTTGACCAAGTTTAATTACGTGGCCATTGCTACTCGAGTTAATAGATCCTCAGGGGTGTTTTTACACCTAATGCCCTAAAGCCATCTGGTTTGGGAGTCATTGATCAAACACTCGTTACATGGGTAGCTCTGAATAGCCTAATGTGATTAGACATTGCACGGTCATGCAATTAGTTAAGGTGAGACGGAGCGTAAAACGCACTCACTAGTGTGATTACTCACTACTGCAATAATCCCTTGGGAACTCCCCTTCTTTTATGGTCGTCTTGTTTGGTATTTATCAAGGTAATGATGAGTTTGTAGATTTATAGTATAATCCCTCATATATTGAGTTCATGCGTTAGCTCTTTCCTAACTCGCATAAATAGATAGCACACTCTCACACACACATTGCTGAGATCTTGAGTAGCCGTGGGTTTAGAAATTTTGTTAAGTTGTAACTTTACGTTGTTCTTGGGCCCCTTTTGATCTTTTTCCTTTGAGGCCAATTCTTGGTGTCGTTCTCTTCTAATTAAGTTGTTGTTTGTGTTTATTTTAATAAATTAGTATATCTACGTTTACTTGAGGACAAGCAAAGATTTAAGTTTGGGGGTATTTGATGAGTGTGTTTTATACACACAATTTGGGTACTTTTGGCCTTGATAATTTGCAAGTCTTTAGGTACTTTATATGGTTTTTATGTAATTTTATCTTATTTCTACATAAATTAGTTTTTAGTTACTTTTACATGTTTTATGTTGCTTTGATGCATTTTTATTATGTCTGTAGGAAATGAAATAAAGACCGCTCGGATCGTCGTTTGTATTGACTCAATGTCCGTGCCTGGACGCTTGTGCCCGAATGGTAGTTTGATGGAACTTTATGCTTGGCGACGCTCGGTGCTTAATTTGGCAACATTTGGTGGTTGGGCGTGCACGGCGTTGGAAAGCGTGCACGGCGTGCGGCGTCGACCAAGCCACATGGGCATGCCCATGCCTTGATTCTCGTGCCCGGATGATAACACGGTGAAAATTTATGTTTGGCGATGCTCGGGGCTTAATTTGATGACATTCGGAAGTTGGGCGTGCACGGCGTTGGGTAGCGTGCACGGCGTGCAGCGTCAACCAAGCCGCGGGCACGGCGTGCGGCGTGCGGGCGCGCGCTGGGCGTGCGGGCGCGCGTTGGGCGTGCGGGCGCGCGCTGGGCGTGTGGGCGCTGGGCGCTCGGCAGCCTCGGCGTTGGGCGCGCGCGCGCGCGCGGTGCTCGGCGGACTCGGCAGCTCGGCAGTTGGGCGTGTGGCCAGCGTGCGGCCCAGGCGCTGGGGGCGGGCGCGCGCGCTGGCGTGCGGGCGCGCGGCGCGGGCGTGCGGAGCGGCAGGCGTGGGCGTGCGGCCAGCGTGCGGCCCAGGCGCTGGGCGCGGGCGCGCGCGCTGGCGTGCGGGCGCGCGGCGCGGGCGTGCTGTGCGGCCAGCGTGCGGCCCAGGCGCTGGGCGCGGGCTCGCGCGCTGGCGTGCGGGCGCGGGCGTGCGGGGCGGCAGGCGTGGGCGTGCGGCCAGCGTGCGGCCCAGGCGCTGGGCGCGGGCGCGCGCGCTGGCGTGCGGGCGCGCGACGCCGTGCTGAGTGCGATCTGACACAGCTGTAGTGCGATCTGAGCTCCATTTTGTCCGATTTTGGCTAGGGTTTCTTGATGGAGGCTATATATAATCTCTTCTAAGCTACATATCAGACATCTAGAGAGAGGGAGGCTACAAAATACATCAACCCACAGTGCTCAAGGCTGCAAATCAAGCTGAATCAAGCCAAAAGCCAAGGAACTCAGTCAAGAAGGATTGCAAAGCCAAGGAGGAGAGCTAGAAATCTACAGCAACCAAAGGAACACCAGCTGAATAGCTTCAAAAGTGGTTTCATTTCTAGTTTTCCATCTCCTTTGTAATTCGAATTTGACAATGTATCAATTGAAAATGATGTTTATTGAAGCTATCATGAACTAACCTTCTATTCTAAGATTGCAATGGAACCCAACACTTAATTTGAATTGAATTCTCTCTCTATTGATTTTAGTTATGCATTTGTGAATTGATTGTCATAACCTTTGCTTCTAGATTAATTGCTTGGCCCGTAATTACCGTGGGAACCTATATGAACTTGACGAACGGATTATAGGTTAAGACCTAGTTATGATAACATGCGAAAGTATAGATTGTTGTGGGTTATTAATTGGATTAAGTGACATGTGTCTTATTAATTATCTGCAATAATAGGTATCTTGATAGTAGTTGGGATAGATATATACCTAATTACCGCATGCAACCTATTGAGAATCTAGTCTTAATGACTTCCGAGGTGAAAGTTGGTAATGGAAGGGAGGATTAATTAGATTTGGTGACACGTGTCTATAAATCATTCCTAAAATTAGTCTCTTGATAGTGTATAGGATAGACATATACCTATACACCGCTTAGGAAGATTCGTGATTGACCATCGACAGAGGCTCTTATGTAGTTTTGATTTCTCGGTTGTCAATTCGTATGCTATAACTAATCGAAAAGAGAGAGTTAGGAGATTCAAATGACGTGTTGGGGGAAATTGTAATCTTAGACCCTTCTATCTTGATATTTTACCGTATTTTACTCAATATTTGACTTGTGAACTCAACCAATCAACAAATTATCAAATCTTCATTGTTTAAATTGGATCAATTTGATAGACGCTTGGTACTTGGGTATTATTTGTCACAATTCCCTGTGGGTTCGACTCATATCTTATCATATATTACTTGTTGACCGCGTATACTTGCGCGTATTTTTTTCGGTTGCGAAATCGACCAACAATTGGGTTAAGAAAGTATGGGCCAATTCCTCCTAGTTGTGGATTCGGGCATTGTCAAGGCGGGCATACCAGATTCTGGCCTCCCCCGTTAAGCTTTTCTGGAACAGCTGCATCCTCAACCCCTCGTCCTCGGCATAAGACCCGAGTTCTCCAATGTATATTTTCAAGTGTGTATAGGGGTCTCCCTTTCCATTGTATTTTTCAAACTCAGGGACTTTGAACTTTTCTGGATATCTGGTTCCGGGGAAGACACATAGATCCGAGTAATTAACCCTACCCAGGGAGCCTATGCCTCGTAGAGATTGGATGGTCTCCTCCATGTGTTTCATTTTTTTCCGAAGGTCGTCAGTGTCCCCCTCGTCTGGGATGGTAATCAATGTCCTGTTAGGTGTGGGAACGGCCCTTGGGATGACTGGCTCGTCCTTGAGTTGGGGTTGGTCATCCTTACATAGGTTTGCAACATTTTTAGGAGGATTCTGGTCACCCCCTGGTGGTGGAATATTATGTGGTCCTTGGTTTTGCGGATCCTGTCTGAGTAGGAACTGCTCCTTTAGCATTGTGGCCATTTCCATCATCTGCTTTTTGAAGTCATCAAACTCTTCCCGAGATATGGCACCATGATTGGGAAGATCAACCATTTCAGATGTAGCGTTTTGGGCCCTTTTAGACTGCGAACGGGTTTGAGGAGCAATCTTACAAAAACAACGGTTCGAAGTTTAGTCCGGGGCAATGAAAGGATATGGATGCATGCAAAAGCTGTAACTTTTGTGTTTTGGGTTTTTTAATCTTTTTCTGCAACACAGCATGTTAGTAGTCTTTTAATGCAAATACAAATGCTAAGCATGACTTTATTATGCTTCCTCAATTGTTCCCTGCAAAACATAGAGGTTAGTAATTCCTTCTGATAGAAAGGGAAGCATATATGAATGGGATCATGACATTTATACGCGTGAATGTAAAAGGGCATGAAGAGACTTTTCCTGCGTTGGGTTAATCTGAGGCTGACCTATCCTAGGGTTACTCTCACGGGCTTTTCGGCATGAAGGTCCCCAAATCTTCGCAATCTACTCGTTTGAGCCCTTTCGATTGGAGCGGATTTGGGTGGTGCGTTTCCTGAGCCATCTCCGGGGAGCAGCCCCTTCGAGTCCAGTAATAAGCAACCGACAGGTTCGCCTCAGGAGGAGGTACTCTCTCAACATACATTCACATTCATCGTCCTCACCGTATGCAAATGATTACTTAAAAGTAAAGCAAATCCATTCAATCATTCAATTATTGGGCAAAACACACATTCACACAACAAAAGTAAAAAATCAAAATATCGCACACACACACATTTTATGAATTTTAAAAGGATAGGATAGCATCAAGATTTTAACGCGGCTTAAGCCCTCAAAGGTCCCCAGCAGAGTCGCCAGCTGTCGACGCCGGGTTTTCTCGTCTCTTGTCCTTTTCCTATTTTAGCCTTTTTTATTAGATGAGTTTTGGAAAAGGTCGGCATTAATGTCGACGGGTTTTGAAAGATCGCTTTTTATGATGAGCCAATTAACCAGAGTCGCCAGTTGGTATATTTGAAATGGATGTACCAACTCATCCGAGTTTTTTGTTTTTTTATAAATCGCTGGCTCATATGTGACTCCGAATTGATTGGTCTGCAAACGAGATTCATAGAGTTCGGGGGCTTGCTTAAGCGAGGGGAAGGTGTTAGGCACCCCCCGACTTCCGTGAAACACGGTTACCGCAATCTTGATGCTTTCCTATCCTTTAATTCATGAAATGTATGTGCATGCGCGCGTGTGTGTGTGTGCCTATGTGAATGTTGTGGTGAATTTGTATGAAATAATCATTTGGATTTTTTTTTCAGGGAAAAATCGTGCTTTAGTTTGAAAATGCTTTAGAATGTCCCCTGGCCTATTCGAGAAAGCTTTCATTTCTTTATGAGAAAGATTTGATTTTAATTGGCAAAAGCTATGAGATTTTTCATTAAGCGTTGTTTTGGTAAAACATGAATTTATTGAACCTTAACCAAAATAGGAATCGAGATTTATTGCTTTCATAAATGATGGGCAATTTCTAGGATCTCTTTCGCCCTATGTATCAAGGTTTAGTAAAACGTTTATTTCCTTTTTTTATAAAACCATTTTTTGTGACATCTGGAAACAACTTCTCTTTAGCTTTCTCGTAAAATAGGAATCGACTTTCATTAGCATTTCCAATTTTTAGCCTCGTGATGCTAATATCCTACTTTGATTAATTTTAGAAAAATCTTTATTGTTTTGGCTTTGAAATCCTTTTGTTTTGGTGTTACAAATCGAATTAAATATCAAACGCGTAGGGGGCTATTCACGGGCATGTAAGCCATCAAAATATCCCCGAACGCCAACAATCACATATTTCACTACTACGGGGCCTTAAACCCGATTCTCGCCTTAGCGTCGTTTTAAGGCCCAACGATTACATGTTACAAAAAAACGAACACCTTGCATCTATTACATATGTCAAAACGTCCATCATCGGATTTGGACCACGGGGTCGCGCTCCTAGGCTCACATCCAAACTTGTTGCACAACCGCAAAATGGATACAACGTAAATAAACAACCGTGGGATGCCTAAGGCTTTAGGACATCTTACAATAACAATTGAAATACACTACAAACGACCCATTACCGTGATAGCTAAAATTTGCACGAAAACGGACATCATCGGGCTATTAGGGGGAATTTCATTCCGATGAGACCCTCACTAATAATCCCTAATCCATGATTTCACAATAAAAATGCAAAAAAGATACATTTAAGATGATTCGGATGACAAGAGCTTGGCAAAAATGGTATAATCAAAATGCTAAAACAAAAGATTTTTCACCTTGCAAATGATCCCCACAATATGTAGGAATTTGTGTATTGATTAGCGTAGAAAATATGAGGTGTAGTCTCACAAAATGGGTACAATTACTCACTATTTCTCACTCTTTTCTCTCTTATTTTTGCTGTTTTTTCTTGCTGTTTTCCCTCTCTCCCGAGCTGCTGCTGCTGCTGGATCCTTCTTTTTTTTGTTTCTGTATGCGAAATGGCCTGATAAGGGACTGCCAAGGGCAGCCGCGCAGATTGATCTACGGCTGGCCCTTGGTTCTCCCCCCAGCCGTGCTTGAGTCCCGTGCGCTCGAGTCCCGTGTCGCCTCGAGTTCCGTCCTTGGTCGCGGATTGATCTGCGGCTGACTGTGCTGATTTTCTCGTTTTCCGTACTTCGTCTCGATTTTCGTGCCATGTCGTTGGTTTTCGCTGAAGGGCTTGCATTCTGCAGTCCTGAAATTTTCGGGAGATGTGCCACCTCATTCGGGGATGCCAGTTTCGGATGGCCTTATTGTCACGTCGGCTTTGGTCGCCAATCATTGCGGTGGTGCTGGGCGTTCGCCCTTGTGCCCATTCCTTCGCTCCCGCAAGCCGATTCCATTGACGATTTTGCCCTCCTGTCATGGTTAGTACAGGGAATGCAAAATTTGGGTGTCTACAATAGGCTTGTAAACGAAACTCATCAAGTTCATTTAGCTGTAGAAGTCTCCTCTCTCCCACTGCAGATGGGTCGAAATTTAACTTCTTGATCGCCCAATAAGCTCTGTGCTCTAATTCGGCCGGGAGATGACACGTTTTGCCGTAGACCACATGGTATGGGGACATGCCGAGGGGTGTCTTATAGGCGGTTCTGTGCGCCCATAATGCTTCATCTAGCTTCAATGTCCAGTCTTTTCTGGAAGGATTGACAATCTTCTCCAGAATTCTCTTGACCTCTCTATTTGACACTTCGGCTTGCCCATTTGTTTGTGGGTGGTATGCCGTGGCAATTCTGTGCCTCACTCCGTATTTAGCCAAGAGGGCTGTGAACTGTTTGTTGCAGAAATGACTGCCCTCATCACTGATGATCGCCCGAGGAGTGCCAAATCTAGTGAAAATGCTCTTTTGTAGGAACCTAAGAACCACCTTAGCATCATTGGTAGGTAAAGTTGAAGCCTCCACCCATTTGGACACATAATCAACCGCAAAAAGTATATAGAGATTGTTGCAGGATGACGGGAATGGTCCCATGAAGTCTATACCCCATACGTCAAAGATCTCCACCTCCAAGATTACATTTAGTGGCATTTCATTGCGGTTGGAGATGTTACCCACCCGTTGGCATCGATCATAATTCTTTATGAATTGATGGGCATCTTTGAACTAAGTGGGCCAATAGAACCTGGCCTGGAGTACTTTGACTGTAGTTCTCTGCGTTCCATAATGGCCGCCATACAGAGAAGAATGACATGCATGTAATATACTGGTAGTCTCGACTTCGGGAATGCACCTTCGGATCACAAGATCTGTACATTGTTTGAACAAGTAGGGCTCGTGCCACATGTATCTCTTTGCATCATGCAAAAATTTCTTCTTCTGCTGAGAAGTTAGATCTGGTGGTAGTACATGACTCACAAGATAGTTGACAATATCAGCGAACCATGGGATCTCAGATGTGATTGCAAATAGTTGTTCATCAGGGAAGCAATCGTTTATTTCAACCTTCTCTTTGCTCTCCAAATCCAGATTATCTAATCTGGAAAGATGATCAGCAACTAGATTCTCCGTGCCTTTCTTGTCCTTTATTTCCAAGTCAAATTCTTGGAGCAAAAGGTTCCACCTGATTAACCTTGGTTTGGCATCTTTCTTTGAGATCAAATACCGAATTGCTGCATGGTCTATGTACACCACTAACTTTGTTCCAATGAGATAGGACCGGAACTTGTCGAATGCATAAACAACAGCGAGTAGTTCCTTCTCGGTGGTGGTGTAATTCATTTAGGCCTTTGAGACTGTTTTGTTGGCGTAGTAGACTGCATGTAAAATCTTGTCTCTGCGATGACCCAATACCACGCCCACAGCGTAATCACTAGCATCACACATAAGCTCAAATGGAAGAGACCAATCCGGTGCCACTATCACAGGAGCTGTTGTCAACTTCTTTTTCAACAACTCAAAGGCTACTAAGCACTTTTCATCAAATAGGAACGGGACATCCTTTTCCAATAGATTGCACAGGGGTTTTGTGATTTTGGAAAAGTCTTTGATAAATCTCTGGTAGAACCCAGCATGGCCCAAAAAACTTCGAACTCCCTTTACAGAAGTTGGTGGAGGCAATTTCTCGATGGTTTCTAATTTTGCTTTATCCACTTCCAACCCTTTAGCTGAGACTTTGTGTCCCAATATTATTCCTTCTTGAACCATGAAGTGACATTTCTCCCAATTAAGCACAATATTTGTTTCCACGCATCTCTTTAGTACCATGACCAAATTCTCTAGACAGTTGTCGAAGGAATTTCCAAACACTGAAAAATCATCCATGAAAACCTCCATGTTAATTTCGACCATGTCAAAAAATATTGCCATCATGTACCGTTGAAATGTGGCTGGAGCATTACATAGACCGAAGGACATTCGCCTGAAAGCAAAGGTTCCATATGGACAAGTAAAAGTCGTCTTTTCTTGATCCTCTGAAGCGATGGCAATTTGATTATATCCAGAATATCCGTCAAGCAAACAGTAGTATTCATGCCCTGCCAATCTGTCCAACATTTGATCAATGAATGGAAGTGGGAAGTGATCTTTCCTCGTGGCTTTGTTGAGCTTTCGATAGTCCATACAGACTCTCCATCCCGTGACTGTTCGAGTTGGTATCAACTCGTTGTTCTCATTTCTTACCACAGTTATTCCTCCCTTCTTTGGTACACACTGCACAGGGCTCACCCACGGACTGTCAGAGATGGGGTAGATGATCCCAGCGTCTAGCCATTTCAGAATTTATGCCTTCACCACCTCTTTCATGATGGGATTCATCCTTCTTTGATGCTCTATGGTAGGTTTGTTGTCATCTTCCATCGGGATTCTGTGCATGCAAAATGAGGGGTTGATTCCATTTATATCAGCAATGGTCCATCCAATAGCCCCTTGGAATTCTCGAAGGATTCTTATCAGCTTGCCTTCCTGTAAAGAGGTTAGTGCAGAAAAAATAATGACAGGTAATGTATCTGAAGTGCCTAGATATGCATACCTGAGGTGACCTGGTAAGGGCTTAAGCTCCAGTTTAGGAGGTACCTCTCTTGATGGTTTCAAATGAGATGAGGCTTCAATTGAGCTTTTCAAAGGCTCAATAGGTACTTTGAACTTTGCCATCCTGGGTATTGCATCTAGAAAATGAACATACTCACAGTTCTCGGGCTCGTCCAGGTCGATGTCTCCTGTCAGTGTCATCTCGAGCAAGTCACTATGTGTGGATTTTATGAATTCTTCGGTCATAACACTTTCGATGATTTCTACTCGGAAACAATCTTCCTCTTCAGTTGGGAATTTCATAGCTTTAAAGACATTAAATGTGACTTCTTGGTCTTGAACCCTCATTGTCAATTCTCCCTTTTGCACATCAATGAGAGTTCTCCCGGTAGCTAGAAATGGCCTCCCAAGTATGATGGGAATATCCTTGTCCTCCTCAAAGTCTAGAATTATGAAGTCAGCTGGGAATATGAACTTATCGACCTTAACAAGAACATCTTCCATAATTCCTGTCGGATAGGTGACTGAACGATCAGCTAGCTGAAGAGAGACATTTGTTAGCTTGGGTGCTGGTAATCCCAACTGAGTAAAGACTGACAATGGCATGAGATTGATGCTTGCACCAAGATCACATAAGCATTTTTTGAATGACAGGCCTCCAATGGTGCAAGGAATGGTGAAACTGCCCGGATCATTCAACTTTGGAGGTAGCTTTCTTTGTAATACCGCATTGCACTCTTCTATCAAAGCTACAATTTCAAAATCTTGTAATTTCTTCTTCCTTGACAGAATCCCCTTCATGAACTTGGCATAGCTCGACATTTGTTCTAAGGCTTCAGCAAATGGTATGTTGATTTGAAGCTTTTTGAAAACCTCAAGAAACTTAGAGAATTATTTGTCCAATTTCTGCTTTTGCTGCCTCTGAGGGTACGGAACTGGTGGATAATATCTGGTGGGAGGGGGTTGAGTCTTTTCTGTGCTTTTTATTGATGTGGGCTCAGATTTCTCAATGTTATCTTCCTTTTCAAAAAATTTAGCAGAGTCAGATTCTGGGGAAGGGCGCAGGTGCGCTGACTCCCCTTGCACAATGAGCGCAGCTGCGCTGGCTGGATCAACTTTAGGAGAAGGGCGCAGCTGCGCTGGTTCCCTTTGCAGACTGGGCGCAGCTGCGCCGGTTGGTAGAGTCTGCTTCCCACTTCTGAGTGTGACTGCTTGGCATTGCTCCTTTCCATTTCTCCTTGGATTGATTTTTTTATCGCTGGGAAGAGTCCCCTAAGGTCGATTAGATAGCAAACTAAACAACTGACTCATCTGGTTTTCCAAATTCTTGAAACCTAATGTCTGGCCTTGCTCCAACTTATCAGTTTTGGCCATGTATCTCTCCAGATTTTCATTCATTTCAGCAACCTTCTTATCAGTAGTTGTGGCTTGTTGCTGATTGTGGAACCCCAGAGGATTGTGAGGTTTTGGAGCTTGTGGATAATCTTTACGGTTGCTCCATGAGAAGTTCGGGTGATTCTTATTCCCCGGATTGTAGTTGTTCTGATATTGATTTGCTGGTCGCTGATAGTTGCTCACAAAATGCATAGATTCAGAATTGATGGCACATTGGTCAGAAGAGTGTGCACCTGCACAAGCTCATAAATCATGGAAACTTGCTGCCCCTTTCCTTCATATAGGTTGTCAATCTTTTTGACTATAGCCGATATCTGGGCTTGAAGTGATGTGGTTGTATCAACCTCTAATATCCCTGCTACTTTTGGTTGGCTGGATCTAGAAGATGGCCATTGATAGTTATTCGCAACCATGGTCTCCAAGAGTTCATAAGCTTCGTCATAGTTTTTAGCCATGAATGCTCCTCCCGAAGCTACGTCAATGCCTGCCCGTGTTTGAATATTCAACCCATTGTAATATGTGTTAAGTTGAATCCATTGTGGCAAACCGTGATGTGGGCACTTTCTCAATAGTTCCTTGTACCGCTCCCATGTCTCATATAAGGATTCTCCATGATGTTGCTCATATGAGGAGATATCATTTCTCAACTTAGCTGTTTTGGCTGGTGGGAAGAATTTTGCTAAGAATTTCTACGCCAAATCTTGCCAAGTAGTAATAGATCCCGGTAGTAGTGAGTGTAGCCAACTTTTTTCTTTATCCCTCAATGTGAATGGGAATAACCGCAATCTCACTGCATCTTCTGAAATCCCACTGAATTTGAATGTATCACAGATCTCTAAAAAATTTATCAAGTGCTCATTTGGATCATCAACCACCATTCCCCCAAATTGGATAGAATTTTGGATCATATGGATAGTCCCTGGTTTGATTTCAAAGGAATTGGCTGTTATGGCCGGCCTTGAGATACTTGATTGCAAATCATTGATCATTGGCGTAGCATAATCTCTTAATGCTTTTTGTGCTTCTCCCGCCATTGCTTGTGGTTGGTCTAGATTCTCCAGAGTATTTTCAGTACACTTCCTTGACTGTTGAACCCTTTTCTCAATGTTATCCACGAACGACAATAGGTCGGGATTCTTCGATCGAGTATGCATGCACTACTCAAGAGTACCTATGACAATGTAGAAGAAAATAAAATAGAATTAAAACAAGAACAGATTTGTTTAACTAAAACCAATCTAATTAAAATTGATGATGAAAGTTATAAACGCAATTACAATTCCCCGGCAACGGCGCCAAAAACTTGTTGGGATATTTGTATGTATAACAAATATGACTCATACACGCAAGTGCACGTGATCCACAAGTAATATAAAGTAAGTAAAGTATCGATCCCACGAGGAATAGAATTGCATTTACGACTACAAACACCGATTTTATAATTATTTCGGTCTCTTTAAACAATTGATTACAATGATAAAATTATCTAATGATTACTAAAGAAACAAATAAAACAAATTATGATTGTATAAATACAGGTTTTATGGGCTTGGGATTATAATTTTACTTATTGCAAACTTAGATTTCCATGCTTCCTATTGTTGCTAATTGATTATTATGGAATGTTGGTCGAGAACACGAATGTAAAATATGACCACCTCTCGATGCATCATATTCATATCACACTAAATCCACAGTTGATAGAATGAATGTGAACACCCTAGATGACTAACGCACTATATTTCTATGTGAATTACAATCAAGAGGGTTTAAGTACAAGCTCTCAATTGGCCACATATGGTACTTCGGTATTATCTCTATCCTAAGCACGAATCATAACTTCACGAGGAGTGTAAATACTATGAACATATGCTAGCATAATCAGATCTCAATTTATACTTCCTTTTCTCAATTCCATATAAATTATCATGGTAATTGGTGATCAAGTAATTAAACTTTAAGTATAAATTTTGCTAGACATTCATTTCATAACCAACTAGCAATAATAAGGAAGCATATCAATTTTCCATTAATGCGAAAGATCCATTATAATCCCAAAAATTAAGTTTAGTTCATAACAACAATAATAGAATTCATCATACACAATTGGTTCATTATCATAATTACAGAATAGGAAAAATTAATCAAAAACAGAAAATATTAAAGCTCCCTGTTTCCGTTCTTCCATTCCGTTTTTGCAACTTCTGGTGATTTTCCAAGTTGTGTTGATTCTTGATTTCTTGCTCCCAAGCTTCAATTCAGCACCCATGTAGCTCCATCCTTCAGTTCCTGAGCAAAATTGATGCTCAACTGGTTGTTTCAATGTTGGAGCTAAAAATGCAGTAAACTCTCTAATTTTCATGTGGGGGAAAAGCTCCACTCAATTGAATTCTCAATTCATTATAATACATGCTTAATTTGTCTTCTATTGACTTATTCTGATTCCCACTAATAAAGTTTTGCTCCACTAATCCTTAAAAACTGGCATTAGCATGATTTTTGGTAATGCTGCTTCGCTATCAAGAACGTGTCTGCATGGCTGGCTGGCAACAGGCGCAGCTGCGCTGGTACCCATTGTAAACTGGGCGCAGCTGCGCAGGGGTCTTCAGCAAGAACATGGAGTGCGCAGCTGCGCCGGCCTCAAGGCCAAGCAGGGCGCAGCTGCGCAGGCATTCATCTGGGCGCAGGGCACTGGCGCAGCTGCGCCGGCTTCCAAGCTGACATGGGCGCAGCTGCGCTGCATGTCAGTCGACTGCTGCACTATTTTACACAACTTGATTTCTCGAATCTCGTGCCCTGTGCAAGCAATTATAATTCACTCAGATCCCAATCATCATATGCATTATATAACGTGCCAACATAACCAAAAACTGTGCAAAAGCCAAAAGACGCACAAAGTGAAGCAATTCCAAAAAGAAACGGAAAATGCATGAAAATATACTAAAGAGCTACAGATTAAGCAACAAATGAAGCAGATTAATATCCAATAAGTAGGTATAAAACCTACTCATCAATGTGCACACACTTGACTATTATAATTTAACTTGCAAAATAAAAAGAGTTACATAGTTGATGTAATTGATAAGAGTTGTCTACCTAATTGAATAAATATATAGTTTGTTGTGCACACACAAGACTGTATATTTATAGCAATAGGATCTTTTCTCACTAAGCAAATTTCAAAAAAACATTTGTCGAACTATATATAGAGGGTCATATAGTTTGAATAAAATAGTGGGAGAGACCATTTTAATAAAGACCTATATTAATCTGGTGATTAATGAATACATGTTAATGTTGTTTATATCACAAATTCGTTTACAGAATTTTACAATGGCCCATTCACTATCATTGCGGAGTATATTGGATGCTAACAAATTAACCGGACCGAACTATATAGATTGGTTAAGGAATTTGAGAATTGTTCTCATCGCTGAAAAATTATCTTATGTCCTTAATTCGCCTGTTCCTACAACTGTTGCAGAAACTGCCTCAGAGAAAGAGATTGCTACTTTTAAAAAGTGGCAAGATGATGCTATGGTGGCTCAATGCATCATGCTCGCATCCATGAGTAACGAGTTACAGCATCAACATTAGAAAAAGGATGCACCTACTATATTGCTTCACCTTCAAGTGTTGTATGGTGAGCAAAGTAGGTCTGCTAGATATGAGATATCTAAGGAGCTCTTCCGATCTAGAATGACCGATGGCCCTACAGTACAGGCACATGTCCTCAAAATGATCAATTTGATTGAACAATTGGGATAACTGGGTTTTGTAATGGATGGAGAGTTGAGCCAAGATTTGATCTTGCAGTCACTCCCGGACTCCTACTCACAATTTGTTGTGAATTTTGACATGAACAAGATTGATGTCAGCTTACCTGAACTGCTTAACATGTTGAAAACTGCAGAGAGTCACTTTCAATCTAAGAAAGACCAAGTCTTGCTGGTAGGTGAACTTTCCAAGAAAAGGAAGTGGTCCAAAGGATCTTCTACAAAGAAGAAAAATTCTAAGAAGGCAAAAGGAAAGGCAATTGATAAAGGTAATAAGAATAAAACTAATGCGGATAGCAAAGGAGTTTGCTTCCACTGCAATAAGCTTAGACATTGGAAAAGAAACTGCAAGGATTACCTTGTAGAGGCAAAGCAAAAAAAGCTTGTTGAAGCTTCAGCTACAGATATAGGTTTGTTCATGATTGAAATAAAGCTTTCTGTAAGTCAAAGTTCTATTTGGGTATTAGATATCGGTTGTGGTTCTCACATATTCAATTCTTTGTAGGGAATAAGCAGAAGTAGAAACTTAAACAAAGGAGAAGTAATTCTACGAGTGGGAAATGAAGCAAAGGTTGTTGCATTAGCTGTGGGGATTTATTGTTTAGCATTGCCTACGGAAAAGTCAATCAATTTAATAAATTGTTATTATGTACCAGTTCTTATTAGAAACATTATTTCCATTTCTATGTTGGACATGGAAGCTTTTAATATTATATTTAAGAACAATAGCTATTATATTTATAATGATAATGTTTTGTATGGAACTGGTAGATTAATTGATGGACTTTATTTACTTGACTTATATGAAAATATTTTTCAAATTGAACAAACTTGTAAAAGAAAAAAAGATTATGTGAATCATACTTTCATATGGCACTGTAGACTCGGTCACATCAATGAAACAAGACTAAACAAGTTGCATAGAGATGGGTTTTTAAAACTATTTGATTTTGAATCATATCCAACTTGTGAATCTTGTCTTATGGGAAAAATGACTAAATCTCTATTTAGTGGACATGGAGAGAGAGTTGCAGGGTTGTTAGAGTTGGTACACACAAATGTATGTAGACCTATGACAACAAATACTAGAGGAGGGTATTCGTATTTCATTACATTCATTGATGATCATTTGAGATTTGGATATGTGTATTTAATGAAATACAAATCTGAATCGTTTGAAAAGTTCAAAGAATTCAGAAGTGAAGTAGAGAAATAGACTGGCAAAAGTATTAAGATTATTCGATCAGATCGAGAAGGAGAATACTTGAGCAATGAGTTTCTTAATCATCTCAAAGAAATTGGTATTCTCTCACAATGGACGTCTCCTGGTACGCCGCAGTTAAATGGTGTATCTGAAAGGAGGAATCGTACTTTGTTAGATATGGTGCGGTCCATGATGAGTTTTACTGATCTTCCAATATCCTTCTGGGGTTATGCCCTAGAAACGGCTACATATCTACTAAACAAGATCCCTTCAAAGTCCGTCCCCAAGACTCCATATGAGATGTGGACAGGGAGGAAACCTAGTCTTAAAAATGTTAAGATTTAGGGTTGTACAGCTTATGTAAAGAAGTTACAAAGTGACAAACTTGAGACAAGATCTGATAAGTGTAGATTTGTTGGGTATCCTGAAGAAAGTTTAGGATACTATTTCTATAATCCTACCGAGCAAAAGGTGTATGTTACCAAACAAGCTACCTTCCTAGAAAAGGAGTTTATCCTTGAAGGGGCTAGTGGGAGGAAAATAGATCTTAAAGAAAAATTCAAGAGCCACAAATCACTACAGATCAAGTGGATGAACCTGTTCAAGTAGATATAACTTCTATACCACAACAGAGAGCTGCGCGCGCGCACTGGTTGCCAGATTAGGGCTCGGCTGAAGGACTGCGCGGGCGCACCGGATTTGTGCGCGGACCTAGTACGGTCGCGGCCACGCTAGGTCGGAAGTTGACCAGGAGCTGAAGTTTGACTTTTTAAATTTTGAATTGGAATTTGATTTGTAATCAATTGGAGACTTGAAGCAAGTTGGATAGCACATAGAAATTGTGACGCCCCCAAATCCGGGTCACCCGAACCGCGGACCTGGTTCGTCACTATCTAATACATACGTCATACAATTTATAACTTACAGCGGAAATAAAAGAATATTTATATTGATATAACATAAATAATCTTGTCCCAAGTCTCGAAACCAAGACTACTCCAAAACATAACTTAATACATAAGAATACATAGGTCTTAATACATGACATCAAATAATAAGTCTTGATACAACGATGATTCTAGTACAATTAAACAAAACTAATCAGTAGCTTTGCCCTTTCCCTTATCCTTTCCCGAGCTCTCGCCACGTGCTGCACTAACTGAAAAGTTTTAAGGAAAGCAAGGGTGAGCAACAAATTTGCCCCGCAAGTAAAATAGCAGTGAATAATCACGTGAATAACTTTATAGCACATAGGAGTTAAAAACGAGATAGCTCAAGGAAATAAACAATTACTTTATCACCATTGTAGTGGTCACTGTGGACCAAAGGATTTTCTGAAGTATCCAAGGATTTCAAAATTTCCCAAGAAAAGGAACTATTCAATACTGAGGTGCACCAAGGCACAGAACTCTATTCTAGAATTACCAGAATTTCATCCGATAATCCACAAACAAACGGTACAATAGGTGATCAGCCTAGAATACCTGGAGTTATGCATAAGCCTCACTTACTAATTACGCGCGTGTCGGTTCCCGACATTTATACAATTGCCCCTGCTATGAGGGTTGTTCTTCTCAGCTTTACATGGGAATCCGAGCCAAAACAATTTGATCAGATAGCTTTACTTAACAGCAACAATAGTTTGAGAACTTAACCTCACTTCAATAAATAAATCGATAAGTGTCTAGCTGAAGCAATTGGCTTTAACATAGCTTTCAACCAATTTATGGAATAAGAAGCTTTAAGGCTCAACAACATGCACTATAGCATAGGTAGATAACTTGAACGAATGTCAAATCATTTGAATAATCATAAGAGTACTCGCACAATGAAATAAGTTGCGGAAGTTTAGAAAACTAGCTCAATTAAAAATAGTTGAGTAAAGAACTTGCAATAGTATACAACATTTGTATAAAATAGGAAACTTGCCCAAATGTAAGGGTTGAGTGAGTTTAAGAAACTTGCATTCATAAGAATAAACTCGCACAATAATAAAAGTTGTACGGGTTAGGAAACTTGCATTCAATATGTAGAAAGAATGAAGTTAGGGAACTTGCCTGGTGCGTCTGCTACAATATTACAACACACGCTCCTTAATATCCTACACAATTAGGTACATATTCACATACAATTAGTCACATACGGGATACCAAATATTTGTTTACACAACTCTATAATGTCTCATTCATATTAAAAACAAAATATTAAACAAGGTTATGTCCACTAGTTACGGCGTTACGACGCTCGCACCTCTGTGCGCCAAACTTGATTATTCGAACGCCCAAGCGACACGCCTTTGCGTACGCCTAACACGCCCATTCGATTTATCTAATAATCATTGGTTAATGATGAGTATCATTATAATTCATAACATTCATGTTTTAGAACTTAGAACAACATTTTACATTGTCGGGAGCATTACATGTGCTTACGCGCATGCTTGACACCCTCTGATTGCCCCCAATTACACATTAGTCCTATAAATGACCATTTAGGCCATGCTACAGACCTCAAATTGAAAACCTTAAAGAACTAAAGTTGTAGGTCTACTCGTTCTCTTTTCGAATCATCTTGAATCACCACAATCCGAGTTTGTATGACAAAGTTATGCCCATTTTACTAAAGGACGTCGGAGCAGTTTTGCACAGTTTCATTACTAGCGTCGTTGGCGCTCAGAATGGCCTTGGAGCAGCGCTCTAGGCGCTCTCTCACAGTAGCTGGGCTTGTGGCCAGCGCCTAGCCAGCGCCTTAGGCACTCGGCCTGAGTCTCCGACCCGTTTTGCTTCCCGGAATGCTCTATTTTTGGTGCTCTAGACCTATCTTGCTTCCAACCACCATAACTCCCTCAATACACGCTCAAATTGGTCTGTTCCGGACTCTATGGACTCCTAAGACATAGAGCTACAACATATCAAAAATTCAGAGCTATCCATTAACATTAACATGTCCAAATCTTAGGCCAAAGTATCAACTCGTGCTATATTTTCGTGTTCTTGGTGTTCTTGGTGTTCTTCACAAAAATCATCACCAAAACTTTGTTTTAATCCCTTTTTACTCCATTCCAACTGGGTTAAACTCATAACCCATGGAAGTACAACATCACAACAATAAATAAACACAACAAACAAGGAATCAAAGCTATAAGGTCCTCTAAATTCGTCTATAACAGTCCATAATCCATTTTTGTCCATTGTTCTTCATGTTCCTCATCCTTTATGCATAGGTACGGATTTCTTCTATTTGTGTTCCACTTTGATGTTATTAATGGCTTCTATAGTCTCTTAACAACAATATAAACGAAATACAACCAACAATAACAACCACAATCAACCACAAATCATCCACCAAGCATAAAAGCTTGAAAACCAAGAAAAACTTGAAAACTCAATGAAATCGAAAGAAAATCATTTGATGTTGAAGTTTTACCTCTGTGAATCGTTCCTAGATGTTATGAGGCTTTGCTAGAGCTTGGCTTGAGTCTCTTTCTTCCTTCTTGGTTCACCCGAACCTCTCCTTCTCTTCTTTTCTCCTTCTTCTTCCTCCTCTCTTTTCCGGTGACCCTCTTCTCTTTTTCCGGCGAACTCCGACGACTTCTTTCTCCTTTCTTTTCTGCAGCTCTCTCTCTCTCTCTAGCAGCTGATGGAATGGGAGTGAATGAATAATTGATTTGGGAGAATGGAGGAGTAAATTAGGGTGAAGTGGGAGAAATGGGTGTGAGGCTCAAGGTGGCCAAATTTTCAAATTCTTGCTGGCAACCTCCCTTCTCTCTCCTCAATTTCCTAGCATCTGATTGGTTGATTGGTTTTGTTTGGTTCCCACTTGGAGTAATAAGCCAAAATAAATACCCGAAAATACCAAAAATGTATCCAAAAACTCTCACTTTTGTACCAAAACTGGTAAACAACTCTACCCAAAATTAAAATGGGTACTCCCATAGATTATTGGGACATATAAAAATAATAATTACGGGGTTTGCCCATTTATTCGGAACAGCCTTATCATAAGTTTCGGATACCGAATAAAACACGAACGGGCTCAAAACGAAAATCCGACACTTGGAAAAATTATCATTTCGCACACGTGTATTACTGTAATTTATTAATGTCGAAAAAGACACAAAAATATAATGGCGTGAATAGTGCCTCGATAAGCGTGCCCCGTGAATAGTGATTTTGCGATTTTTTGCAAAGTCAATATATTCACCCTAACGACACTACAACACGTAAAATTCAACACATACACATATTCTAGGTTATAACACAACCTTTAAGCACATAACACATAATAATATAAATAAAAAATCATTTCATTCATGCATACACTCGGGTTACAAGGAAATTAAAATTCTCGATCGTTACAGAAATCATTATAGGAGCTAAGGAGAGATCTGGGGCTACAATCAGAGCTTTATTTCTCTTCTCTATCTCTTAATTTGTAATTTTGAATGCTATTTAATTTGTGGATTATGAATTTCAGTTTAGCTATGAACTAATTTTCTTTTAAGATTGCAATGGATCTTATTGTGTAGTTTTTATCACTATGCTTCCTGGTTAATTATTGTTATATATTTTCAGATTGTCTATTATGATTTGAGTTTAATTGTTTGATTACCTGGCCAGTAATTACCGTGATAACCTATATGAAGTTGAGAGATGAATAATAGGTTTAGATCTGATCATAATAGCATGTGATTATGTTTTCTACTTACATTGGGACTCATAATTTGTGTTTAGGATAGAGATATACCTACACACCGCATGTAATCTGATAAGGAACCTGAGCTTCAAATCATTTTTAATTGTAATTCACATAGAGATATAGTGAATTAGTTATTTAGGGTGTTCAACTTAATTCTAACCTTTGTAGATTTGAGTTGATTTGTCTAGGATACACTAAGAAGTGGTTTTAGATAATGGTGAGTTCCTGATTAACAATCTGAAGTATATATCGTAATTTACAGGAAGTATATGAATTTAAATGAAGCAATAAGTGAAATTATAATCTTAAGTTTCCAATAATATCTGTTTTTGAATTTTATTTACTTAGTTGTATTAAAGTTTTCACACCAATACGCAATTGATCTCTTGTTTACTTTAATTAAGTTAGTTTAGAATTGATTTTTATTATTATAAATTGCATAATTTTCTCGTGGGAATGATACTCTACTTACTCTTTATTACTTGTGGACAGCGTATACTTGCGTATTTTTGCTAATATAGATTTAGGTAAACAATACACTCATCATAGAAGATGATGATGAGGTACGCATCATAACTGATGATGATCCAGTAACATACGATGAGGTTATGAGTAGTAAACACTCTGAGAAATGGCAAATAGACATGAAATTCGAAATGGACTCCATGTATGAAAATCAAGTATGAACTTTAGTTACTCCACCTGAAGGTATTGTGCCTATAGGGTGTAAATGGGTCTTTAAGAAAAAGACTAGAGTAGATGGAAAGGTGGAGACCTATAAGACCAGACTGGTGGTAAAAGGTTTCAAACAAAGACAAGGATTTGACTATGATGAAACCTTCTCACCAGTAGCCATGCTCAAGTCTATCTAGATTTTGATTGCGATTGCAGCTTACTATGACTACGAAATCTGGCAAATGGACGTGAAAACGGCCTTCCTCAATGGGAAACTAAATAAGGATGTATATATGATACAACCAGAGGGTTTTGTTTTAGAAGATGGAACAAATTTAGTATGTAAGTTACAAAGAGCCATTTATGGATTGAAGCAAGCTTCTCGAAGTTGGAACATCCGTTTTGATGAGACAATCAAAGAGTTTGATTTTATCAAAAATAAGGATGAACCATGTGTGTACGAGAAGGTTAGTGGGAGTGTTGTGACATTCCTGGTATTATATGTTGATGATATATTACTTATAAGGAATGACATATCGATGCTTCAATCAGTTAAAATTTTGTTGTCTAAACACTTCTCCATGAAGGACTTGGAAGAAGTATCGTACATATTGGGGATAAAGATCTATAGAGATAGATTAAAAAGGATGCTCAACTTGACCCAAAGTACATACATTGATTCGATAATAAAGAGGTTTTGCATGCAGGACTCCAAGAGAGGACTCATACCGATGAGTCACGGAGTAAATCTCTCCAAGAAATTGTCCCCAAAGACACCTGAAGAGAGAGATCGCATGAATCAGATTCCTTATGCTTCGGCAATAGGATCAATCATGTATGGAATGATATGCATCAGACCAGATGTTGCTTATGCACTAAGTATAAGAAGTAGATATCAGTCTAATCCTGGAGAAGAACACTGGAAAGCTGTGAAAAACATCTTAAAGTATTTACGAAGAACTAAAGATGTGTTTCTAGTGTATGGTGGGTCTGATTTGAAACTAGAGGGCTATACAGACTCAAGTTTTCAGACTGACCAAGATGACAGCAAATCCGTTTCAGGGTATGTATTTGCCTTAAACGGTGGAGCAGTGAGTTGAAAATATTCCAAGCAGCAAACAGTTGTTGACTCAGTGACAGAAGTAGAGTATATAGTTGCACGTGAAGTTGCAAAGGAAGCTGTTTGGATGAAAAAAATCATTTCAGAACTTGGGGTGATTCCTAGCATTCAAGGACCAATTCTGGTTCATTGTGACAACACTGGAGCTGTTGCACAGGCTAAAGAACCCAGGTCTCATCAGAGATCCAAACATGTATTGCGGAGATTTCATTTAATTAGAGAAATTATTGAAAGGGGAGATGTCACCTTCGAAAGAGTGGATCCCAAAACAACATTACAAATCCATTTACTAAAGCATTATCGCAAGATCAATTCAATCGCTATTTAGATAAAATGGGTATTAGATATCAAGGTGATTGGCTTTAGTGCAAGTGAGAGATTGAAAGTGATATGCCCTCAAGCCAATTACATTTGATGTAATAAGCATTACTTTGTAATATTATTCAAATATTAATAATAGTATAAAAAGGCATATTTTATCTATGTTAATTGATTGAATTAATAAATGTGATAAACTCATAATTTTATAGCAATACTTTTAGAATCATGATGAGATCATGTTAATGAGATCTAAATTCAACAAAGCTCAAAACTAAAATGTTCCTAATCGATGGATCACTAATAAAAAGATTACTGATTACGAATAGATTAGTACATACTATGATTGATCTGTTGAAGATAATGATTGATCTCATAATCATTTGTGTGGAGACACTAAAGCTAGTATGTAGGTACTTATTAGAGAATAAGTTCACTAAACGTGACTCGCTTAAAGAACCCTAATGGAGTTTTATTCACCTGTCAATAGGAAGTTTTTAAAGTGATAGTAGTACAAGTGATCCTTGAACTTGAGATCATCATAGTACCTTGTGTGTGATGAGTTATACTTTGTCATATTCCTTAATACCTTAGTGTATGTTATAGGATATGTACGGGTATAATAAAGTATATACGGAGGTAGGTGAATGATCAATAAAGGATCTACCACTTCTGATAAAGGGAGAGAATGTCCTATGCGATTTGATAAATGACAACTCAGAAATCCCTAGCCAGGGTTGAATGAAAATTAGAAAGGAGTTTCTAATTTATATTAATCAGAGTTGTGCATTCTTAAATCGAAATGCATATGATTAAATAAAATAAGACTTGTTAGTAAATCCATGTCTTATATTTAATCGGGACATTATATGGTAGAAGGATTACATTGTACGGTAACTATTACTGAATAGGTTCTATTTGATTAAATGTTGATTTCATATTATACGGATAGTCATGATACATTATCGTAAGGTGTTACTCATGATGTAGAATAAATATTATTTATTTATATATGAATTAAAGGAGTTTAATTCATTATAAATAATATTAGAATGGTTCTAATTTATCTATTCTACTACCGACATAATATTGAACCTAAAGGGTTACACCGCAAAAAAATAATATTATATTAGGAACAATTGTCTTAATGATAATAAATTAAGTATTTAATTTATTAGTTGAATAAATTGAAATGCTTAATATTTATAATGATATATTTGTAGAAATATTGAATTATAAATTAATGAAAGAAATCTTATTATTATTATTATTATTATTATTATTATTATTATTATTATTATTATTATCATTTAATTCTTAATTAGATTGAGAATTAAATTAAATGGAATGCAAATGCAAATGCAAATTAAATGAAATGCAAATGCAAATTAAAGATTGGTCAAATACTTACTTAATGTTGATTAAGCAAGTAACATGTGTTAGTTGCATACATGAATAACATGTGTTAGTTGCATACATGAATAACATGTGGGTTAAGAGCAAAATGTATACTTACATTTTGTGTAAGTATTGTATACTTTGCAAGTATCCTAATGAGATTAGGGTTTCCTAATTAACTTGGTTAATCAACTAGCCTCCATTTTATTAAAGAACACATCCAAGTTAGAGATCAATTTGCGTATGGGCACTAGATCAAGTTGCTGATAATAGATCATCTAAGTGTTCTTCAAGAATAGTTCTTATTGTTCTTAAGAGTTAGGAATAAAAGAACTAATTGGATTAGCCATCCAAGATTTCTAAGAAATCAAATATTGTTCCTTGTATAATCATTCTTGGTGGATCACCTTTAGAGTGCTACATACACTTTGTAGCTTATGTTTGGTCCTTGAATTTGGTGATATTGGAGGAGCTTGAAGAAATCAAAGAGTTAAATCTTCGAAAGACATTGGAAGAACTTGAAGAAATTAAGGAATTGATCTTGTAGCGGTTCAAGAGTTGAATCTTCAAAGGTATAATTTCTTGTTCTTCTTCTATCAATTAATAGTTATGCATAAGGTGATTCATGGGAAGTTGCAGAAAATTTTTAATTTTAGTTTCCGCTACGTTTTACAATTTGATTGTATCTTTGATCGTGTTTCTGTAAATTTACACAGACACCGCCTGATACTGATCAAGGATCGCTAATTGGTATCTTTTCCAAATTATAAATACTTACAATCCCGAATGTAGCTGCTCTCGAGCTTGATCAATCGGATACTAAAGAGCTATATGTGAAGTACAAAGTTTGTTTTCCTTTCTCTCTTTTGCCAACCTCAACGACTCGTTTTTTAGTTCAGTTTTACCTACTAAGAAAATAATAAAACACAGAACAACACAGGCTCTCATACACAAACACATGATCACACATGCGATTTCCTTTCTTTGTAAAGTGAATTTGACAAATAATATATTCGCCAAATACAGCACTCCATATCCATGTGATAAAGCCACTCTCACCTAACTGAAAAATTGGTAATGTGCTGAAAATCGTATATGTAAATAAACAGCGGGTAAAGTGAAAATAAAATTAAAACTCGAAACAATAAAAACAAAAAGATCTATGGAACTTGGGCCCCACAGAAATCAGCTTTTATTTTTGTAATAGTCAAAATAGTCTGTGGGCTTGTGTAACGGTACATTATCAATTCTGAGTCTCAGAGCTTATTACTTTTGTCCTTTTTAAGAAGATCGCTTGAGATGTCAGAATTATCTAATATTCTCCACTTAGAAATATGCAAAGATTAAAATCCTACAAAAGTTATGAATGGATGTAAATATAGCATTCGTATTACAAAAGGCATAGAGTAATCATAGCCTACATGTAAATGCTACATCCATACCAAAACGAGTGTCCCTTTTTGTCGAAGTTTAGAGAAATTGTTGGTTTCAAATAATAACAAATAAGGTAAAAATGAGAGTCACCCTGTTTTCACACATTAAAGTTTTTCAATGACGCATAAATGATTATTTTTTATTACAAAAATTTTATATTTAAATAGTTAATGAAAAAAATTAATCTACCTGGAAGTCAAAAATAGTGAATTGTTGACAATCCTTAACATGCATGAAAATCATAAATTCAATGGGACTGAAATTCTGGGAAAGAAGTAGTATAAAGGGATTTTGTACATTGACTTTTAAACAATTACTACCTCCGTTCCAAAATTAGAAATACTTGTTAAATTTTTGAAATTAATTTGTGAGTTCTAAAACTTTAAATTTGATATGATTTCATTTAAGTTTTATAAGACAAGTAACAAATACTCCCTCCGTCCCTAAAAGGATGACTTAAGGTGTAAGGCCCCGATAATTTTAACAAAGAGAATTTATTTTTCTTCTTTTTATTTTTTAAACAGAAAGGTGTTACTAGTGAAATGTGAAAAATTGAGAAGCCTAGTAATAACGCTAAATCACTATTCACACGATCACTATTCACGTGATCACTATTCACGGGAGACTATTCACGCTAAAAACGCTTTTACACTTTCTTCGATCTTTGAATTACGTCATAACGTTTATATGAGTTGGATACAAAAATTATACGGTATATGAAAGTACTATTCATACGAATATACTATTCATTTATACAAAAAGTCAAACCTGTATGTCGGGAAATATTCCTTCTGTCGGATAATATTCGTACTGTCGGAGAATATTATATTCGGTAAAGTACGACGGCGCCGTCGAAATAACCACTTTTATATAACGTACGGCGCCGAAATAACAAAATATTAGTGGGCCCCACAATGACAATATTGTCAACGATAGTGGGCCCCGTTGTCGGATACTGAAAACGACAGTATTTTGTCAATAGTATTATCACCGGCAACTGTTGAAATACCCGATAATAAAAAGAACAGTAAAACGCGTTATTCCACAGTAGTACGCGGTATTTCACAGGCACACGGTATTGCACAGTATTTTAAATTATTGATTCAATAATTGATAAAGTAGCAATTGCACAGTACTTTACAATATTATCTGCATGATACTTTTTATTATTTGTTATGACACTGTAACTCATACTATTTGTTATGATATTTTAGCATTATTGACGGATTAAAAGTAGAGTCTAACTTAGGGGTATCTAATTGAAATTTTGAAATTCACATGCTTTGAATTATTGGTTCACATGATGGAACTATTGGTTCACATGTGTGAACTATTAGGGGATGTTATGCAAAATTGATAATACTTGAGGGACTATATTAAAAATAGAGGCAAAGATGGAGGTACTAAAGTGTAATAAGTCGAGCCCTTTTTGTGCAATTAATAAAACTTGGTTTTCCTATAAATAGGGGAGATTATCTTAAGAAATCTTCACAACTTCCTTGCATATACTCTCTCTCTCTAAATTTCTTGAGTTCTCTTAGTGTGCTAGTCTATTGTGAGTATTTGTGAGAATACTAGTATTGTCCAAGTTAGTAAGCTTCATAGAAAGCAACATCGAGTCACTTGTTAACGAAGGTAGGGGATATCATTTCTTTCGTACTCATAAATAATATCATTTGCTTTCATGTTCGTAAGTGATATTATACTTATAAAGATTGTTATTCATTCTATATTAATTTGTGGGGATAACCTATCGGTGCGGTATGACGCATGCTTAGTGAATATCCTTTTGTATTCATTCCTTATTATTCTGTGGGAATAACCTGTATGTACGAGTGTCGTACCTGGTGAATACCCTTCTGTATTCATTCCTTATTACTCTGTGGGAATAACTTGTATGTACGAGTGTCGTACCTGGTGAATACCCTTCTGTATTCATTACTTATTACTCTGTGAGAATAACCTGTATGTACGAGTGTCGTACCTGGTGAATACCCTTCTGTATTCATTCCTTATTACTCCGTGGGAATAACCTGTATGTACGAGTGTCGTACTTGGTGAATAACCCTTTGTATTAATTACTTATTAACCTGTTGTGGAAATAATCTGTCTACGCGGATTATCGCATGACGGGTGAAAATCCATTTGCAGTTTCATATATTCTGTTATACTCGTATAACGTATCATTTCTTTTGTACTCTTTAAGGGATATCTTTTTCTTTCACATTTCTCCATTTACGATAAGAAATCTTTGTTTGTTTCCAAAACCTTATTTTTAAATGGAGAGAATCTCTGAAAATTAGTAGAATATCCTTAATAGTTTGTGTTTCATCTAATATCTTTTCACTTGAATCTTTCTATTTCATTTTATACGTTATAGTTGAAGCATGAAATAATTTCTTGAATATCATTCTTGAATTTGACTCCACAATTTGGTCATCGTGTTGGCAATTTGGTCAATCTTTGATACTGATTAAATTATAAAGCTTTTCTTATCCTTAATCTCACTGTATCATTGTCATCATCCTCATCCTCATACTTAAATTGTGGTGATAGTTCTCTTTGGCCCGTAGTGCAAAGATGAACTGGCGTGACATGATTTTGACCAAACTGTGTATTGGTATAATCATGACTTTTGGTGTTACAAACAAAGGCGTATGATAAAAGTTCTCTTTGGCCCGTAGTGCAAAGATGAACTGGCGTTTGGCATGATCATGACCGGTGATGTTACAAATAAATATCTTTGGCACGTAGTGCAAAGAGAGGCTGTTGAATATAAACTGTTGATTTTGATGTTCATAAACAGGGATTGTTGATTGGTGTTACAGGGATAAAATATTGGTGGTGATCCTTTAATTTATAGAAGATGGTAGATATTATAATCTACTTGACTCTTCTAATGGATTGTTTGTTCCGCTGCGATTGTTGTTGTTGAACAATTAAAATAACTTTAAATCTCTGATTTAATTCTGTTGAAGACTAAAGATAATTTTTATTCTTCATTATCTTAGTCATGATATTTCTTGTGACGCCCCCAAATCCGGGTTTCCTAACCTCGAATTCGGTGCTCACGATACTCAACGACAAACATACTTTCTAACTAAATGCGGAATATTAAACATACATTGTTTATTGAAATAATAATAAAGTCTTACAATCCTGGTCCCAAGGTTCTTTAACCTTAACATAAAACGTACCCTTAATACCATAAAAGGTTCACTTAATCAAACAACATTCAAGAATAACTAGTACATGGGCACTATCGGGCATCTATTCTTGCACTTTCCCTTTTCTTTTGTCTCCTTTAGACGTTTCTGCCTTAGCTGAAATGAAGATCATGATATAGCAAGGGTAAGCAACTAGTTTGCTTAGCAAGTATATACACAAGGAGATATATCATGAATAGAAGGAAGTTTCGCTTTCAAAGTTCAACAACAGTATAGAGTTGTGAACAAATATGAATTATCAGTCAACAGTTGAATATTCAAATAATTGAATGCCAATTACTGAGTGGTTTGAAATAACCAAGGACGTTTTCCAAGGTTCTCAGCATGTGAGCTGGACCTCTTAAAAAGTTTTGGTAATCGAGGGGATCAGCCTCTCATACCCCGTGATTTATGCATAAACACTTAATAACCAGCATTGATATCATGCCTTAAACAAGTTTATCCTTTTCTCAGCCAAGAGTTCTTACCATAGCAATTTAATAAGAACAACTTTTAAAATACCATTGTCTTAACCAATTTAGACATGCTGGATCTAGCTGATACAAATAGCATAGATCTATCTCATAAACAATTTATATTTGAAATAACTTTAATTAAATTTACAGTTCAATCATAATAGGATAGGAATTCAATTGCACAAGGTGCGAATCTCAATAATCAGTATAGATGTGAATAATCGACAATAATTATTCACTAACATGCTTCGAAAATGATAACTCGAGATTGAGTTAGGGAACTTGCAATAATGTAAGAAGTTTAGGGTTAGGAACTTGCCTGTATGCTCAGCTACAAATGATTCTAGCTTTAACTATTTAGCCTTGAAGAACCTAACATAGATAATGTCGGTCTATTAATTAGTACTGCGTAGTGGTACGTCGATACGCTTACTTATGCTATTTATTTAACAATTAAGCAGTTCACATAACATACAGTAAATAAACTATAGTAAATCCTATAAGACACTTAATTGACTTTTAGGTTGATGGTTTAAATAAATCAACCATGAATCCCTTAAGTAATAAACACTTATTGAACCCTTAAACAATTAATTATAATTGTTTAATTAATTAACATTACTTTTTCTTAAGTAATATTCATTTATTAACCCTTACACAATTAATTATAATTGTTGTGTTATTTAAAATCTCCTTATTTTATTAACTCTATCTTCATTTAATAGAAATTAATTAATTATCTTCAGTTATTAATAATAGTAATTAATAACTAATAATAATCGAATTATAAATTTTAATTGTCTTTAATTATTATTTAAGATTAAATAATAATTAATTAGGTTTGTTTATTATTTAAAGTTAATCAAATAATAAATAATTACTTAGTGAGTAACAATTATCTTTAGTTATTATTTAATAATAAACAATAACTAATTAGGTTTATTCATTAATCAAGTAATTATCAATGTATTATCTTTAGTTATTATTAAATATTAACTAATTAAGTTTACCTAAAGTTAATCAAATAATTTAAAATTCTTAATCATTGCTTAAAAATAAATAAACAATTTATTATATATGGAAAATATAATAGCCTATAAGGCTATTATTTTATTACTTTTATTCATACTTAATTAAACATTTAGTAACTTTATTTATTTGTTTTATTCATACTTAATTATTATTGAATATTAATAATAATTAAATATTTATTCTCTGTATTTTATTATTGGTTAATAAATAATGAATTAACTTATTCATATTTAATTATTATTTAGTATTAATTAAATAATAATCAAACATTTATTTTCTTTATTTATTGTTAAATATTAGATAACTCATTTATTAATTTTATTCATATTTAATTATTATTAATCAAATAATAATTAAATATTTATTGTCTTTATTTATTATTTATTAAATAATAAATAATTAATTTCTTAATTTTACTTATTAGTTAGCATAACTAGTTAATTATCAAAGGCATTATTAACTCAAATTAGTCAACCAATAATTATAACCAAGATAGCTCGTTTGATTAACAGTTTCACAACCCATTTACTGCAATCCCATCTCAAGCTATCAAAATTATTACCCAATACGATAGGAAGACTCCTAATAGACCTATGTCTACAATGATTTTTAGTCCCTTTTAGCAGCCATAATACTCAAAATCTGTAACAGCATATATCGAGCATTTTCAGACCATCAATACCAAACTGTTACAGTATAATTTAAGCTACCAGAACCCTTGGGTTCTTTAATATACAGGGTCTTCAACCCAAAATCACCCCCAATACAGTGTATACCAACAATTCAATGTAGCAACACAATGTACTATACAACCAACTCAAGGTATTATTATACCACCAACACATTGAGGCAACCCAATACATTACATTGTTATAAACCACCAACACAGCGATATAACCCAACACAGTGATACTAACACAATTCACTATCAGATTGTTTAACCCAAACCACATGATACACTGTATGCTACAACAACACAGAAAGAAAATACCATTCAAGCCGCACAGTACCATATCAGACTTGTAAATCCCAAACAATATAATACAATTCCAAACAGTGTATATTATAAATCAACACCATTTACAGAAAAAGAATCTACATAAAACCTAACACCAAACTATCACAGTGGTTAATTAAACCCATTGTTATACCTTTAGTCCGATCGAACCTCTGTTCTTCTTCTCCTAATTCACCGCCGGCGACTGACTCCCCTGGCTCTCTCTCTCTCTCTGTGACGATTTCTTTTCTAATTTGAAATAAAATTCTAGCAGCTTCAATTAGGGTTTGGGTGCCCAATTTATAGAGAATCGATTACCCAATGAACTGGGTATTACCTAAATTGGTTCTTCAAAACCCATCGGTAGGAGGGAGGGGTCGGCCGGTCATTCCCATCGAGCCGATTGTCATCGCCGACAGCCTCGAGCCACGCGTGCGCTGACACCAGTCGCGTCGCCGAACTCCTGGACCCCTTGGTCCGAACGTCGAACGACCGGTCGTCCGCTTCAGTCCTTGGATAGCCCGCTGGTTCCTCACGCCGTCGCTGGCGCATGCCTGGCGACTCTCCTTCCCATCACTCGCCCTTGTCCCGTCCGATTGCCAGCGCTAGCGACCCCCATCTCTGATTGCTCGGTCTCGACTGATTTGAGTTGCTAGGGTTTGGTTCTTTGGTCGCTTATCTGAATTGAGAGGTTTGCTTGGTTATCCTAAGTCTAATAACCGGTATTTCCTCCAAACTTGTGGATCCGCCCGCTGCCAAGACCTAACCCAACCGAAAATGAAATTGGGCTTAACCCATCTGGAATTAAATCAACCCGGCCGAAATGAAGGGACATGGATAAGGAATGGGCTCAGCCCATTTGGTTCGACCCACAGAGAAAAATATAGAAAGGATATTGGGCTCACTAAAATTTGGGTTCAATCAACTAATTAAAACAATGAGTCAATCTAAATAAAAGAGAATGACCCAAATTAAATTAACCACATTGCATTCCTAATATTCTAAATCAAATAACTAAACCAATTAATTTATTTATTTAAAATATTTATTTTAACCATAATTTTGTATTTGAATTATTTTAATCCGATAATGATAAAATTATTTATTTATTAATTTCTTCCCAATCTTCTTGCAATTAATTTCTTAGGGTTAGCCCACAAATCAAACTATTAATGAGCCCTTTCTAATGCAAGAAAATTATTGGACCATATAATTATTTAATTAAATAATAATTCTTACATGGATCCAAATTAAATTTGTAAAATTAAATAAAACGAATTTTATATATTAAAATAATTCAATACAATGTTTAGAAATTCCTGGACATTACATCCTCTCCCCCTTATAAAAATTCCGTCCTCGGAATTTAAATCTAAGGCTACTCGAATAATTGGGGGTAATTCGTTCTCATTTTCTCTTCGAGTTCCCACGTGGCTTCTTCCACCGCGTGATTTCTCCAGAGAACTTTAACAGAATGAATGGTTTTATTCCTCAGCGTTTGCTCCTTCCTATCAAGTATTTGGACAGGAATCTCCTCGTACGATAAGTCGTTTTCGACTTGAATTGGCTCATAGGAAATGACATGCTTGTAATCTGGCTTATACGGACGCAACACTGATACATGAAACACGTTGTGAATGTGCTCAAGCTCAGGAGGTAATGCTACCTCGTACGCCACTTCGCCTATTCTCCTTGATATTTCAAAAGGTCCTATGAATCTAGGGCTCAGCTTGCCCTTCTTCCCAAAACAGATCTTCCCTTTCCAGGGAGATACCTTCAGGAACACATAACTACCAACTTCAAAGTCTCGCTTTTGACGATGCAAGTCGACATACTTCTTCTGACGATCCTGGGCTGCTACTAACCGCTGTCTTATTACTTTAATGATTTCCACGGTTTGTTGTACTAATTCTGGTCCCAACAATATCCGTTCACCAACTTCATCCCAACACAACGGTGTTCGACACTTTCTTTCATATAACGCTTCGTACGGTGGCATACCGATGCTAGCGTGATAACTATTGTTGTAAGCGAACTCTACCAAGGGCAAATGATCGTCCCAGCTGTCACCTAAGTCCATCACAACTGCCCGGAGCATATCCTCTAAGGTTTGAATTGTTCGCTCACTCTGACCATCAGTCTGAGGATGATACGTCGTACTCATTCTCAACTGTGTTCCCATTCTTTCTTGCAGACTTCTCCAAAAATTTGACGTGAAGCGCAGATCTTTGTCAGACACAATAGATTCCGGTACTCCATGTCGCGATACTATCTCCTTCACGTAGAGTTTCGCCAACTGTTCAATTTGTACCTGATCTTGATCGGTAGAAAGTGGGCAGACTTGATTAAACGATCTACGATCACCCAGATGGCGTCTAAACCCTTTTGTGTTGTCGGGAGTCCTACCACAAAATCCATAGTGATGTGCTCCCACTTCCACTTGGGAATCTCTAAGGGTTGCAACAAACCGCTCGGCCGTTGATGTTCTGCCTTGACCCTCTGACAAGTTAAACACCGGCTGATGAACTCTGCAACTTCCCCCTTCAAATGCGGCCACCAATAATGTTGACGAAGATCTTGATACATCTTAGTGCTACCCGGATGTACCGAAAATCTCGTATTATGGGCCTCTTGCAATATTTCTTCCCTTAAGTCTGGTACATAGGGTATCCAAATCCTTCCCTCGAACCTCAGCAGACCTGTGTTGTCAACCTTGAACTTCAAAGTTTTTCCCTCCAACAGTTGCCTCTTAATGCCAATGCATTCTTCATCAAATTCTTGGGCCTCCTTTATCTTATCCAGTAGAGTCGGACCTACTGTCACGGTGAACAATTTTTTGTCCGTCTCCATTGGATACTTAACTTCCAGTTCCAGGCGTCCAAAGTCTTTTATCAGCTCTGCCTGAGTTGTAAGCCTCATCAATTTCTCTCTACCTTTCCTACTCAAGGCATATGCCACTACATTTGCTTTGCCCGGATGGTACAGAATTTCACAATCGTAATCCTTGATCAATTCTAACCATCGGCGCTGCCTCATATTCAGCTCCTTCTGAGTGAAGATATATTTCAGACTTTTGTGATCTGTATATATCTCGCACCTCTCTCTATATAAGTAGTGCCTCCAGATCTTCAAAGCGAACACTACTGCTGCTAACTCCAGATCGTGAGTCGGGTATCCCTTCTCATAGTCCTTCAGCTGGCGTGAAGCGTACGCAATGACCCTGCCGTGCTGCATTAGTACACAACCAAGGCCCTTGTGTGACGCATCACTGTATACTACAAAACCTCTAGTGTCGTCCGGTAATGCCAACACTGGTGCTTAGCTAAGTCTCTTCTTCAACTCCAAGAAACTCTCCTCGCACTTCTCTGTCCAAACGAACTTTACCGTCTTTCTGGTCAGATTGGTCAACGGTGATGCTATCTTCGAGAAATCCTGGATGAACCTCCGATAGTAACCCGCTAACCCTAGGAAACTCCTGATCTCCGTTGGCGTCTTTGGCTGCTCCCAGTTGATAATGGCTTCCACCTTTGCTGGGTCTACCGAAACACCATTACTGTCAATGACGTGTCCAAGAAACTGCACTCTCTGCAACCAAAATTCACACTTTGAAAACTTCGCGTATAGCTTCTCCCTTCTTAATGCCTCCAAGGCAATCCTTAGATGTTCAGCATGTTCTTCCTCTGACACTGAATACACCAAGATGTCATCGATGAATACTACCACGAATTTGTCCAAATACTGCTTGAACACTCTGTTCATCATATCCATGAATGCCGCTGGTGCATTTGTCAGTCCAAATGACATAACCAGGAACTCGAAATGTCCATAACGAGTTCTGAATGCCGTCTTCGGGATATCCTCCTGCCTCACCCTTAGTTGATGATAACCCGTCCTTAAATCAATCTTCGAGAAGTATTTTGCTCCCTTGAGTTGATCAAACAGATCGTCTATCCTGGGCAGCGGATACCTATTCTTAATTGTAACTTTGTTCAACTCACGGTAGTCGATACAAAGCCTCATCGAGCCATCCTTCTTCTTTACGAACAGAACTGGCGCTCCCCGTGGTGACACGCTCGGTCTGATATAACCCTTGTCTAACAGTTCCTGCAATTGAACCATTAGCTCTTTCATCTCTACTGGTGCCATTCGGTAAGGCGCCTTGGATATCGGTGCCGTCCCGGGTACCAAGTCGATTACAAATTCTATCTCTCTATCCGGCGGCAGTCCCGGAAGTTCATCTGGGAAGACATCAGCGAATTCCCTTACAACGGGTATCTGACTCAGTTCACCCTCGACCCGTCGAGTATCCACCACGTGAGCCAAATAACCTATACAACCCTTCTTAAGCAATCTCTTCGCCTGCATCATCGTCAGACAACAAGATTATCTCGGCGATTTACTACCATAGTACACCACCTTCGACTTACCCGGAGTCTGCAGGTGTACACACTTTTTCTTACAGTCAATGACCGCCCCGTGGCTTGCTAACCAGTCCATCCCAAGGATTACATCGAATTCTCCAAGACGAATCGGCAACAAGTCCACGTTAAGCTTAAACCCTCTCACATCAGCACAACAATTCTTATAAATGTAGTTTACGGGGATAATCTCTTTGTTTGCTACTTCTACATTCATCGGGTGTTCTAACAGTTCACTAGGCAATTTAAGTCTTTGAGCAAATTTATTAGAAACAAAAGAACATGAAGCTCCCGAATCAAATAGCACATAGGCATCTATGTTGTTGATTGGAATAATACCTGACACCACCTCTCTGGATGCCACAACATCTTGTACTGTCATGTTGAAGGTCCTCGCTGTTGGCTTATTTGGCTGGGCTGGTCCTCCACTGGTTGCTCTCGAGTTGTTGCCCCTATTGCCATTTCCGCCATCCATGTTTCTCTTTCGGGGACATTCCTTGCTCCGATGTCCTATCTCTCCACAATTGAAACAGCCCCCTTTCTTCGCCTTAGGACAATTGGGCGAGATATGCCCTTCTTGTCCACAGGTATAACAGACCATCTTCCCCTTCATACACTCTCCCGAGTGACCCTTTCCGCAATTCCCACATACCTGCCTTTTCTGTTGTATGCTCCCTTGCTGGATTTCAGAATTGCTACCCCCACTGCTCCATTGACGCTTCTTGCTGTTGCTGCCACCACCGCTAACATTTGAATTTCCTCCTTCTACCTTCTTCTTGTTCCTTTCCCGATTATATTTAGAAACCGCTTCACTACCACCTTCAGCAATGAGAGCTTTCTCCAACAAGGTTGAGAACGATGTAATTTCCAAAACCGCTACCTTGCTGTAGATCCACGGTTTTAATCCATTCTCGAACCTCCTTGCCTTCCTCACCTCAGTGTCCACCTGATGTGGGGCGAATCTAGCCAATTCATTGAATTTTGCAGCGTACTCCGACACTGACAAATTTTCTTGTTTCAATTCCAAAAACTTGATTTCCATTTTTGCCTGCGTACTCTCTGGAAAGTAATTCTCGAAAAACAACGTCTTGAAAGCTTCCCACGCCACGACTCCAGTTCCAGCTTTGTTCTGATTGGCTTCCCACCAAAAGTTAGCCTCACCTTTCATTAGGTAGGTAGCAAAAACTGTCTTCTACTCCTCAGCGACTCTAGCAATGACAAAGGCCTTTTCAATTTCCTTTATCCACGACTGGGCCTCTATCGGGTCCGCTGTTCCCCTAAACTCCGGCGGCCCTACTGCCTTGAAGTCTTTAAAATTGGCTAAGTGGTTGCCCGTCTGGTTTCCTGCGGTAGTCGTTTGATTCCGTAGAGCTTCGGCCATCATGTTGATAAAGTCTTGTATTGGGTTTGGTTGAGTTCCTTCTGCATTGTTAACCGACTCTTCGATCCCTTGGTTTCGTAGGATTCGTCTGGGCGGCATTATCTGTTTAAGCAAACCCTAACACGTTACTTGGGCTTCCTTAAAACATAAGTATTCAGCATGTAATACAATAATCACATGACTCTTGTGTGGGAGTTTTAGATTACCCAACCTCGGAAATTCTGCTTCCCCGATTAGTGATTTAAGTTACTAAGATACCGATTCAGTTTTACTGAATTAACATAATCATTGCATAAATGGTATATCAAGTAAAATTCTCAAGCACATACCATGGTAATGCATCTATATTCATATACCGACTTTAGCGTCTTACACGTTTATCACAGGCATATTGTCAGAATTGCTACCATCCCATTTAATATAACAAAAGGTGGGACTCAATTAAACCATTCTTTCCTACCTACATAATTGGGAAGTACATCCTACATACGAACTACCTCGCACCGACTGAGGTTAATACAAACTCTAGTAAATCAAATGGTAGTACCAATAACACTGCTCAAGGCATAACCACCCACTTCTAACTATCCCCTAAGGGACACAAGGTGAATACAATTTAACGCTTGCTCTCGCTACTGAAGGGCAGATCCATCCATCTGGCGTCGAACTGCATCCAGACGATGTCTAAAGCTCGTTCCAAATAAACTATCTTTTCCTCCTTAGCCTTTACCTCATCCTTTAATTGTCCTAACTGCAGCTCCCTTAGCAGCAGCCTCCCTCGCAACTCGGCTAACTCAGCCTGGGCCTGAGAAACAGTGTCCTTGTACTGCTGTTCAGAAATATGGTGGACGTGGTTCTGTGCCTCTAGTTGTCCAGCCTTCACCTCTAGCTCGGCGTTCCTTGCTAGCAAGTTTCCTATCACCTCAGGCTCTATGGGCTCCTGGTTAACTGAAAGGCTATCTTGACGCTCGTTCGACATCCTACAAACACCACACAAAAATCCATATCAGTACCACAATAAAATATATTCATTGATAAAATGAAATAATATTTTATTCGGTACAACTAGAACTCGATGAATCTCCTCAACCCATCACCTACATACTCTATATGAGTTTTCTACTAAGGTTATAACCTAGGTTTCTCATTCCTAACGTTTATAACCTATAGCTTTGATACCAACCTGTGACGCCCCTAAATCCGGGTTTCCTAACCTCGAATTCGGTGTTCACGATACTCAACGACAAACATACTTTCTAACTAAATGCGGAATATTAAACATACATTGTTTATTGAAATAATAATAAAGTCTTACAATCCTGGTCCCAAGGTTCTTTAACCTTAACATAAAACGTACCCTTAATACCATAAAAGGTTCACTTAATCAACCAACATTCAAGAATAACTAGTACATAGGCACTATCGGGCATCTATTCTTGCACTTTCCCTTTTTCTTTGTCTCCTTTAGACGTTTCTGCCTTAGCTGAAATGAAGATCATGATATAGCAAGGGTAAGCAACTAGTTTGCTTAGCAAGTATATACACAAGGAGATATATCATGAATAGAAGGAAGTTTTTCGCTTTCAAAGTTCAACAGCAGTATAAAGTTGTGAAGAAATATGAATTATCAGTCAACAGTTGAATATTCAAATAATTGAATGCCAATTACTGAGTGGTTTGAAATAACCAAGGACGTTTTCCAAGGTTCTCAGCATGTGAGCTGGACCTCTTAAAAAGTTTTGGTAATCGAGGGGATCAGCCTCTCATACCCCGTGATTTATGCATAAACACTTAATAACCAGCATTGATATCATGCCTTAAACAAGTTTATCCTTTTCTCAGCCAAGAGTTCTTACCATAGCAATTTAATAAGAACAACTTTTAAAATACCATTGTCTTAACCAATTTAGACATGCTGGATCTAGCTGATACAAATAGCATAGATCTATCTCATAAACAATTTATATTTGAAATAACTTTAATTAAATTTACAGTTCAATCATAATAGGATAGGAATTCAATTGCACAAGGTGCGAATCTCAATAATCAGTATAGATGTGAATAATAGACAATAATTATTCACTAACATGCTTCGAAAATGATAACTCGAGATTGAGTTAGGGAACTTGCAATAATGTAAGAAGTTTAGGGTTAGGAACTTGCCTGTATGCTCAGCTACAAATGATTCTAGCTTTAACTATTTAGCCTTGAAGAACCTAACATAGATAATGTCGGTCTATCAATTAGTACTGCGTAGTGGTACGTCGATACGCTTACTTATGCTATTTATTTAACAATTAAGCAGTTCACATAACATACAGTAAATAAACTATAGTAAATCCTATAAGACACTTAATTGACTTTTAGGTTGATGGTTTAAATAAATAAACCATGAATCCCTTAAGTAATAAACACTTATTGAACCCTTAAACAATTAATTATAATTGTTTAATTAATTAACATTACTTTTTCTTAAGTGATATTCATTTATTAACCCTTACACAATTAATTATAATTGTTGTGTTATTTAAAATCTCCTTATTTTATTAACTCTATCTTCATTTAATAAAAATTAATTAATTATCTTCAGTTATTAATAATAGTAATTAATAACTAATAATAATCGAATTATAAATTTTAATTGTCTTTAATTATTATTTAAGATTTAAATAATAATTAATTAGGTTTGTTTATTTATTTAAAGTTAATCAAATAATAAATAATTAGTTAGTGAGTAACAATTATCTTTAGTTATTATTTTAATAATAAACAATAAACTAATTAGGTTTATTCATTAATCAAGTAATTATCAATGTATTATCTTTAGTTATTATTAAATATTAACTAATTAAGTTTACCTAAAAGTTAATCAAATAATTTAAAATTCTTAATCATTGCTTAAAAATAAATAAACATTTTATTATATATGGAAAATATAATAGCCTATAAGGCTATTATTTTTATTACTTTTATTCATACTTAATTAAAACATTTAGTAAACTTTATTTATTTGTTTTATTCATACTTAATTATTATTGAATATTAATAATAATTAAATATTTATTCTCTGTATTTATTATTGGTTAATAAATAATGAATTAACTTATTCATATTTAATTATTATTTAGTATTAATTAAATAATAATCAAACATTTATTTTCTTTATTTATTGTTAAATATTAGATAACTCATTTATTAATTTTATTCATATTTAATTATTATTAATCAAATAATAATTAAATATTTATTGTCTTTATTTATTATTTATTAAATAATAAATAATTAATTTCTTAATTTTACTTATTAGTTAGCATAACTAGTTAATTTTCAAAGGCATTATTAACTCAAATTAGTCAACAAATAATTATAACCAAGATAGCTCGTTTGATTAACAGTTTCACAACCCATTTACTGCAATCCCATTTCAAGCTATCAAAATTATTACCCAATACGATAGGAAGACTCCTAATAGACCTATGTCTACACTGATTTTTAGTCCCTTTTAGCAGCCATAATACTCAAAATCTGTAACAGCATATATCGAGCATTTTCAGACCATCAATACCAAACTGTTACAGTATAATTTAAGCTACCAGAACCCTTGGGTTCTTTAATATACAGGGTCTTCAACCCAAAATCACCCCCAATACAGTGTATACCAACAATTCAATGTAGCAACACAATGTACTATACAACCAACTCAAGGTATTATTATACCACCAACACATTGAGGCAACCCAATACATTACATTGTTATAAACCACCAACACAGCGATATAACTCAACACAGTGATACTAACACAATTCACTATCAGATTGTTTAACCCAAACCACATGATACACTGTATGCTACAACAACACAGAAAGAAAATACCATTCAAGCCGCACAGTACCATATCAGACTTGTAAATCCCAAACAATATAATACAATTCCAAACAGTGTATATTATAAATCAACACCATTTACAGAAAAAGAATCTACATAAAACCTAACACCAAACTATCACAGTGGTTAATTAAACCCATTGTTATACCTTTAGTCCGATCGAACCTCTGTTCTTCTTCTCCTAATTCACCGCCGGCGACTGACTCCCCTGGCTCTCTCTCTCTGTGTGACGATTTCTTTTCTAATTTGAAATAAAATTCTAGCAGCTCCAATTAGGGTTTGGGTGCCCAATTTATAGAGAATCGATTACCCAATGAACTGGGTATTACCTAAATTGGTTCTTCAAAACCCATCGGTAGGAGGGAGGGGTCGACCGGTCATTCCCATCGAGCCGATTGTCATCGCCGACAGCCTCGAGCCACGCGTGCGCTGACACCAGTCGCGTCGCCGAACTCCTGGACCCCTTGGTCCGAACGTCGAACGACCGGTCGTCCGCTTCAGTCCTTGGATAGCCCGCTGGTTCCTCACGCCGTCGCTGGCGCATGCCTGGCGACTCTCCTTCCCATCACTCGCCCTTGTCCCGTCCGATTGCCAGCGCTAGCGACCCCCATCTCTGATTGCTCGGTCTCGACTGATTTGAGTTGCTAGGGTTTGGTTCTTTGGTCGCTTATCTGAATTGAGAGGTTTGCTTGGTTATCCTAAGTCTAATAACCGGTATTTCCTCCAAACTTGTGGATCCGCCCGCTGCCAAGACCTAACCCAACCGAAAATGAAATTGGGCTTAACCCATCTGGAATTAAATCAACCCGGCCGAAATGAAGGGACATGGATAAGGAATGGGCTCAACCCATTTGGTTCGACCCACAGAGAAAAATATAGAAAGGATATTGGGCTCACTAAAATTTGGGTTCAATCAACTAATTAAAACAATGGATTAATCTAAATAAAAGAGAATGACCCAAATTAAATTAACCACATTGCATTCCTAATATTCTAAATCAAATAACTAAACCAATTAATTTATTTATTTAAAATATTTATTTTAACCATAATTTTGTATTTGAATTATTTTAATCCGATAATGATAAAATTATTTATTTATTAATTTCTTCCCAATCTTCTTGCAATTAATTTCTTAGGGTTAGCCCACAAATCAAACTATTAATGAGCCCTTTCTAATGCAAGAAAATTATTGGACCATATAATTATTTAATTAAATAATAATTCTTACATGGATCCAAATTAAATTTGTAAAATTAAATAAAACGAATTTCATATATTAAAATAATTCAATACAATGTTTAGAAATCCCTGGACATTACATTTCTTACTGGGCTATTTGTGCTCACCCTTTTCCTTTTTGTTCCATTGTTCTCCTCAGGAAAAGAGAGTGTAGCGGGGACTAGCCGGAGAATGGAGTGATGGTCCGAGATAATAGAAGTGTCTCAATACCTTAGTGTGACAATAAGTGTATTGAGAATTGAAGATGTATTTGTATTGTGTTGTCGTATTTTGCACAACACTTATTAGTTGTAAATGGAAAAATTCATATTTGTATTTGTATTTTGTGGAATGTTATTGGCGACTCAAAATGGGTTGTATGGACCTATTTTGGGGGCGTCACAGTTGGTATCAGAGCTTAGGGATATGATCTCTGGTAGAGATCTGGGATTAGAACTAGGAGGGGAGAGACGAGTAAAATCCTTCGCTAGTGTGTCCTACCTAAGCTATTTTTTTGGTTATTTAAGTAATTGGTTTGGTTATAGGGACAAGATGTTGCATTTCTATTTCTTTAACTAATATTTGTTTTGTGATCACATTTCAGAATGGCATCTGAAAACCAAGAGATTCACTATGAGACCATTGTGGCTGAAAACCAGGAAGCCACAAATAATACGGGTGCAAACTCAGAACATCATGATGCTAACCATGATGCTAACAACAGAATGAATGATGAAATGTTTAGGAACTTCATGCAATACCTGCAGAACCAGGCGAGAAGAGCTCCTGTCTACAATACTGGCAGAAACGCTGATAATGTACGGATGATCACTGCTAAGCAGTTCAAAGAATTGGGACCACCTGAATTTTTCGGCAAGCCAGATCCACTCAAGGCAGAGGCATGGCTTAAACAATTAACAAAGATATTTGATGTACTGCATTGCACGGACGACCAAAAGGTTCCTTTTGCCACCTTTATGTTATGAGGAGAAGCGGATCATTGGTGGGAATCTGTGAAACGTACCCATTATTCGGCACTCGAGATGTCTTGGGTTGAGTTCCAGGAATTATTTAACGAGAAGTATTTCCCGGAAAGTATCCGTCATATGAAGGAGGTAGAATTCATCAAACTGGAACAGAACAACATGACGGTGTCATAGTACGAAGCAAAGTTCGTCGAGCTGTCGCGTTTTGCATCCCATTTGGTGGACACTGAGAAACGGATGACACGAATGTTCCTACGAGATTTGAAACCAGAGATTCGATATCTCGTTTCTCATAAAATTTGTATATACGCAGATGCTGTGGATAGGGCTCAAGTAGTGGAGCAGGAAAGAGGACTACTACAACCAGGAAGCAACACCCAACCACGAGAGCAAAATCACGGTAATAATCGTAATGGTGGCAGCAATTATCGAAATAATGATAATCAGCGAGGAGGAAATCACAACACCGGAAATGGTAACCACTTCGGTGGTAATCCTGGCCCGGATAACAGAAGGAGTGAGTCAAGTGGCAACAATTCCAAGAAGAGGAGATTCAACAACAACTATGGAAAGGCACCAATGTCAGCACCAGCACCAGTACCAATTTCAAAGGAAGGAGAACGACCACCTGTTACATGTTTCAGGTGTGGGAAAGAAGGACACATCAGTCCAAATTGTACACAATCGTCATCCCAAGTATGTTACAATTGTGGAAAGGAAGGCCATATAGCTCGCTTTTGTCATGCAACAAAGTCAAGTCCAGCTGCAATGATGACACCGAAGACGGTCACGGACAAGTCAAAGTCTGTGGTTCAAGGGAGAGCTTTTGTCGTGACGTCACAAAAATCGCAGAATCTGAACGAGGTTATTACGGGTAAACTACTTATTAACTCTTGTGAAGTCTATGCCTTATTAGATACTGGTTCTACCCACTCCTTTATTTCACCAACATGTGCTCAACGCCTGAATTTAACTACTGAAAAATTAGATTTTGACTTATCTGTCGAAACACCATTAGCATAAATATTCGTTACATCTGCAGTCTATAAATCTTGCTTTGTTCAAATCGGCACCCTCACATTACTTGTTGATCTTATCTCCTTGAACATGCATGAATTTGATATGATTTTAGGAATAGATTGGTTAACTGCTCATCATGCTAAAATTGATTGCTTTCGTAAGGTCATTAGTTTTTATATTCCTAATCAACCTATAATGCGAATTCAAGCAACCAAACCATTGAAATCAATAACCATCATTTCTAGTCACAAAGCCATTCGTTTATTAAAAAACGGATGTCAAGCCTTCTTAGCCCATGTAACGGATTTAAATAAAAGTACGTTAGATTTGAAAAATATTTCTGTTGTTAATAAGTTCCCTGACGTATTTCCCGAAGAACTTCCTGGCCTACCCCCAGACCGTGAAATTGAATTTTGTATCGACCTTGAACCCGGTACGAAACCTATTTCCAAAACCCCATATCGAATGGCTCCTATTGAACTTCAAGAGTTAAAAGTCCAACTACAGGAGTTGTTAGACAGCGGTTTCATACGTCCGAGTATATCGCCTTGGGGTGCTCCTGTTTTATTCGTAAAGAAGAAAGACGGGAGTATGAGACTTTGCATTGACTATCGGGAGTTAAACCATGTCACCATCAAAAATAGGTACCCGTTACCTCGCATTGATGACCTGTTCGACCAGTTATAAGGTGCTCAATTCTTTTCAAAGATCGATCTTCGTTCTGGATATCATCCGTTGAAAGTTAAAGCTGATGACATTCCAAAGACTGCCTTCAGAACTCGGTACGGGCATTATGAATTCCTAGTCATGTCTTTTGGATTGACAAATGCTCCTGTTGCTTTCATGGACATGATGAACCGGATATTCAAGGAATATTTGGATCATTTCATGGTTGTCTTCATTGATGACATTCTCATATATTCTAAAAGTCGTGAAGATCATGAGCAACACTTGAGGCTGATACTCCAAAAACTTCGTGAAAACAAGTTATATGCTAAGTTGAAGAAATGTGAATTCTGGCTTGAGGAAGTTGCATTCCTTGGTCACTTGGTTTCTAAAGAAGGAATCTCGGTTGACCCGGCGAAGATTGAAGCAGTATCAAATTAGGAACAACCCAAGTCAGTACCCGAAGTACGAAGCTTTCTGGGTCTAGCTGGTTATTATCGGAGATTCGTAGAAGGATTTTCTCGAATAGCCATTCCATTAACTCAACTGACTCGGAAAAGCACAACATTCAAATGGAGCGAAGAATGCGAGAAGAGTTTTCAAGAACTCAAAAGAAGGCTCATTTCAGCACCTGTATTGGCAATACCATCAGGATCGGAAGGATTTGTCATCTACAGCGACGCTTCAAGCAAAGGACTAGGTTGTGTTCTCATGCAACATGGGAAGGTTATAGCTTATGCGTCTCGGCAACTCAAGGAATATGAGAGGAATTATCCTACTCATGATCTAGAGTTGGCAGCAGTCGTTTTCGCGTTGAAGATTTGGAGACATTACTTGTATGGAGAGAAAGTGGAGATCTATACAGACCACAAAAGTCTCAAATATTTCTTCACCCAGAAAGAACTCAACATGCGACAGCGGCGTTGGCTCGAGCTGTTGAAAGATTACGACCATACCATCCAATACCATCCTGGAAAGGCGAACGTAATAGCTAACGCATTGAGTAGAAGATCATATGCAAGCACGAGTGCGTTACTGACATCGCAAAAGCTCATCTTGGATGATTTACAAAGGATGGAGATAGAGTTAAAGACTCCAGGAACCCACGTGAAGGTCGCACATATACAGGTAGAACCGGCTTTAATTGATAAAATTAAAGCTGCTCAAGTTACAGACCCGGAGTTGATGAATATGAAGAAAAAGGTACAAGAAGGTGCTATTCCAAAAGTAAGAGTCGACGAAGACGGAATACTTCGAGTCAACTCTAGACTGTGTGTTCCTAACGACCCTAACTTGAAATATAAAATCATGATGGAGGCACACAACACACCATTTGCAATCCACCCTGGAAGTACCAAAATGTATCGTGATCTTCGACATACATTTTGGTGGAACAATATGAAGAGAGAGATTGCAGAGTTTATCGCAAGATGTTTAACTTGTCAACGTGTCAAGGCGGAGCATCAAGTACCAAGGGGTCCATTGCAACCACTTGAGATTCCAGAATAGAAGTGGGAACACATCAACATGGATTTCGTGACAGGTCTTCCCAAAGTTTCTCAAGGCTTAGATGCAATTTGGGTCATTATAGATAGATTGACCAAGTCTGCTCATTTCTTGCCTATACGAGAAAACTATTCACTTGAGCGTCTTGCTAATATGTATATAAGCGAGATTATCAGATTGCATGGCATGCCAGTATCCATAGTTTCTGATCGAGATCCTAGATTCACTTCACGATTTTGGGTCAGCTTGCAAAAAGCTATGGGCACTGAATTACGATTCAGTTCTGCATATCATCCCCAAACAGATGGGCAATCGGAAAGGACTATTCAAACCCTTGAAGATCTATTAAGACTCTGCGCACTAGACTTCAAAGGAAGTTGGGACAAATACTTGTCATTGGTGGAATTCTCTTACAATAACAGTTATTAAGCAAGTATAGGCTTGGCTCCCTTTGAGGCGTTGTATGGACGAAGGTGCCGATCTCCAGCATGTTAGGATGAAGTAGGTGAGGCAAAATTGTTGGGACCCGAGTTGATACGTATGACTACGGAAAAGATCCAAATGATCCGGCAACGTATACAAACAGCTCAAGATCGACAAAAGAGTTATGCCGATCATCATCGAAGAGACGAGGAATTCAGTGTCGGAGATCATGTATTTTTACGAGTTGCCCCGTGGAAAGGAGTTACGAGATTCGGAAAGAAAGGAAAGCTTAACCCTCGATTTATCGGCCCATTTGAAATCCTCGACCGAGTAGGAACTGTGGCCTACAGACTCGCCTTACCGCCAAGCATGTCTCGTGTTCATAATGTTTTTCATATATCCATGCTACGTAAATATGTGAAAGACCCAAACCACATTATTGAGTTAGAACCACACGAGACAGCAGAGGATTTGACGTACGAAGAGATACCTGTCAAGGTCTTGGATAAGAAGGAACAGATTCTACGATCAAAGGTTATACCTCAAGTCAAAGTTTTATGGAGAAACCATGATGTTGAGGAAATGACCTGGGAGTTAGAATCTGAAATGAGAGAAAGGTATCCTCACCTCTTCGAAATGTCAGGTACGTACGTCAATTTCGAGGACGAAATTTCATAAGGAGGGGAGATTGTAAGACCCCGATAATTTTAACAAAGAGAATTTATTTTTCTTCTTTTTATTTTTTAAACAGAAAGGTGTTACTAGTGAAATGTGAAAAATTGAGAAGCCTAGTAATAACGCTAAATCACTATTCACACGATCACTATTCATGTGATCACTATTCACGGGAGACTATTCACGCTAAAAACGCTTTTATACTTTCTTCGATCTTTGAATTACGTCATAACGTTTATATGAGCTGGATACAAAAATTATACGGTATACGAAAGTACTATTCATACAAATATACTATTCATTTATACAAAAAGTCAAACCTGTATGTCGGGAAATATTCCTTCTGTCGGATAATATTCGTTCTGTCGGAGAATATTATATTCGGTAAAGTACGACGGCGCCGTCGAAATAACCACTTTTATATAACGTACAACGCCAAAATAACAAAATATTAGTGGGCCCCACAATGACAATATTGTCAACGATAGTGGGCCCCGTTGTCGGATACTGAAAACGACAGTATTTTATGAATAGTATTATCGCCGGCAACTGTTGAAATACCCGGTAATAAAAAGAACAGTAAAACGCGTTATTCCATAGTAGTACGCGGTATTTCACAGGCACACGGTATTGCACAGTATTTTAAATTATTGATTCAATAATTGATAAAGTAGCAATTGCACAGTACTTTACAATATCATCTGCATGATACTTTTTATTATTTATCATGACACTGTAACTCATATTATTTGTTATGATATTTTAGCATTATTGACGGATTAAAAGTAGAGTCTAACTTAGGGGTATCTAATTGAAATTTTGAAATTCACATGCTTTGAACTATTGGTTCACATGATGGAATTATTGGTTCATATGTGTGAACTATTAGGGGATGTTATGCAAGATTGATAATACTTGAGGGACTATATTAAAAATAGAGGCAAAGATGGAGGTACTAAAGTGTAATAAGTCGAGCCATTTGTGTGCAATTAATGAAACTTGGTTTTCCTATAAATAGGGGAGATTATCTTAAGAAATCTTCACACCTTCCTTGCATATACTCTCTCTCTAAATTTCTTGAGTTCTCTTAGTGTGCTAGTCTATTGTGAGTATTTGTGAGAATACTAGTATTGTCCAAGTTAGTAAGTTTCATAGAAAGCAACATCCAGTCACTTGTTAACGAAGGTAGGGGATATCATTTCTTTCGTACTTATAAATAATATCATTTGCTTTCATGTTCGTAAGTGATATTATACTTATAAAGGTTGTTATTCATTCTATATTAATTTGTGGAGATAACCTGTCTGTGCGGTATGACGCATGCCTAGTGAATATCCTTTTGTATTCATTCCTTATTATTCTGTGGGAATAACCTCTATGTACGAGTGTCGTACCTGGTGAATTGATAGACTCCACGGCACGCTTGCGTGAGGTGGTCGTCGCCCGGATCGTTTCTAACAAGTTGATAGGATGGGTAGCTTGCAACACCTTAACCCCTCGCCTATATGTAGACGGTAATCTTGGTACAATTGCTTGCAAATGAAGTTTGCGTAGGATGGACACCAACGACACCTTGACCCCTCGCTTATGTTGAAGCGGTAATCTTGGTACAATCGACGATTGATGCGGTAGAAGACGCCACACACAACTATGATTGGTTGTATGATAAGTCGAATATGAATCTCAAAGAAAACTAAGGAATACTTAGGAATTCTCAAGAACCACAAGAAGAGAACAATCTCACAATAATGATGATAATCTGAATATTAATGAATGATTCAAGTTTACAATAGCACCTATTTATACTAGTTTTAGAAACAAACTAGAAGCTTCTAGAAGCACACACTCTTTGAAATACAAGCACACAAATTTGGAAATGTAGCAATCAGAACACATGTAATTGATCCTAAATACTGATATCATGTTTTGGATGAAAGAAGGTTCGAAAATCAAGAAAGTCAAAAAATGACAAAATGCATCCAGGAGGTTCTCGCCGGGGCGAGCTATTTGAACTGAGGATTTCTCGCCGGGGCGAGACTCTCGCCGGGGCGAGACTCTCGCCGGGGCGAGGATTTTGGCTTGGGAAACCTCGCCGGGGCAAGCTCTCGCCGGGGCGAGAAAATTGGCCTGGAGATTCTCGCCGGGGCGAGGTCATCCTGTTCCGATCAAACTGCTTTCTTTCGCTGTTTTGTCCGCCACGTCCATGCGCAACATGTTTACGGGCTTCATACGCTTGGACTCCATTTCCGTAACCTCTATGCTTGATCCAACCTCGTTCCATAGTTCACGGATTCATTTCCCGTGTTTTTTTTTTTTCCCGTTAAGGTCCGTCTTTGAAGGTTTTTAGCTCGAGCTCTAGTAAATGGGTCCAAGTGGGCAATTGCAATGGGTCTTTCTCGGGTTGTGTCACGGGTTTCTGGATTATGGATGTCCTCATCATACCTCTCCTCTTGAGAAGGATTTGTCCTCAAATCTTCACCTACATCAAACGGGCTTAGATCAGAAACATTGAAGGTTGCACTAACAGTATACTCACCGGGTAAATCCAATTTGTAAGCATTGTTGTTAATGCGTTCAAGCACTTGAAATGGTCCATCTCCTCTCGGGAGTAGTTTCGAACGCCTTTGATCTGTAAATCTTTCCTTACGCAAGTGAAGCCATACCCAATCCCCGGGTTCGAAGACTACTTGACGCCGACCTTTGTTGGCTTGTCGAGCATATTGATCCGTCTTCTTCTCAATGTTAAGCTTTGTCTTCTCATGTATCTGCTTAACAAAATCAGCTTTGTTTTTGCCATCCATGTTAGTATACTCAGAAATAGGTAAAGGTGCTAAATCCAATGGTGTTAAAGGATTAACACCATACACAATTTCAAAAGGTGAGAATTTAGTAGCCGAGTGAACAGACCTGTTATAAGCAAACTCAACATGGGGTAAACATTCTTCCCAAAGCTTAATATTCTTATTAATGATAGCCCTCAATAATGCAGATAGAGTCCTATTTACTACTTCCGTTTGACCGTCAGTTTGTGGATGACAAGTAGTTGAAAACAAAAGTTTAGTTCCTAGTTTGCACCACAAAGTTTTCCAAAAGTAGCTCAAGAACTTAGCATCTCTATCCGAAAACAATTGTTCGGGGTATGCCATGCAGACGCACAATATCTCTAAAGAATAAATCAGCAATATGGGATGCATCATCAGTTTTATGACATGGAATTAAGTGTGCCATTTTTGAAAATCTATCTACGACCACAAATATAGAATCATGACCATACTTAGATCTAGGTAATCCCAATACAAAATCCATAGACAAATCAATCCAAGGTTCACTCGAAAAATTGGCAATGGTGTGTATAACCCATGGGGTTGAACACGAGATTTAGCTTGACGACAGGTAATGCACCTATCACAAAATTCGTTCCACATCTCGTTTCATATGGGGCCAATAGAAATGTTCTTTTAATACAGATATAAAGTCTTATCAACACCAAAATGTCCCATCAAACCACCTCCATGTGATTCACGAACCAATAGTTCACGTAAAGAACTTGCAGGGTATACACAATCGATTCTCACGAAACAAGAACCCATCCATTCTTGAAGTACTTACCTACAACATTCTTTTCACAAACTTTAAACTCTCACAGAAATCATGGTCACTAACATACAATTTACTTTGATTTGTTCAAAACCAAGTAATTTTGTGTCGAGAGTATTTAACAACACATACCTTCTTGAGAGAGCGTCGGCAACGACATTCTCCTTACCTTGCTTATACCGAATGACATACGGGAATGTCTCGATGAACTCCATCCATCGCGCATGTCTCTTGTTCAACTTGTGTTGGCCTTTCAAATATTTCAATGATTCATGATCCGTGTGAATCACAAATTCCTTAGGCCACAGGTAATGTTGCCAAGTCTCCAATGATCGAACTAAGGCATATAACTCCTTGTCATAGGTAGGATAGTTCAAAGCTGCTCCACTCAATTTTTCACTGAAATATGCCATTGGCTTTCCTTCTTGCATCAACACAGCTCCAATGCCTAAACCTGAAGCATCACATTCAATTTCAAAGGTTTTAGTGAAATTAGGCAATACGAGTAAAGGAGCGTTAGTTAATTTTTCTTTAATTAATTGAAACGCCTTTTCTTGTGCATCACCCCACTGGAATCCTACACTCTTTTTGATTACTTCGGTGAGTGGTGTTGTGACTTCGCTGAAATTTCTTACAAACCGTCTATAGAAACTTGCGAGTCCATGAAAGCTACGAACTTGACTGACATTCGTAGGAGTTGTCCATTCTTGGATTGCACGTACCTTTTCTTCGTCAACCTGTACTCCCCTGTGCACTAAACAACAAACCCAAGAAACACAACTCGATCCGTACAAAATGTGCATTTGGTCCATATTAGCATACAATTTTTCTTTTCGAAGCACATCTAAGGACAGATTTTATATATGCAATGCATGCTCAACTAAATCTTTGCTATAGATTAAGATATCATCAAAGTAGACAACTACAAACTTTCCAATGAAGGAACGCAAAACATGGTTCATCAGTCTCATGAACGTGCTTAAGTAGCATTAGTTAAACCAAAAGGTAAGACTAACCACTCATATAACCCATATTTTGTTTTAAAAAAAAGCAGTTTTTCCACTCATCTCCCTCATGCATTCTAATTTGATGATAACCACTCTTTAAATCTATTTTAGAAAACACACAAGATCCATGCAATTCATCTAACATGTCGAATATCTAACCTAGGAATGGGATGCCGATATTTTACCGTGATGTTATTTACCGCTCGACAATCTAATGCACAATACGCCACTTCTTCCCATCTTTCTTAGGTACTAAAATAACAGGAACCGCACATGGACTCATGCTTTCCCTCACAAAACCTTTGTCCATTAACTCGTCAACTTGCCTTTGCAATTCCTTTGTCTCCTCGGGATTGATTCGGTATGCCGGGCGATTTGGAATGGTCACGCCTGGGACAAAGTCAATTTGATGCTCAATTCCCCGAATTGGTGGTAATCCTTGTGGAAGTTCCTCGGGAAATACATCCTGATAATCCTGTAAAAGAGCAGAAACAACACTACGCAAAGAAGGATTATTAGCGTTAGTATTTAAAAGTGCCTCCTTATACCGAAGTATAATCATTGGCTTTTTAGAATCCAAAGCTCGCCTTACATCACTCCTTTTGCAAAAATGTTTGTTTTTCTCTCTTCTTTCTTTTTTTCTCTCTCTTTTGTTTTCTTTTCATGATCTCTCTGTAAGTGTATTTGATCCTCATGCACTTATTTTGGTGACATAGGACACAAGGTAACTTTTCTTTGATTGTGAACAAAAGAGTACTCATTAGTAAAACCATCGTGTTTTACTCGCCGATCGAACTGCCAAGGTCTCCCAAGTAGTAAATGACCTGCCTGCATAGGAACTACATCACAAAGGATCTCATCAACATACTTTTCAATTGTAAACGGCACTGATACTTGCTTGGTAACTTTAATGTCGCCGCTGTCATTGAGCCACTGCAATCGGTATGGGTGAGGATGTTTGGATGTTGTAAGTCCCAATTTCTCTACCATTGTGATGCTTGCCACATTTGTACAGCTCCCACCATCAATTACAACACAACAAATCTTACTATTTACCATGCATCTAGTATGAAATAGATTCTCTCTTTGCTCGCTGCTTTCTTCTTTTGCCTGTGTACTAAGCATTCTCCGAGTAACCAACACTTCGCCATGCATAGCAACCTCTCTATCTTCCTCCAATGGTGGCATAGAGTCATTGTCACTATCTTCTTCCTCGATTTCTAAATCCCCATTATCAAGCAATAACATAGTTCTTTGATTTGGGCATTGATTTGCAATATGTCCCCTGCCTTGACATTTAAAGCATACAATATCTCGATTACGACTAGTAGAAGGTGTATTAGTTTTACCTTGCACTACTTGAGTAGCCGCTCCTTGCTTGATTTCTGGCTTTGGTTTGAAAATAGTTGGCTTTTCCTCACGCTTCACATTATTGGCTTTCCATGATGTACCTGCGGTTGGATTTGTTCGTTGGCCACCTCTCCTCTTAAGTTGGGGCTTCTCTATTTTGATAGCCATGTGCACTGCACCATATCTTCCAATACCACATAATGTTGACGCTCCACCAAATCTGCAATATCCCTATTTTAAACCTGCTAAAAATCGGGCCATGGTTGGCCTCATTATCCTCGTCGATGTCAGCCCTAGACATTAGCATCTCCATCTCCTTGAAAGTAGTCCTCCACACTCTTGCTTCCCTGTCTCAAATTTTGTAAGTTTCGAAAACAAATCTCGATAATAGTGGCTTGGGACAACCTCTTTTTTATTACAGCTTTCATTTCTGCCCAAGTCTCTATTGGACGTTCTCTCTGCAACCTCCTTCGGCTGGTCATTAATTGATCCCACCAAGTAACTGCATAGTCTGAAAATTCGGTAGCTGCAATTCTAACTTTCTTGAGATCCGAGTAGTTGTGACAATCAAAGATCCACTCCATTTTCTTTTCCCATTCTAAATATGCCTCGGGGTCACTCCTGCCTTGGAATGTGGGAATTTTTCATTTTGATGCTATCGAGGTTGTTGTCCTCTCGATCTCGGCCGCCTCTATCCCTTTGCAACATGTCTCCTAGGGATATAGTTAGTTTCTCGATCCTCTTCCTCGCTAAACCTTTCATCATAGTAATTTGTCTCCTCTAACCTTACTTCCTTTTGTTGGGCCTTTCCTTTTGGACGCCCACACCCGGAGGGATTTGAGTTCGTTCCCCTCGAGTGTCACTCAATTGATCGATGCGATCATGCACTTGATCCATAGCCATTCCCAATTGTCTAGAAAATTCTTTCATCATAGCCTCCATCATGAGTTTAGGGTCAAAATTCGATGTAGAAGGTTCATTTTCAATTGTCTTATCTCTTGTGTTAGACATATTTCCTGCAAAACAACGATTAGTAGAAAACAAGTTCCTCACCACTCCCTTACGTGTTTCACTCAAACAATATATCACACAAATAGGAAACGCTCGTGTATCACACAATTAGGCTTTTACCCTCAATTAGACTTACTACTCTTGCCTTTTTCCGCTCGTAGTTCTCTCTAATAGGTTCTTTTGAATTCTCACAAATATTACCTCAATTCTCTAATTACAATCCAATAATAACTTATCAAGAACACAATATAGAAAGTACGACTCTCCACAAGACTTCCAATCGTCAAATATGATTCTTGCAATTAACAATCCCAATGATAGCAATCAACACTAGCAATTTTCTGCAATATATATATATATTTTTTTTATGCAGTTTTTTTTTTTTTGACTATAATTCAACAATAAAAGTAAAGATAAGTAACTTGATAGGAAACTTAGCTTTGATACCAAATGATAGACTCCACGGCACGCTTGCGTGAGGTGGTCGTCGCCCGGATCGTTTCTAACAAGTTGATAGGATGGGTAGCTTGCAACACCTTAACCCCTCGCCTATATGTAGACGGTAATCTTGGTACAATTGCTTGCAAATGAAGTTTGCGTAGGATGGACACCAACGACACCTTGACCCCTCGCTTATGTTGAAGCGGTAATCTTGGTACAATCGACGATTGATGCGGTAGAAGACGCCACACACAACTATGATTGGTTGTATGATAAGTCAAATATGAATCTCAAAGAAAACTAAGGAATACTTAGGAATTCTCAAGAACCACAAGAAGAGAACAATCTCACAATAATTATGATAATCTGAATATTAATGAATGATTCAAGTTTACAATAGCACCTATTTATACTAGTTTTAGAAACAAACTAGAAGCTTCTAGAAGCACACACTCTTTGAAATACAAGCACACAAATTTGGAAATGTAGCAATCAGAACACATGTAATTGATCCTAAATACTGATATCATGTTTTGGATGAAAGAAGGTTCGAAAATCAAGAAAGTCAAAAAATGACAAAATGCATCCAGGAGGTTCTCGTCGGGGCGAGCTATTTGAACTGAGGATTTCTCGCCGGGGCGAGACTCTCGCCGGGGCGAGGATTTTGGCTTGGGAAACCTCGCCGGGGCGAGAAAATTGGCCTGGAGATTCTCGCCGGGGCGAGGTCATCTTGTTCCGATCAAACTGCTTTCTTTCGCTGTTTTGTCCGCCACGTCCATGCGCAACATGTTTACGGGCTTCATACGCTTGGACTCCATTTCCGTAACCTCTATGCTTGATCCAACCTCGTTCTATAGTTCACGGATCATTCCGTTAAGTCCGTGTTTGAAGGTTTTAGCTCGAGCTCTAGTAATGGGTCCAAGTGGCAATTGCAATGGGTCTTCTCGGGTTGTGTCACGGGTTTCTGGATTATGGATGTCCTCATCATGAATACCCTTCTGTATTCATTCCTTATTACTCTGTGGGAATAACTTGTATGTACGAGTGTCGTACCTGGTGAATACCCTTCTGTATTCATTCTTTATTACTCTGTGGGAATAACCTGTATGTACGAGTGTCGTACGTGGTGAATACCCTTCTGTATTCATTCCTTATTACTCTGTGGGAATAACCTGTATGTACGAGTGTCGTACCTGGTGAATAACCCTTTGTATTAATTACTTATTAACTTGTTGTGGAAATAATCTGTCTTCGCGGATTATCGCATGACGGGTGAAAATCCATTTGCAGTTTCATATATTCTGTTATACTCGTATAACGTATCATTTCTTTTGTACTCTTTAAGGGATATCTTTTTCTTTCACATTTCTCCATTTACGATAAGAAATCTTTGTTTATTTCCAAAACCTTATTTTTAAATGGAGAGAATCCCTGAAAATTAGTAAAATATCCTTAATAGTTTGTGCTTCATCTAATATCTTTTCACTTGAATCTTTCTATTTCATTTTATACGTCATAGTTGAAGCATGAAATAATTTCTTGAATATCATTCTTGAATTTGACTCCACAATTTGGTCACCGTGTTGGCAATTTGGTCAATCTTTGATACTGATTAAATTATAAAGTTTTTCTTATCCTTAATCTCACTGTATCATTGTCATTATCCTCATCCTCGTACTTAAATTGTGGTGATATTTCTCTTTGGCCCGTAGTTTAAAGATGAATTGGCGTTTGGCATGATCATGACCGGTGATGTTACAAATAAATATCTTTGGCACGTAGTGCAAAGATAGGCTGTTGAATATAAACTGTTGATTTGGATGTTCATAAACAGGGATTGTTGATTGGTGTTACAGGGATAAAATATTGGTGGTGATCCTTTAATTTATAGAAGATGGTAGATATTATAATCTACTTGACTCTTCTAATGGATTGTTTGTTCCGCTGCGATTGTTGTTGTTGAACAATTAAAATAACTTTAAATCTCTGATTTAATTTTGTTGAAGACTAAAGATAATTTTTAATATTCTTCATTATCTTAGTCCATGATATTTCTTACTGGGCTATTTGTGCTCACACCTTTGTCCTTTTTGTTTCATTGTTCTCCTCAGGAAAAGAGAGTGTAGCGGGGACTAGCCGGGGAATGGAGTGATGGTCCGAGATAATAGAAGTGTCTCAATACCTTACTATTAGTGTGACAATAAGTGTATTGAGAATTTAAGATGTATTTGTATTGTGTTGTCGTATTTTGCACAACACTTATTAGTTGTAAATGAAAAAATTCATATTTGTATTTTGTGGAATGTTATTGGCGACTCAAAATGGGTTGTATGGACCTATTTTGGGGGCGTCACATAAGGGACAAAAAAGTTTGTCCTCAAAAGTATGGCTAAACTACACAAGTCAACTAAATAAAATTTTACATTGACTAATTTATCTTTGGTCATACTATGTCTCAACTAAAAAATAAATCAATCACATCACAAATGAATGACTCAAATTAATTCACTCTCTCTCTCCACTCCACAAATTCAAGAGTCAATTATAAAACAATTAATAAACAGTACATATCAATACAAGGGCAAAATAGAAAGTAAATTTTATCTCTCTCCTCTTATTTGACTATTTTAATTTGATCATCCTTATGGGGACGGAGGGAGTATTATAATTAGAAGTACCTTGTAACTAGCTAATATACCATAAATATATTTGTTTATATTAAAATTTAGCTAATACTCCCTCCGTTCCAAATTATTTCATCATTATTGACTTTTAAAAGTTAATTTCATATACTTTCAAACTTAAAATTGGTATAATTCACTAACAATTCCGAAACAATAAATCATGAATTTGGCAAATAGTTTACAATATTCATTGTTATATTAACTAAAATTGAATGAATTTATTTCAATTCTGAGTCTTAAAATGTCTCAAATATACTTAAAAAATCAAGAATGGCCTTATATTTGGGTACGGAGGGAGTACTATACACTATACAATAAAGATAATTTGTTTTATACCGAAACATATCAATTTTGAATTTTCAGATTGTATAAATTGACTTCAAAATTGAAAAATGTATCTCCAATTTTGTAAATGATAGGAGTATTCATTTTTGGGACATCCCAAAACAAAAAAAGTTAGGACACTCAATTTAGGACACAGGGAAACTGAAATATTATCTTAAAGTTCTCCATTCCATAAGAAAATACACATTTACAGACTGAAAATAACTATGGAAATTGAGGTACATTTCAAACAGCCATACCTTGAAATCCCCAGATAGTTCAGATTCAATAGACTTGATGAGGGACTCTTTGTAAAGCTGCTCATACGTCTCTCTGATCTTCTTCCTTTGGCTCACATTTCTATGCCCTAATATCCAAATTAAGCCCTTCTCGTTCGTTCCCCATCCTGGCCATAAACCCAAAAAATTATAAACAAAACGAACATGTGTTTCGAGTAATTTAAATCCTAAACGAATCGAGTATAACCTTGGTCAAATTCTACTCGTATTTTCATTCGACCTATATTTTATGCTCAGATTTAGATCATATTATTAGCGAATATGTGTTTTGTTTGTATTTTTTCAAAACGTACCCGAATCGAGCTAGTCTGAACCATTTGGTTCGATTTACAGCCTTAACAATATTCATAATTAATAAGGATAAACATATTAAGACTATGGAAGGAAGCCAAGAGTCACATGCAACGGGCAAGGACATACAAATAATCAATACCAATACATAACAAGTCAAGAGGAGATAAATTAATTATGTTGGTCATTTCAAGAGTAATTTCGGTCATCAACTTATAAATTTCAAATACAAATTACATTGTAGTAATATATGTTCAAATATAATGAATATATTTATATTTTAGTTCTCTTGGACAATGTATCAATCATACTACATTTTCATCTTCGTGTATATATACTACAATTATATCAATCAAAATCTATATATCTATTTATCTATACACACACATAATAATAATAATAATAATAATAATAATAATAATAATAATAATAATAATAATAATAATAATAGTAATAGTAACCTAAAAACCTACAATTAATTTAATTTGAGTAATCATTAAATTGA
>JAVJAP010000184.1:0-151696 GCA_034770075.1 Aralia elata | reverse complement strand
CAAACTTTATCTCATATGGACACCGGGGAAGATACACATGAGAATAATAATTATTTTAATAATCATTGTTATAAAACTTATAATCTCCATTACCAAGTATGAAAGTCACTCATCTTTCTCCCCACCTCCGCGTCCTCCATGTCCCGGCGTCCAAAAGAATAATAAAAAAATAAAGAACATCTTAAAGTATATTTTCCTTTATCATTTGAAACTAATAATGGTTCTATATATATATTGATATACACACGGCGCCCGCAACCGATGCCGTAAATGGTTTGTTATGAAAAATTGAAAACCACAAGGAGAAAGGATAAAAAACATGGGAAATGATATATATGTAGACAAATATACGAACGAAGTTGGGATTATACGACCAAAGTAGAAAGTCCTATGTGATAAGATAAAATAAATTAGGGTGAGATCCATTATTAATTCCTACTTAATTTCATATATGTAACATCACATTATAATTTTCGGCCTGAAAACCTTTCTGTATATCTATAGTTTGGACTCAAAACAACATTGGTAAAAACAAATATATGTGTGTGTGTGTATTTGGTTCGTTTAGGAGTATTTAGAGTATAAAAGACTGGTAAGAATGAACTAGGTTTATCATCATTGTTTGCTTACGTAGCTTGGTTGGCATATGCTTTTATTTGGGTCTTAAGGTGTGGCCGTTTTTCCAAGCACCAACCTTTTGTAAAGTTGTAAATTTTCCAACATCAATAAACATCAGCATTCCGTTTCCAACTTATTCTATTTTCCTCTTTCTCCAATAAACAATACAATACAAAACCAATGATACTAAGCGACTTCAAAAAGATAAAACAAAATCTGGCGATTAAAATCAGTAAGCATCTCATAATTAATAAGCGCTCCTGGTTGTAGGGCCCCTTAATATTTTGATTTGATAATCAGTGTCTTATCATGATGCTTCTTGATGCATAAACTCATGGTGTGTTTAGCAACATCATTTAGGACCGGGTATGTGCTGATGAAATAGCACAAAGTGGGCGATCCCTCCCTGTGTTTTTAAACTCTATATTTTTGGATTCCAAAGAAAGGTATTTTCTGATAGTAGGCATCGTGAAAATTTTTTTGAATTGTGAACTGACATATTTTTTGGTGGACATGCGCATCGGGGCAAGAAAATAGAAATGGATATTGTATATGGATTTTCTTCAACCTTAAGGGTTGAAAAGTTCAACAAATGAGTATGTAGTGCCTCAACTTCTTGCAAGGTTTCAAAGTTTCAACTTGATCCTCTTTTCTCTGGGATCTCACACTGGAGTAAACCATGACGATTTGGCAATTTTGTTGAATCAATTCCATAATTATAATCAGCAGAAAGATCTGAAACTTAATAGAAGAAAACCCATATATCAACCTTGTAGTTGAGTTGGATTAACAGGCAATATATCATTTCAGAAATTATGCCACATCTCTCAGCTAGATCATCCTTCTCTACTGCTCCTTAATACTAATCCAGTAGTAATAAAACAATCCAAGCATGGTATAGAGTAAACCATGTTAACATAAATATGAAAATCGAAGAAAGAACAATATTAAGAGGGTCCATTTAAACTACACATAATGTTTGGGAGAACAAATTCAAAATCAAAGATCAAGCCCTTTGACAATCTCTATGACCTCTGATGGTTCTTTGAAGCGAAACGAATAAAACTAAGGTAGAACAAAATCCTAGAGGAATAAGCCATAAATAAAAAAAACCAGCTGTATAAGAACCATATACCATTTACTGATTTTTCTTAGTACTGACAACGAGTGAGGCGTTAGAGATGTCAAACCCAGTTCTCATTGTTGTCCATCGGGGAATTTTGTGGCCACAAACCCTTTGATGTCTGATACTGGTTTCATCAAAAACCCCTTGATATGGATTTGTTATGGTTGAAACCTTGTTCATTCCAGCCCCAGTAATTCAGGGATAAACATTGCTCGGCAAGAATTAGCCACAAAACAAGAAGAAGTGAGCAGGTGAAAGCAAGGACTTGCTTGCCGTCACCCAATATGTAGTTTGGCTCCACTGAACTCACAAATAAATTTACAAATGGAGTTTGTGGATAGGAGAGACATATATAATACTATCAAGAGAGTAGTAGAAGAATGGTCTGGCGTAAGGGGCCTCTAAGGGGAAACCAGGACAAATGCCTGCATAAACGTCCAGCCTGAACTGGGCCAGAAAAAGGAAGGTTATGTTAATGAGTCCCAGCCAAAATGGTGTAATGCATGAGGCATCGATAGGCATTGTGAGAAAGTTTCCACGGAACAAAGATGAAGGCGCTCTTGGATGAAAGCCGGGACAGCATCATTGGATGAGGAAAATGAAGTGGACTGACGGTGGAAAATGAAGAAGCTGAGGCGATTTGTGATTCCTTGGAGTTTGTTTTTTGGATTCAAAAATAAGGTTGCCATTTAGGAAAATGCCCATGAAGGTAAGAACCAGCAGCCTAGAGGAGGAAGAGCTCTGGGGTGCGCCTGATGTTTATAAGCTCTGCGGTTCGCATTTAGAACCCACGTCTCTTGAGAGAGAAAGAGTTTGCAAAACTTTGGGCCAAGATGTTGGTACCATTTAATGTTGGCAGGATGCACTATTGGGGGTCAGGTAGTCGATTTACATTGGACTGTGTAGTCGCTGCTATGTGGTGTTGGAGTGGCCTGCAGCTAGGATTTCACTGGAGGAGGTGTAGTTTGTATGTAGCTTGGGGATGAACTGCAGAACCACCAAGAATACACATCAAAAAGAGGAAACATTCAAATCAGTGCAACGGCCTTACCAAATGATCTTGTGCCTTTTAAGCTAAATTATTAACTTGGAACCTGGGTAAGTACCATGGTTTTATGAGGTGAAAATTAAAAGAGCTTAAATGACTCGTCTAAATGGCGTTGTTGCGCTTTATTATCTGTACGTTGACTAGCAAGGTGTGAAATCTTTGTGTTTATATGATCCCACTTTGGGCTGGCACTCCATGTAACCTTGATTGAGATTCCACAGGACTCCTCACCTTCTGTTATCAAAAGCTTTGTCGTTGTGTGCGCCGAGTTTGTAAAGTACAAGCCTTTTCCCGGAGCTTCCCTTGCCGGCGGGTGATCCTGTGCCTGATGGGGCGGTGGATGGTGAGGTGGCTGTTGGAGATGGGAGGACCCGTGTGTCAATTGATTATCTCCTACCTCGGATCAGTACTGGGGGTTTACATGCCAGTTAAAGGCATAATCAAGCTAGTGCCCTCAACTCCTATGGGTCAGACTGATTTAATCTTGTATCACATCAATAAAGGTACTCGATTGAGTTTTTCCCCCTTTGTGGAATTTACGTCCCATTTCGCATCCTCAACAGCTGCAGGACTACACATTCATTTGGGAGATCATTGGTACATGAGCTGACCCTCGAGACAGGATGATCAAATGGTTCAAAGAAGCAATTGGATTCGCGATGAAAGGTTTGGTGGATTGTTTAGGAATCACTGTGGCTTTTCCAGATGGCGCGGCAAATGGTCCATGGACTTTCTCAATGACACTTTGAGCACTGGGTGGAAGTCCAGACTGATGTAGGCTCATCAAGGAAGAGTAAACGATGGTCCATGGAATGAACTGTTTCACACACCAATTGTGACCCTACGGACGCTCACGAGTCATATCTACCAGGACACTTTCCACCCCAACCACCTCGAGGTTGCTTCATTCGCGCCTATGTAAGTATTTCGAGTTGACTTACCAATTTCAGAAGCAGACATTAAAATTATCATAGGTTTAAGTGATCATATTGCAGAACACTATTATATAGCTTTGAAACTTTGCTAGTATTGTTTTTTAACTACCTAGTTATTTTTTATTCAGTGTGCTAAATGAATTTATTTATAAAGAGTCCTTGAAAGGACACCATTTAGGTTCAAAAACTAGCCTATTCTGTTTATTTATCGTACTTAATATTGCATTTGTTGTTTTCAAAGGGAAATGTGGGCTGCTAGCACTTATACATGCAGTCACTTAAGCACTGTTGGAAGTGGCTAATTTCTTGACCCCCCCAACCCAAAGCTGCTCGATCAGCGTCTCATAACGCGTCGCAACTTTTCAGTCCTGGGGATAGACCCCCAAGGCCGAATATCAGCAGCAATACATCAATGTTTTCATAAACGTGTAAGCATTGGGAAAACCAGGCGATCATCTTTTGCATTATGTATGCAGAAGTTCTTTTGGATCAAGACTCTGGGTGGTACATCCGTCCCATCGCAAGGATCACCCTACCCCTTGAGGACTTCCCACTGGCAATTCCGTCCAGACCAAACCATCCAGCAGAGTCGACTATCCCAGTCACCACTAGGGCCCATAAAATCCGCAGGATTATGGCCTCCCTTTAGGTGCATAAACCGTAATCATAATGCTAACATGTCCACTTCTTGTTGTTAACCAAACTTTCCTATAGCAATTTTTAATCTTGCTTTGTCATCGGTGGTAAGGGATAAGGATAATTGAATTCCAAAGTCCTACCGGTGAAGTTAACAGGTTTCCCCCTAGCGGTCAAATCACATGTATCCAGGGATGATGATGTCCATTAATGCGGAATGGCCCAGATTGAATTGACTTCGTTTTGTTTTAATGGTGTGTTGTTTATTTTGGAGTGTGTGGAAGAAATGGGAGGACATATAATAAGGGACTAATTATGAAGAGTTGTAAGTGTCTCTTGGGGTTCTCCCAATTAATTGTGGGAAGGGTATGAAGGGGACCATTAAAAGGAACGGTAGGTTATTGCAGAAAAAGGTAATTAAAACAGCTTGTGTGATGCTTTCAGAGGAGGCTGCTAGTCGGTTCCAAAGCAGAGCGTGCGGTGAGGTTGTCTGACATTGAAGAATCCATTTTGGTTCGTTAATAGATCGAAAAAATGAAGAGATTTTCTTTCTTGTTTTTCGCCAACCAACATCAGGTTTTTTAAACTCTAGTGAGTTGTTTTACTATTGGCTAGCTTTGCCATTTGGAATTTTATGTTTACGTAAGCAAGCAATAAATTTGGGTGAGGATTTTGAAACAGAGAACAACTATATTTTTTAATAACCATTTTCGATGTAAACCCCATAAAAGTGTCAGCATGTTTAATGATCAAAACGGCAATGAAATCAAAAATTGCCTTTTGTCTTGCTTTCCTAATTAGCTTACTTTTGTTACTCCTTTAGTCATTTTGGCTTTTAAAAATCACATATAGCTGCATATGTCATTATCAATCATGCCACAATAAGGAAAACAAGAATTCAATATTACTTTTATATATTTTATTATATTCCTGTTTACTTTCAGCATATAAGAAATAGGGGGGATTTGGTTCTAAAATGTTCAAAATCATAGTTTTCACTTGAGTGTAAATCTATGGTCTTTTTTCTGTAGGATATTTTGGATATTTAACTGATGCAAGCTGTTGCAAAATGCTAAGATTGTTTGTCTTCTGATGATAGCAAACTTTTTGTGAGTTTTTAACTTTTATTCTATGGCTCAACTTCTTCTGTAAAATAGCCTTTTCAATGTGGTTAACTCTGTGGCTGATACTTTTGAGAATTGCTTTCTCCTAAACAAACCCACTTAGCTCCCTTTTTTTCACTCCTTTTCTGGGTTTTTTATCTATTATGTTTTCTTTTGAGGCAAGTGTTTTACTTTTGGTCTTTTTTATTATTTTATTTCTTTTGTTTTTGTTGCTGAATTTGAGTACATTGCATAAATCCATTACTTAATATGTTCTTCTTTTCTTTCTTTTTTTTCTATTTTTTTTGGGGGGGTATGCCTCCCCAGCTCTAGTATGAGCAACACTCAATAGAAAGTTCGGGCACCTTACCCATATTGTAATTGTCCATATATTCTCCTGCAAAATACCTAATAACAGATATAATGTTAAAGAAATAGTAAAATATACATAAACTAGATTCATAAGAAAATAAAGACTAGTAAGCTGTCCGAGAAGCAAATTATGTTAATAAAAAAAAAAAAAAAGAACAGATTCCTTTCCATGCAAAGGCAAACAAAATTGCATGGCTTGGTTTGAGTTTCCTATTTTGTCTTCCTTGGCCTTTGAGACAGTATCTTCCTACCGATGAAGCTTTTAAATAAATTCCTAGCTGCTTTGCAAATTACCTTCACGTAAGCATAAAGTAAAAGTAAATTGGTAATTAATTTCCACGAACTTTTTCAACCTTCTGTTAATTGATATTGCTCTAAGTTCTAACCTATGTTAAGTTCGTGCTTCCTCTGTCACAGCTGTATTATGATTACAAAAACTACAGCTGTGCCATGGATTTTGAAGTTTTTTGCAATATAAAGTATGTGAATTAGACTACATTCACAAACTGAGAAATAAAAAATTAATAGCATTGGCTAGAAAGATGAAGAAGGTATAGTTTCTCTCTACAATTTTAAGAGTCCATTCATTAGGGAAGCCAAGCAGATGAGCCAACTTGTGGATATTCAAAGCCTTTTTATCCTCAAAGAAATGATTACCTTGAACAGAATGTCGGAACCGAAAAGGGCACTACTTAAATCGGAGGAATGGTGAGGTGTTCCTCTTCTATGCCACCAATCAAGTGTAGATGTGTTTGTTATCTGGTGTAGCCGCAGTGAGCTCCTATGTAGCGTTGGACGAGAGATTTTGATGCCTGGTCTGTATTCTTTGGTTCTTTATGTAGCTCTAAAATGTCAATTTGCTCGCATAGCAACCAAACATTTCTCAAAGTTTATGCTTAATGGGAAATGTAATGACACTATTCATAACTTTATTGTGCCGAAGAAATATATGAAGGCAAAGTGTTAAACCACATTGTTCAAAAAATCTGCTTCGCACCCAAAAATGGCTAGGTGCTTTATATATGGTGGTTCAGAACATGTTATGCTTCAGTTTTATGTTTTATTTTTATAACCCGTCTTCGCATTTGTACCAACTGTAGCAGGTATTCTTAATGTGTCCATGTCTTGAAGGTTAAAGTTTCACTAGAGCTAGCATGGCTCGTGTTTTTGTCCCGGATGTTATTAGTGGAAATTCTGGCCAACCTTCAGTAAGCTGGAATGGAGTTGTGGTGAAATGTGTTGTCATATTTGCATATTCTGGAATTTGTTCTGCTTGGATGTGGAAGTTATAAACACCATATCAGTGTTAAAAAGGTTGCAAGGTGAATGGAACGCCAACTACTTTAAATTTCCCGAATATAAACACAATATCTATCAAACTTGAGGAAGAGAGCCAGCAGATCAAGACGTGTAGGCTGCAAATTTGTTAAGATGTGTAGGTTGTGTCATTTCTTTAGGTGACCACCACTCGAGTCCATACTCAACGAAATATTTCTATGACTAATGGTTATCATCATTTATGTACTAAGAGAGCGAGAGTTCAAACCTTACACTAGTTAAAGAAGGGAAAGGTATATGTTTAAACTAGCAAAAAATATAAAAATAAAATCAATAAACAACGTCCCAATTTAAATGTCATCGCTATAATTTTATGCATCTTTTAAATTTAAAATACCCATTGTAGTTTTGACTGAGTTACATTCGTAAAGTTTCATATTTACTCTTAAATTTATTATGTGTCTAGTTTAATATTAATGACATGCTAGTAGTGTTGTGTCATTTTTTATATAATTATGTACATATGAACAAAAAAGTCTCTTTCTTTTAAACAAAAAATGTGATAAATCCAATTTTTGATTACTATGATATTGTTATTTAAATGCATAGCTAATTCGATGACTTGTATTGAAAAATTATATTTACCAAAAATAACATAGTTTAAAATATTAGATTTTTTTTTGTTAATTTAGACTGAAATTTAAACACACTCACACACTCTTTTTTGACATTCAAAGGCTCAATCCTCCAACTTTATGGTTATTATGGGTTGAGTAATACCACTCAGACTAAAGTCTTTCAATTAAAATATTAAATTTTGTTAGGAATCCTGTAACGTTTAGACTTTTATATTATTATTATATTGTGATTGGATTGGGATAGAAATCTTTGATCGGGAAAAAAATGACATTTTTTATTAAATTAAAAGTATTTAATAGTTTAAGAAAAAATTGGGCTGGAGAGTTTCAACTTTTATATACTAGTAGTGTATAGGGGAAGACGTTTATTTCGGCTGGTCATGGATTGGGCCTAGTGGGCTGCCCTTACCTAAGCAAAACCATTACTTTTAAAACCCTAAAAAGGTTTGCAATTCTCTGGATAGTTGCTCACAAACAAACTAAGGGAAAAAGATCGATCAGATGGCGACGGCCTTGCTCCTACGACATATGAGACGGCGAGATCTTCATTCCTCTTCTTTAGCTGCTTACAGATCGGTAAATCCCTCCTTTTCTACTTTGAATATATATAATTATATATATGTATGTAATATGTATGTTGTACTTGAGAATGTGAAATGTCTGTATCTGTAGAGATTCTCGATTTTTGTATCGATATAGTAACATTATTTATACAGAGGACTGATGCCCATAAACTGAAAGTTTGGGTTTTTTTTTTTTTTTTTTATAAATTAAAATTTTATATGTTATTGTTGATCTATATGTAATCTCTTTGTCCTTTCTCATTTTCTTCTCCTGCTAATTGCTAATATTTTCTGTGTTGGATTTGCAAAGAGCATTTTTGTGATGCTCCCCCTGTTTCACAAAAAGAATCCATTTACCAATTTTGTTTTTCTACAAAAGGAATCCTTTTGTTATTGATAGTTCATAGTAGTATAAAGTTTTCCATCATAATTAAATTAACATGTCATCACTACTAAACTACCAACTTGTTATTCTTAGGGTTAAACATGGAACAGAAATATCTCCTTAATGCTTGTTCTATTTTTGTGGAACTTCAGGAGTACAAGTTTATAATATAGTGCGATCTAGTAAGCTGAATGTGTAGACTGGTGTATTCTTAATTCTGCAGACTTTATACGTTAATTTTTGGAGTACTGAACTTGGGCTGTTGTATAGAAAGATGCTATTATATACATCGAAATGCATCGCGAGTGGTTGGACCTTCTGGGTTTGGTTATATAGCTTCATGATCACTCTGCTAATAATTTTTGCATCTTTTGGTAACTGGGTAATTGATATATTACAAGTTTGTGGTCGTCGTACATTTCCTGTCATGAATAGATTAACATATTGAGTGAACTATGAGAATGGTTTGCTATGTCTCCTCTCATTGTATAGAGTTTTTATTGCTTACTTGCTTTATATATAGTAATGGCAATGTTTTTGAGCCTTACTCAAATGCTAGTTGACGCTTGGATAATTTAAATGTGGAATTTACTCAGTTGCTAGTGTTTTTATGTGTATTTCTTAGGTCTTTCCTTTGGCATATGACAACCCGACAAAAGTTGGAGTCAAAATGCTCCAAAGTGCACATCAAATGGTCAGGGAAGCCCATGTACATGCTAAAAAAGATAAGGAGAGGAAACAATTAATTGACCTCAGAAATAATGTGGACACAACCATGCACGGCACTGAGAAGAGCTTGGGTGAGTATAGAAGACAATTCACTTTTAGTAAAGGTAAGTCTGCTGGTAGGAATTCCTCCGGTCGTATTACGATTTTTTCACCGAGGGGGTGGATCCAAAGCGATTGCATCGAAAAATTGATCTGAAAAGAAGCACTTCGTCTTATGGGCATTGTAGAAAAGATAGATTTATGACCCTAATCGTTCTTCTCGAGTCGCTTTAGTACGATGGACTGAGGGTGTGAAGCTAGGCCACCAGAGGAAATGCAACAACAACCGTTGAAGAATTTGCTCCACCGCAAGAGATCCTCGAACCTACCTTGACCACCATAAGCAGTTCATTTTCGTTCTCTTCCTTACAGGATCAAAGAAAGGTAGCTCGCTTATCTCCTGGACTGACAGCGGCTAATGTAGTGATTGGCCCCGTTAATAGTGAGGGATGGTGCAGGAAGCAAAAAAACTTGTGCCAAGGACGTTTTCTTTTCTGCCTTCTCTCCAAAGGCCAAGGAAGAGACTGCATCCCTTTCATTCGGTAGATCTTTTGGTTTCCCAAGGATAGCAGTAGCTGGGGCAAAGCCCGCTTTTTTTGCTCCGCGAAGGAAAGAGAATGTTGGAGGAAAAAACACATTCTCTCTTTCGGAGATCCAAAAGTTGGATACGAATAGTATTATCTGGGCACATAGGATCAAGCGTAAAGCAGCTGTTTCCTGGCAAAATTTTAGGCAGCAATAGACTTTGGGGCTTGTTGAAGCTCCTGAGCATAACAAGTCGAAGCTGAAGACCTGAGGACAGCAATGGGTACTAATGATGCAGAGGTAGTCAAGGCAAAGCTCAATGCTGCAAATAAGGCTGTTACAGGGATTGGGGAGGATACAAAATTAGAGGCACCACGCTGGGATGCCTCTGGAGGCGTCTTAGGGTGGTGAGAAGCTTCTTGAAGCAGAATATGAGGTTAAGAAATAGAGGTTAATGCCGTGTGCAAAATGCTTTAACTTCACTGGCAGATGCTTTCTTTTGATGCACCAATCTTTGTTATTTGATGCTTTCAAATTGTTCTTCTGATTGTGAAAATGTTGTTGAAGCTGAAACATTTCTTAATTGTAAGCATTTTGATTTTTCCAATTGCCTTGGTTTCTTTGATTGCATTTGTGTTTTAGCCTACAGGTTTTCTGGTTTAAACAATTTTCAAGACTTAAAATTAGGCTTCCATCGGAATGCAAGCAACTGATGGCATCAAGATTAAAAATGGTACTCAATATATTCTGTTTTACTTGGTTATCTGGAGTACTTAATATATCTTCTTTGAGAAATTATAATTATTTGTAAATTGAAGACATTCTGAAATCACATTTGTAAGGCTATGTTTGGAACTTGGGAAATACAAGAAAAAAAAACGGGGATAAGAAGTATCATCAAAATGTCAATTAGTCTAAATTTCTAAAAATTTATTATTGTGTAATGGAAAAAAAAATGATATTTATATAAGTAAATGTAAGTGATATGTTCACTACATATTCTTCTCATGAATAGAAAGTGGCGCTCACAGATTTTGTGGATATCCAAAGTGGAGTTATGTAAACCATGCGAGTTATTTATGAAACAATGTATATATAAGTCATTATTAACAAGTTTTGGACTTTGCCAAAGAGCTAAACTTGAACAAGGTAGCAGCATTAAAACTGAATAAAGTGCTGGGCTACTGGCGGATTGCTTGCTGCAAGATATTATGTAAAGAGTTATGTTATATATTACTATAAATTTATGTCGAATATTATAATTATAAAATATTTTAATATTTAAGGTTAAATAAAATTATAAAATCACTAATATTTATTCACTAATAATTAAAAAATTAACATAAATATTTCATTTTCCTTACGTAAATCTTGCTTAAAGAATATTGTTGAAACAAAAGTGCAAGGTATCAGCCGACTAATACACACAAAATTGTCAAATTCAGACTCAATATTTGTTTAGTTCATGAAAATTTTAGTTCTGTATGAGAACAGCCATCATAAGACTTGGAGCAATGCTAAATATATCTTAAATTTAGAGTTTGCAACAGAGGGACTGGGCAAGTATATTCTGGGGACCCCTCCTCGTACCCGCCCTTTAATATAGTCATCTCTTGAATCCGATCCGTTCTTAAAAATAACACCTCATATCCGTCCCGCCCTTACCCCGTTTATCCGATTGCCTTTTTTTTCTAATTAAATTTCTTTAATTTTTTTATATTGCTCTGTACAACTATTTTTAATTCAAAATCAAACATGTAACATTTTTATTACTATCAACTTATTATATCATAAATGTTATGAATTTATAATGAAATAACTTAAATAAGTACATAATCATATATATACAAAATGTTAATTTAAAAAAAATTATATATACATATACATATAATCAGCTTGGGGTCGGGGTGAGATGGTATATCCCATACCCGACCCTAAAACGGATCTCATTAGGATCAGAATCGGACGGGTCCCGTCGGGTTCAGGGAGAAATTGCCATACCTAAGAGTCTCAACTAAGGTATTGGACGCTTTATACATACTAGTCATTGCCACACACGCGTTGCGTGTGCAAATTATGTGGGATAAAATAAAATTTTTATAAAATTTAGAAGAGTAAATAGAAAGATATCAAAAATTAACATTAAAAAGACAAAATAATTATATATCTAAAGTTGTAAGGCCGAAAGAGTAAAAAAAAGTGTAACCCAGTTATATCAACTTGTGGAGAAAATCTTTATAAAAACTTTATAATATGGATATAGATATACTACTGGTTTATCGCAATTGTATTATACCATCATGTAACAAAATATTATTGACATATATATTTTGAAACTGAACCCAAATTTGTTGAGAGTTGAGACCATGGCATTACTCATTTTCATACAATTTTAATATTCATAAATCAACATTTGTCAATCTAGCACCCATCCTGATGACATTTTTTAAGAATGTGAACCCTACCCCCACCTCACCCAGAAGAAAAAAGAAAAAGAAAAGAATAGAAAAAGTGGTCCTGTTGACTGCGTTGCCTTGACATACTAGCTAAAGTGGGTTGATACATATCCTTGGAATCATATGTCATTGGTTTGCATTTAAGCTGCTTTTTGACCCATCTCTTGCTCATTCAATCTGCATACTTCAATTTTAATAAATGCGTTCACATTCAACATATGTTTATTGTACTCATTATTAATTTAATATCCAAAAACAAGACAATTACAAAGACGGAAACAGAATACCACCGTATAGTAGTAACACACTTGCTATTTTTCTCCTTTTGCTTATCTGGTAAAAGGGTGACCCAAATAAGTAGATCTATGAATATTACCATCTCCTTAGGTTCTGATGACCATTATTTTTCAGGGGGAATTTCCACACAAATTAAATAATTGATATAGGTAGGGGGGGGGGGTCGTTCATTATTTCTTCAAGAGTGCTCTTTCTGTCTTAGATTTTCAACTTTTGATTTCCAGCATTCTTTATTTGATGATCACACTTAACTGCTTATTAATGAAAATTAGAAATCTCATCTTTCCTTTAAAGTCCCTTTTGGTTTATGTGGTGCTCAAATTTTAGCTTTAAATTTCCTTTCTTTTATGAAGAGATTTATTTCTGGAACCATCTTGTTAGATTGAATATTAACTCTTTTCATTAGAATTTTTAGGTTAAACTTAATAATATAGCAGGTTTGTTTCAATCCACTCTTAAATTGTAAAGAGAGAGAGAGAGAGAGAGAGATTATCTCCTTAAAAAAACCTTAAATCTTTATATGGGAAATAGATGCCCTTGGCCTTCATTCTTTCTCTTTCAGCCTAATTTCATATCACTGATGACTCCCTGAAGATGATGAAAAGAATATCAACAAGTTTCCATTTCAGTAAGTTCATTCATTTCTCTCTTTCTCTCTCTCTCTGTGTATGTGTGTGTGAGAAAGATCTATTTTTTACTGTTCCCTTCTGGCTAATTAGCTCGTGTTTATTAGTACTTCTACTTAGTCATGTTCTTTTATGATCTGATTGTATATCCAGTTAATAGATTGTGTTTGGATACTTGGGCAGAAAAGCATTGCTTGAATTTTCCTATCCCAGGTTATTATATTCCCATGGTTGCTAACTGGAGGTTGATGTTTCAGTAAAAACTATCATATTAGAGATTTTAGAGTGATTTCTGACATATAGATGCTTAAATTAAGATAACAATTTTCTAATATGTTCAAATTTCTGGATTCAAAGAAATCATTTTGACCTGACTATATATACATACAGACATGTATGTATGTATACATGAACATTTGGTTTGATTTAGGGATGGATGCATAGTTGGAAGTTTTTGAACTCTATCTATCTATCTATCTATATATATATATATATATTTACAGATCTGTTATTTTTGGGAATTTTAATAAATGAGTAAGTTCCTTTTATCATTTGGAAAAGCTTCATCTTTGAGACCTGATCAAGACTAATTTTGCCACAAGCAAAAATACACGGGTTCCAAAAATCTCTCTCGTTATTATTTATTTCTCTTCTAATTGATGCTATTGAACATTTCCTTACTAGGAGTATTTTGCTCAACAATCTGATCTTGCAAATTTTTTGATTCTTTCTTGAATTCCTATATGATTAGTACCACATCTATGTTTACTCTATTGAATGGTCTTGATAAATACTCATTTGGAAATTGGAATCTACAACTCATGATACTGCAAAACACTTGTTAATTATGACTACAAGCTTAAAATCCTACCGGTAAGAAGAAGAATATGCAGTTATCTTGAGCACTGCTTTCTCGCTTATTTTACTCTCTAGTTGGATGAATTACTCTTGTATCTGAGAACGGTTCTGTATAAATAATGCTATGACACTTACCAGTTTTGCATTCAAAGCATTAGACAAGGAGTGGATTTAAAATACACCATTATATACATCAGTGTGAATAAATTGCTCTAGTTTTCTCTCTATTTTGTTTATATTTGTTGAGTCATCAAGTTTCTCATAATTTGTTCCGGAGTTTGTATTATAGATTGGATCTTAATATAGCTGCACCTACAATGGGCTCCTCTTTGGTAAATAATACAGCCCATGTTACCAGGTTGTTTTGTCAAATCTTTCAATCTTCTGTTCGAGAAAAACATTATGCTTTTCTGTAACCAACACTGACGATTATTGAGTGTAATACAATTTCACGTTTATGACTCCCCTTTTCTCTCAGTGTTGAATGAGGACTGCATGGTAAAATGGAAAATATTTGAACTATTAAATGCGAGAATCAGAAAGCAAGCACGAGGGCAGCCAATTTGTTGGACAACGTTGAAGGTTTAGTTTAGCCCCTACTCGTCTCTACCAGCAACCATGACAACAAATTGGGAGCAACACTAGGTAATGGTCTTTTTACAATGGTTGAAATGTTTCATATGTGAATTAAAATGTTTGCTATGTTGAGCAGCAAGTTTTCTTTCCCGTCTGATCTTATTAAGTACATGTGCCAATTGCAATGAGGTTTTAGCTTGACTTAATTTGAAGAGAAGGTTATTGGAAGTTCTGTAATTAAGTTGAAACATAATTAAGACACTGTAAGTGGTTCTTGCCCCACATTTTAGTAAACTAAGTACTTCCTCCATTCCAAAATATAGTTTTATTATTGACTTTTGAAATTAACTTAAGATATTTCCAAACTCAAAATTAACATAAATTCCTTAATTTTAATTTTAGTCGATACAATGATGACTATTGTAAACTATATAAAAAGTATTACCCATTGTAAAATTTATTGTTTCATAATATTTAATGAATTATCTCAATTTTGAGTTTGAAAAAGCCTTGAATTGTCTTTCAAAAGTCAAGAATGATCTTATAATATGGAATGGATGAAGTATTTCTTAACATCTAGCTTATGCAAAATGTTGGATCACAGAACATAATAGTATAAACTGGTTGATCCCACTTTTCTGGATAGTTTAAACTCGGCAACTTAAAAAATTTGAAGGAACTTGATAGCCCTTTCAAAATGATCAAAAATTGAATACGGAAACTAGATGTTAGTGAGGTCAACTTCAACACAGACGAGCACAATGCTTAGGAGGATATCTGCTTTTATGTTTATAAATTATAATCTTTTTGTCCAAAGAGGATTCTTTATATGTTCAATTGGAAAAGTGATGGGAAATGAAACAAGGAAATCCTATGGATCTGTTTGGTTGCTCGTATTTGTAGTTAGATTTGACATTATTGCAAAATAAGGTAGGTGCTGTACTTTTTTTTTCCTTTTTTTTTTCTTGATGAAATTTTTCGTTGGATGATTCTGTTGCTACAGTAGTTGCATTACTCTTCTCTTGCTTCTCTTGGAAACTCTTGGAAACTCGGGTTTCATTTGCATGCAGAAAAGAGACGAGTTTTCAACATCTTGTAGTAAATTATCTGGTTAGGTTGGTAATGTAAGAATTTCTGCAGACATTTTAAAAACTGTCTGGTTTATCACAAGAATTTGCTTCATCCTACAATATTGTAAACAATTCTTGCGATTGGTACGATAAAGACAATCTAGTGTTTTTTTCCAGTGTCAATCACAAGAATGCTGAATATATAGGGCAACAGACCTCTTGTGAGAATTTATTTCCACATTTTTTGGTTGTAGAGTACCCCTTATAAATGTGCTTTATATGTCATGAAAATATAAGAATATGCAATTCAATTAAGTTTCGTGGTTAGATTGCAATTATAGAGCATGAATTACTCATTTAGTAGAGTTGTGATTTGGCCACAGAAATGATGCCACAACCCCTTGCAGGGCTAGGGGGTAATTCAAGACGAAAGAAAATCACAGAGCTGTGCTTGCAATATACTTTCATTTATCCGAAAAGGTTAGAAGGCCAAAACTATCATTTGATAATTTTCTCTGTACATTTTCTTTGATACGCTGCTTGTAAACCCACTAGCAAAATCATGTGGTTTTACATGTCATACAAACAAAAAAGTAGTTTCTCCCAACCATTACCCTCTGGCTGTTCACCCATGTCCCAACAACAACTAAACTACCAATGTCTACTCAACTACTGTACCATTCTTCTCAGTTGTTCTATTATACCTATCTAACACTACTACAACTTCAATTCTAGTCAGTTCTTTTTACATCAATAACTACAACTTTAACCAAGCATAACCCTACCCAATCAAACACTTGATGATGATGTCCAAAATCAGCTGCCTCAAAGAGCTCAGGGGTTTCCAGTTACACCAGGGGCTTCTCTTAAGCCAGCAAGAGGAGACTGCTGAACACCATCAGCATCAGAATCACTTCCTGAAGAACTCTCTGAATCCGAATCTGCTAAGAAAATTTCAACAGAACACACGTGTTAAACAAATTACATCAAACCCCGTCTAGAATACAAGAGACTACATAAGAGACAAGAATCTATACCACTTGACGAGGAGGAATCACTGCCAGAACTTGAACTGCCAGAGCTTCTCGATCGTCCACTGGTAGCAGGACTTGAAACAGCATCCTTTTCAATCTCCAAAGGAGGATAATTATTCATTGGCATTTCATCCCCAATGTCAATATCCTCCTCTGCCTTTTGTATTGCAACCGCTGCTTCCTGTATCATCGGCTCAACTACTTGGGGCTGCTATACAACACCAAGAACATAATTCTTAACCAAAATTAAGCAACAGAAAAAATGGAATACAAATCAATAAACGAGGGCACATTACAATATAGACTACTGTTTTAACCTTGCTGAGATGCAGAGCAGGGGTCAAATTACTTATGAGCTCTTCCTTCCTCATCTTATCCGTAGCAGCATTTTTATGAAGGTTCACAAATTTATCCAATTCCCACATAGTCTCATTGTCAAGTGCCTGAATATCAAGCTCAACCTCCCCATCCACATCAGGTGCAGCCAATCTAGAATTCCGCTTCCTTACAATCAGCAATACCTCATCCATACATTCCACTGGTAAATTCTGCAAGCTCAACCCCAGCTTCTCCCTTTCATCATGACTCATCTCAATTTCAATTGGTTCTTTTGCCTTCAGCTTTGGCAGTTTCCTTTGATGCACAATTACAGGTTTTTGCTGTAGCTTCTCTAGGAGCCATGGAAGCTGGTGCCTGACTCAATGGTGACTTATTAGAAAATGTCTCTTGCGTAAGCATTAAATCAGGCAGAGGTTTCATCACATTCTGCTGAGACAATGCTGCTTGTGATTGCATTGAATCTAGTAAAAGGCTCCCTCATATTTTGCTGAGCAGCAATTATACGCTGATGGCCAGCCTCAAATTTCTGATAAGCTGGATTAAACATTTCCTCAAACATATTAAGCAGAATATTTGCCATAGTATGGGCATCATCTCCCTTAGCATTATATGTCATGGCATTCTCAAAAGTCAATCTTACATCAGAAGCAAAATCAAGTGGCCATCCATACATATGCTTACCAAGCTTTGACTTCACAGTTCCAAGATCCATTGGATGCTTAATAATTTCATGATAATTGTGAAGCCCTAAACCAACTGTATCCACTGGTTTGTTAAATACCCACCCATGCTTGTGCTTCATCAACTTTGCCAATATCTGTCCACATCTTCTCATCATTGCTGTCACAACCTTCTGAGATGCTGCTGAGTTAAAAACAACAGCATTAGCCGGACGTTTAGTTTCTCTACCAGAAGAGAACGGCATTGCACGTTTCTGCCCTGAGATCTTTTTTTTATTTCCACCTCGTGGAGTCCCTGCATTCTTTTTCCTCCTCACCGTAGGTGGAGCTACAGAAGTGGCAGCATTGGAAGTGTTCGGCTGAAGCAGAGGGAGTTGAACGGAATGGTTAGATCTGAACTCAAGTTCACGAGTCTCGATCTGATATCTGAGTATTCGGACCCGTTCAAGCTCGGAGATGAACCGGTTTCTGAGGTCCTTCAACTCTCTTCTCGAATATGATCCCAGATGAAAGGTCACATGCCCACCTTGTGAAAATTCCTTGGGTATATCGACTGTACGACTGGAAGAAGCTGCCAGCGGCGGAGCAGAATATCGCGGTGACGGTTTGTCATTCTGCCAGACATGAACTCTGCTTGAAGAATCATGGATGAATCTACTAGGATTAGGGTTATTGGTGTCTGGGGTTTGATTGAGGTAGCGGTGAATGCTGGGCTTATAGTTAGGGTTAGGGTTAAGATTGGGGCTAGGGCTAGGTTTGGAGTTGTTGCAGCTGAATTGATTAGGGTGGTGATTGTTGTTATGATTGGTGTATTTCCTCATGTACACCTTGTGTTCGCTCCAATGCGCTTCATTTGTGATCGGGTAAACGGCTGATGCCATGTGCTTCTTCAGACTCGCAGGCGGCTAATCTCCGGTTAAAACTTGGCGGGAACCCATCGTAAAGATCTGCTGCCGTCTGCCGGAGGAATTTCGGGGGGAAAATCTGAGGAATTGAGAAGGAAAGAGAAAGGGGCGAGGGTTTCGATTCTTTCGAACACCCTCTACACCGGAACGATGATAAAAGCGCAGGGCACCACCGCTTTTTAAAGAAAACCAGATCTGCCCGGTTTTGTTTCGGGCTAGTTCTCTACCGTTGATTTATGAGCGACGGTTCAGATTTCTTCTCTGATTGACCGATTTATTGAACGAGAAATCTTTGATGGACGGCTTTGATCTGGAGTTTGGTGCACGTGGCGCGAATCGGAGACACGTAGATTTGGGGGTTCAGTGTATATGTTTTGGTGGGAAATAAAAATATTAGCGGCTTATTAAGTTTGGAGTTTGGAGTTTGGAGGGTAAACTACGTAAAAGTCCGTACGGGTGACGTGGAATTCTTTATCTTCTAGTGGTGGTTGAGTTCTCTATTGGCAGTTGGTTTGTTTCTATTATGATTCTCTTCGATTTCCCACAAATTTCTATATATTTCAAATTTTATACTAATAATTTAAATAAAATTAACACCAATCATTTAATTTATCTTATTGGATTATATTATAAGACCAAATTTTAGAGTAAAGAGTGTTTCTTAATCATATGATGAATTTGTATGTCTAATTAAAATTTGAATGGGTGAAAATTGCCATTAGTTTTTTATGATAAAAGTTGTTCTAATGATTTTAATTTTTTTGTGGAACTATTGTGATATAATTAATAAAAAAAGTATTTTGTTATATATTACTACTTTTGTCTTTAAAAAGATAATTAAAAAGATAATTTTTTGTATTTTTAAAAAGATGAGATAAAGTATATAAGTTTTTTTTTTATTGATAACCACTAATAATTTTATTTTTAGAACGGATAGGATTAGGGGTGTTCAAATTTTTCGGTGCAACCGATTTTTTCGGTATTCCGAACCGGTCCGAACCGGTCGGTTCGGTACAAAAACTACTGGTTCGGTATATCAGTACAACCGGTTTCGGTACTGGTTCGACCATTTTTGGTTCGGTATATACCGGTTTCCTATTATTTTATTTTTTTTTAAATTATTACTAATAAAAATAATAATAACAATAGTAAAAATAATAATAATAGTAATAATAAAAATAATAAAAATAAAAATAATAAAAATAAAATAATAATAATAATAATATTCGGTATAACCGGTAAAAAACGGTACCGAACCGGTCCAACCGGTATCGGTACGAAATTTTGTCTTTTTTCGATACCGGTTCGGTATCGGTTCGGCCCAATTTTTATCGGTTGAACACCCCTAGATAGGATAGAGTATATAAAATTAAAAAAATAAAATAGAGAATGGATATTATAGAGAATGGAGAGTACCCGTTCTTTACCCGAGTCCGGAATCTAGTCCCGCCAAAAACAGAGGGTCTTTGCCAGGTCAGCAGCCAAGTGGTGAATTTCAATGGAGCCACGAGTGCATGGAACATATGTTTTGACGTCTGTCTCACGTGTTTCAGTATGCATGGGATTTATGTAGTGGGAATTAATCGTTTGGTAGAGAGAATGATCAACGGCCAGTGCAGGGTTTCATCAAAGCGGAACTTTTAATAGTTGCTTTTTCCTTTTTAAAGCTTAGGAAGTACTAGTACTTCTTCAATTCTATCCTTGTTGTCTTGTTTGCATGCTATATATATATAGTCAGTCTTAAAAACGGACTGATTCGTTAATAAATTTGAGTTATGATGACAGTATATATCATCATTATAATCATGTTAAGTGTCGTCATAAACTATAGCAACGGTATGTTACCGTCGCCATAGCTCAGTTGGTTAACAAACCGGTCCGGTTTATATATATACCTAAACATGTTTTGTCATTTTGTGAACTTGCCATTTTTATGTATCAACTTAATTGATTTGTATGTGCATTAGCTTAGCTTAGCTTAGACCTTAGCATCATAGTATGGGTATCATTTTGCTGAAATTGGTGTCAGGTGGAGTGATTTCATACGCACATTTTTACGTTATTATACTTGCCTTAAAATAATGGCTTTTATTATATGAAAAAGAATATGTCTCCAAACTTTAATAATCCTGGACTATTATTTATTTTACTCCGAATTGCTTGGGAACTTATCATTGATTGCTTTTGTTGTGTGTGAATTCCTCCAATTATTTATATATATGATCATTCTCATCTGTTAATATTAAGAATCCATAAATTTTAATTAAAATATTCAATATCATGTTATTTGAGATCAAAAATTTATTTGAGACTTCTAGAATTACTCATTTTTATTTGAACACTTCACAATACTAAAGTTTCTTAAAAATTCACAGGCAACTTTTTATTATCAATTATACTTACTGATTACAGTAATATTTTTTAACTGTACGTCAGTTCACTTTATTAAAGTTTCACTAGTACTTGAAGATGTATATTGCGTAATATAGAAGAATTAAAAAGTTTTGAAGGGATGAAAATCAATCATTCAAATCAATTTTAAAGTATAATGAAAGATTTTGTCTATTTACTTTTAACTGCTGAAAATACTTTGGACCTGATCTTAATCATATCTAAAACAAAATTGTACTCCTACCGCTTTGAGTCTCCCTCCCGTTGATTTTGTCTATCCTCTTGTTCCCAACTAGTCAACTTTGCTTAATGGTGGTACACTAATTAAATTAACTTTTCCACAGACACTGATATAACCTTTCTCGGATCCTATAGGAACCTTCGCTTTCAATAGTTTTGTTTTATTTAACTTTGAAATAGTGAAATTTTTTTTCCATTTATTTATCTCATCTGATTCAAGATTAATTATTACTCACCACACCACTCCCCCCTCACAATTATCGGCTAAAAAATTATTTTTGAACCACGGAATATAAAACATTGTATGATTTGTTGTTTTCAATAATATTCTCCATGTTCTAAAGTACTACTCATTACAAGAAAAAATCTAATGATCCTATTTTTGACGAAATTTTTTATCGACAATAAGTTCGTCGGAATTAATTTATGACTAACGAAAAAATTCGTCGATAATTCAGACGGGACTAACCTGATCGAAAATAAATCCGTCAAAATAACTTATTTTCGACGGAATTATTTTCTACAAGAGTCTGCCAAAAACGAATTAATTCTGGTTAATGCCGACAAAAATTCCATCGAACATAAACAGTCACGTGTCGCTCCTTTATTTATCTAATGCACGATATTTTCGACGAAAATTTCATCGAAAATAATGACCACGTGTCAACACTTGAATTACTTGATCTGGTTTATTTTCGACGAAAATTCCGTCAAAAATACATTATTATGTTGGAAATACATTTTTTGGCAATTGGTTGGTAATTCATGTAATATTTAGAGTTCCTAATTAACAATTAGGGCTGCAAATAATCAATTTATGTAATATTTAGGGTTCAAATTAACAATTAATTAATAAAAACAAACAAATTCTCTTAATCTACTGACCTTAAATCGGAGCTAATAGAGGTACGAAGGAGAAGAAGGAGCACCAAAATATGCCTTATTTCAACCACTATGAACCACCAAAAATTCAAAAAGTTAGGAATTAGAGTTATGGATCTAGAGCTAGCTAAGGCTGGAAAAAAAAGAAAGAGAAAGGAGAGCATACCGGGTTGATGGGGCGGCGGGAGCGAGAGAAAGAGAGCGCCAGAGGGAGTTTTTTTTTTCTTTTCTGTACGTACGTGTATAAACTTAATTCTGTTCTGTGTGTTTTGTGCGGCGCTAAGAAAGAAATTAAGTTTTTATGCAGTCATATTTTCGAAGGAATTCTCTCAAAAATAACTTTCGACGAAAATTCCGTCGGGATTATGTCTTTCTCTCGAAATTGATTTTTGCGCTGACGGAAAATCTGGCGTCAAGGGTGGTAATCATTTCCAACAAAATTTTGTCAAAATATATATTTGACAAAATTATTTTCAACTGAATTTTTCGTCGTAAATATTCTAATTCTGAGAGAATTATTCGGTCGAAAATAATTCCGTCAGAAAAAGCTTCTTTTCTTGTAGTAACTCCCTCGATTCTATTATATATAACGTTTTAGAAGATTTTTTCTCCATAATATAAGATGTTTTACATATATCTAGGAGAAAAAATATATAATTATTTTTTACTTGTGGCCCTAAAAAATCTCATCAAGATGGAGTTATTGAGAGAGAGAGAGAGGAGGAGTAATTAATAGTGCATGGGTAATAATGAAATTTCAAACTAATATTAATTACCTAACATCAGTATTAGTGATATTTCTTAATATATGCGATTATGTCTTAAACGTCATATATAATGGAAATGAGAGAGTATAAGATTATTATTGACTTTTTAAAGTTAATTTAAACTATTTTTAAGGTTAAAATTAACATGAATTTCATTAATTTTAGGCAATTATAGTGATAAATATTGCAAATGATCTAAAAAGTACTATTTATTATAAGATTTATTGTTTAATAATTTTTGATGAATTATTTTAATTTTAAATTTAAAAATATCTTTAATTAACTTTCAAAAATTAATAATGATACTTAATTTGAAAAGAGAAGTACATATTATTGTTGATACAATCATTGTTAGTAGAAAACCTCCCAATGTACCATTCACTTCAAATCATTAGCTAGGCTTTAAGACTTTTTTTTTTCCTTTGAAAAAAGAACTTAAAAGAAGTAGATAATGATGATCGAGGATATAACAATGTGGAAATAATTAATGGCACAGATAAATAATAAATCCCAATCCCAACTATATAAAAGACCACAGAGAAATTTTCCAACAACAAAATAACAATGAATAGAATGGTTGGTTTGTTATGAGCACCCAATTGCCTACTACCAGCACCCAAAAAAATGTCTAATTGCTTAACAATTAAAAGTTAAAACCATCACACAAAAGCTTTAAATAAAAACATCACACCATCCACAAAACATGAAAAGGAAAAAGATTAATGAATAGGAGAGAGAATCTGTTGCATGTTTAAAAGGAAATCAAACATCAATAGAGAGAAATCACAAAATGCTGCAAACATTTAATTTGATTGATTGATTGATCAAGAATTAATGCATTACATCATCATCATCATGATATAGAATCTAAATTTGGAATGAATCATTTAAACACACACTGATGATTCAGTAGTAGTCTACACAAGGGCCAGCTGGTAGGATAATGTCTCTATATATTATGTTGATAGGAGATTAATTATATATTAGCCAATGAAGATGGAGAGATCGCAGCATTCTTCAAATAGGCAGCAGCAACACAAAGCCGCAAGACTGTAAGTGTACGTAGCACCACATACATCAAACAAAACATAATATTATTAGCACCTATAATCCAAGAAAATCTAAAAGTCGATCAACAAACAAATTACCACTTGCTTGTTTGGCTTATTGACCATTTGGGGAGCTCAGATGGCGTATTTACAGGACGGACGCGTTTTGGACACAAAATATACTTTCGTTTTTCAAACTACCAGAAACTCTTGTAGTAAGTTTAGCCACCGAAAGCACCAACCCAATCACGAAAATGCACATCTCGTCTTCAAAATTAGAAATCCAAATTTCTTTTTAGTCAGTTTCTTTTGAGTTGGAGATTTGGATGCGTTTTGGACTCAAAATACTTTTGTTTTACAAAGCGCTTGGCCACCAAAAGCACCAACTCAATCACCAAAATGCACATAGTAATACTTTCCCGTTTTCAAAATTAGAAATACAAAATTCTTTTTAGTCAATTTCAAAATTAAGGATATATTTTTAATTTTATATTAAAAATAACATGAAATTTGTAACATCTTAATTTCTACTTTCTAGCCTCTGGGTCTAAGAAGATTGAAAGTATTATATCATCAATATTATATTTTTGACAAATATTAAAGATATGTTTAATAGCCCGTTCGGCAACGACTTATTTTAAAATAATTTATAGTTAAAATATAAATTGTTTTAAGTTATGACTTATAAGTAAAAGCGTATAGAAATTAAGTTAAAGCAAGTTATGAAGGTGTTCGACTCATAATGACTTATAAATTAAAATCAAATGTAAATATTACTAAAAAGACATTAATAAAAAGAAGGACAAAATAGAAGTTACATTTGGTCAACTTAAATTATTTTAAAATGACTTATAAGTCATTTTAAAATAAATTACAAATACTTTGCTTATTTTTTTGACTTAAAAATCAACTTATAAGTAGAAAAATAAGTCATTGCCAGACAGAAGACTAGTGACAAATGACTTACAAGTTAGTTTGATCAACTTATAAGTCACTACTCTAAAAGGATAAAAAAAATTCTTACTCGTCTTTTAAAAATTATTTCTCTAATATTAGGGGAAAAAGAAAAGTACTAATCTTTGAAAAATAATACATCTTGCTACAAAAAAATTGTGACTTTTGTGTTTTAAGTAAATACATCTACAAGTTACTCGTATATTTGTATTTATTTGTATAAAAACTCATAATCATATTTTTTGTTGTAAGATATAACAGGAATCTTAAACTTCTGTATCAGTCGTTGAGAGAGGTGGGGTAGTTAGTAATAGCATTAATTTACCATCCCTCGAGGAAACCAGGTTCTCTCCGGGGTGGGGGAGCAGCATACTGTGGAGGTGCCATTACCGGAGGGCCGTAATAGTTACCTGCATCGATCGCATCCATCCCATATACATACATATAATCAAAATCAACTCTAAAAATGAAAACCCCCAGGCCTTTAAAAAAAATATGTCTCAATTTTGAACAAAGAGGAATATATATATATATATATATATATATATATAGAAGGGTTGAGCAAGGAGAGATGAACTAATCAAGGGGGAATTAATTGAATGAATCAATAATAAGAAGAAGAATACTTACCTTGAGCAGGGTAGGGATAAGCATATTTTGGTGGTTCATTCATCTCTCTCTCTCTCTCTAGATCTACTTAGCCTGACTAGATCTCAATTCTTCGATCTGCTTATATATGAAGATGCTAAAGAATACTATTGCTAGTATGAGAAAGAGCTTCCTGGAACATCAAGCTGTACATGTTATATGCTCCCTTTTAGGGGTGTGATTTATAGTATGAACATGTATTGAGTACGCATGAAAAAGTAAGCTGGGTGGGGCCTGTCGTAATACTTACTTACATCCTTACACGTATTTCCTGCGTCACTTCATATCATATCACGGACATCGATACATTTATAAATAAGTAAAAAAGATTTTTTGAAAATTTTTAAATATGTTCTATACATTTGTTAAAAATATTATTGTAATAGTATTCAATTTAAAAGAGTATATTAAAAGTTTAATGTTGCTTTATAATATAAAATTAAAAATATATCTACAATTTTAAAAAAATGTATACTACTATCTTTTAATTTTAAAATCGAGGGAGTATTGTTTAATAAGATATTCCCTCTCCACTGCTCTCAAGGCTTTTTCTCCTTAATTTTCCTTTTTTACGCCACTCTCTTTCTTAATTTCCCTTTTTACTTCACTCTCTTTCTTAATTTCTTCGGTGTGATATAATCACCTTCGCCCTTAATTTCTATGCGCGCTTATATAATTCAATTGTATAAATGAAGAATAATTCTATGCGCATCAATGGTAATTAAGTAGGACTCATGTATTATAATATAAAAATGTATAAAAAATTTATTATAAATTTTATTTTTTATATTTATTGTTTGTTCATAATTTTTTACGTATAATTTTTTTTATATATATATATATAACATTATTCATAAATAAATTGTTCTTGTCTTAAAACTAACAAGCAAGAATTTGTTGTAAATCCATTTGATATAATGTATATCTTTCCCATTAAACACAAACAATATAATTTATTTAATTATATGCTCCCCATTAATTCAAATCATTGCCAAATAATTAACAAAGATTTTATTTTGAAATAAAAGTCATAAAATTACTCAAAATATTGCAGTTTTAGTCCAAAACCATTCATATTTATTTCATGCAGATAAATCATACCCTTTAATTTCAAAAATTAATTTCACATGAATGAATTAATAGCTGGGTGGAATAGCATAAAATCTTTTGAACTTAACCAAATGATGGACAAGTCTGTGAATACAATGAACATTGTAGTGAAGTGATGCACAAAGTCGTAATGTGGCAGTTGATATGTCATATACTTCCTCTTGTTCTGTTTTGAATTATTTGATTATTATTAATTTTTAAAAGTTAATTTAAGATATTTTTAAATTTAAAATTGAGATGACTTATTAAAAATTATAAAATAATAAAATTTACAATAAATAATACTTTTAGGTAGTTTATAATATTCATAATTGTATTAATTAAAAAAAATAAGTCAATTTTAAGTTTAAAAATCTCTTAAATTGACTTTAAAAGTTAATAATAATCAAATAATATAGAACGGATGAAGTATTTAATATAGGAGAAAAATCCCCTCCTCTTCAATATAGATACTATTTGATAGAAAAGCAAAGGTATAAAATTGTTCTTAAAGTTTTCGCGTTCGGTCTATTTAGTCCTCGAACCTTTTTTTGTCCTTAGATATCGTAACGTTGTAAAACGTAGCCTAACTAGGTCTTCCGTTAAAAAAATTTTAGGTAGACAAACGGGTGCACTACAGCTCTCTGATCGACTACCACGTGGAGTAACTTAGTGTGACATAGCATGAAGAGTCGTGATGCTATCCAAGCAACACCAAAAGTTATGGCTTATATTGAAACTTGTAACACCAAATTGAATTTTTCCTTTCCCCAATCCAAACATATATAATTAGACCTCTACTCTAACAAAAATGGAGTATTAGGTTGTCCATTTTTCACTGTCACTCCACTTTTTCTACAACTACAGAAGAACTCTTAACTGAAAATCCATGGCTGCTTCCACCATAAATCCCTTAATCTCCTTAAAATTCATTGGTTCTCAAGTTTTACTTTCTCCTCCAACTCCCAAAACAACCAGATCTTTGCCTTCTTTGTCCATAAAAAAGTTTCTGATAGCCCAATCAATTCTCAATAAACCCAATTATTCTCATATCCTTAAAGATTTACCATCACATGCCATTTTAGTTGCCTTGCTCTTCTCTTCAATTACACCACAAGCCTTAGCCATTAACGAATCCGTTCCACCACTAAACCCTCCTTCAACTCTAATTCAAGCGGAAACCACTTCAAATTTGTCACCATTTTCCTAAACCCTTTCTTTAACAGCGCCAAAACCCCAAAGTTCTAACCTCCCAGAGGACAATCAATGAAAAATTTATTGCTTGATTCGACTTTGCCTTTTTGATAACGTCCTGATTAATATTTCTGGGGAGAAGACTGTGAAGGATTTCTGAACAAAATTGGAAACCCTTATCAAAGTAAGTCCTTGTTAATAAATTGTTTCTCATGAAAAAGTTGTGAAAAACTTCGGATGGATGATGGAAGTTTATTTTCTACACATTTACATGAATTCAATACCTTGATTAGCCAGTTATCATCTATAAGTTGTGAAATTAGTGATGATGGTAAAGTTATTACCTTGCTCTATTCACTATTTGATTCGTGAGATAATCTGATTATTGTGATTGGTAGTGGTACTACAGAACTGTCATTTAAAGGGGTTGTTTTAGCTTTATTGTCTGAGGATATGAGATGACTGAGTATGAAAAGTTCAACTAAGGAGGCTCTGTTAGTTAAAGAGTGAAATTTGGATGGGAATTCAAAGAAGTCTGGGAATAGGTCCAAGTTTAGATGAAGATCTAAGAGTACAGACAGGTCAAAGATTAAATGTTGGAAGTGTAATGAGTTTGGACATATGAAAAAAGACTGCAAGAGCAAGGGTGAAAAATATGTGAATGAGAAAAATGATTCGGGTAATAAGGATGAAGCTATTGGGGACTTGTATATAATAGCTGTTTGCGTAGCCCAAATAGATGATGATGTTTGGTTAATTGATACAAGAGCTTCATATCATATGACATCTCACAGGATTGATTTTGTCAGTATGAAACATTAAATGGGGAAAATGTCATGATGAGTAACGACACATCAGTGAATATTATTGGTCGTGAGAAGGTGAAGCTCAGGATGCATGATGGTACTGTCAAAACACTTCCGGGGGTTATGTATATTCCTGATTTTAACAAGAATTTGATATCTATTAGCATGATGGCAGATGAAGGAGTTAACTTCAGTTGTGACAAGAATTCATGCAAGATGACTCGTGGTTCAATGGTAATTGCACGTGGAAGGAGATATGATACTTTTATACAAGTTGTTGGAGAGTACCATAAGGGGACAGTTTGGAGCTTCCTTTGTTTCTGAGAAAGAAGAAAATTTAGAGAATAGTTCGTCTATATTATGACATCAACAGTTAAGACATATCACTGGAAAGGGGTTGTCCACTATAGCATCAAAATAGCTAGTGGTAGGGGTTTCAGATTATTTTATGGGATTCGAATTATGTGAGCATTATTTGTATAAGAAACAAAATAGAGTCAAGTTTAAGTCCACTGCCACTAGGGCGACTGGAGTGTTGGATTTGATTCACAATGATTTGTTCGGGAAAACTCCACAAACATCTCTTGGGAAATCAATGCACTATGCTTCTTTTGTTCCGAGCTATGCTTAGGTTTATTTTATTAGAAAGAAGTTTGAAGCACTTGACAAGTTCCGAGAGTTTAAGGCACTAGTTGAAAATTAGTTCAATAGGAAGATAAAAGTTCTTTGAACTGATAATGGTATAGAGTATTTTCCAGTTGATCAGTTTTGTGCTGAGCAGGGCATTGCAAGACATAATACAATTCGGATGACACCTCAAAAAAATGGTGTGGCTGAGAGGTTAAATTGGACACTAATGGAAAAGGCCAGGTATATGCGGAGTTGGTTAGGCTTAGAGCCTAAATTCTGGACAGAGGCAGTAGTTATAACATGTTATTTGAAGAACGGGACACCTACATCTACATTGAAGGATCAAACTCCTTTTAAGATATTATTTGGGAGGAAGCCCAATATGTTTCATGTTCGAGTGTTTGGTTGTGATGCGTATGTACATGTGCCAAAGGAGAAATAGAACAAACTTGATTTCAAGTATGAAAAGTGCAAGTTCATTGGCTACAAGGAAAGTGTCAAGGGGTACAAGTTATGGAATCCAGAAACAAGAACAGTTTTATATAGCAGGGATGTGATGTTTAGAGAAACACGGAATGAGCCAGTTGTAGATAAATCTTCTGAAGAAGTTGATCGTGTGTAGATTAATGTGAGCACGGGAAAGCAGATGAAGGTTGGAAATCAACAGTTGGCTACAAATTTTGCAGATGATGAACCAGTTGAGGTCGAACAAGATGATTCGAAAAATGAGGAAGATGGGGATGATTCAGATATTAAGGAAGATGTTGAGGCTGATGAAGAAGTTAAGCCTACATTGAAGAGGCCTACACGAGTTTGAAAGTAACCTAACGGGTATTCACTTAGTGTGTATCATGTCTTACATGTCACTAGTGATGAACCTTGTACAATTAAGGAGACAATAGTCTCGAGGGAATCGAATTAGTAGAAGTTTGCTATGAATGAGAAAATGCAGTCACTCGATAAGAATCAAACTTGAAGTCTTGTTAAATTGCCTAAGAATTAAAAGGCGATTGAGTGCTCTCAAATAGAGGGAGTTAGCTATGATGAAATCTTTTCTCGAGTAGCAAAGTTGACATCCATTCAGATAGTTCTATCTGCAGCAGTTGTTTATGATCTAGAGGTTGAGCAACTAAATATCAAAATATCATTTTTTTCATAGAGACTTGGGGGAAGAGATTTACATGAAGCAACAAGATGGTTTTGAAGTCAAAGGCAAGGAGGGTCTGGTGTGATTGAAGAAGTCCTTATATGGACTTAAGCAATCTTTAAGGATGTGATATCAAAAGTTTGATTATTAAGCATTACATTTTGGATTCGCGCGGTGTCAGGCTGATCATTGTGTCTATGTGAAAAGGTTAGGTGACAACTTTGTTATTCTAACCTTGTTATTGATGATATGTTGTTGATTGGAAATAATAAAAAAATGCTCAAGTCTGTGAAAGGTTTGTTGGTGCAACATTTGATATGAAGGATTTTGGGCCAATAAATTTCATCTTGGGTATGCATATACATAGGGATCGTAAGAATAAAAAATTGTTGTGTACGAGATCTGATATTACCTAAGCAGTGGGAGTACTGAGTAGATACTTGGATTGCTATCAAAAGAGTTCCTAAGTATCTTTATGGTACTTCTGATTTTGCGTTGCATTTTGGAGGTAAAGGAGATGGGATGGATTTTGAGGTGGTAAGATTTATGGAAGCTGATTGGGGTGGAAACGTTGATAGCAGGAAATTAACAAGTGATTATGTATTCAACTTATTTAATGGTCCTTTGAGTTGGATGAACAAAAAGCAAAGTGTTGTTGCATTGTCATCCGCTGAGGCAGAATACATGACGCTTACTCATGCAAGTAAGGAAGCAATATGGATTTGCATATTGTGTATCGAGCTTGGTTTTAAGCTGAAGACAGTGAAGTTGAAGTGCGATAGTTATAGTGCTATTTACTTAGCAAAGAATCCTGCATTCCATTCACAATCGAAGCATATTAATATTCAGTATCACTTCATTAGAGAGAAGAATAATGAGAAACTGATTTTGTGACGCCCCCAAAATAGGTCCACACAACCCATTTTGAGTCGCCAATAACATTCTACAAAATACAAATACAAATACGAATTTTCCCATTTACAACTAATATTTGTCGTGCAAAATACGACCACACACATGCTGTGACTTTCCATACAAATATCGTACCGTATGGTACCACAGTATCCAAACCCAAATTATTACAATGCCGTAAAAAGACGACAACACATGTTTTAAGTCTCTAGTACAATCATTATTAAACTATGCCATAACTTGATAAGGACAACCACTAACTCGGACCATCACTCCACTCCCCGGCTAGTCCCAGCTACATTTTCCTTTCCTGAGAAGAACAATGGAACAAAACTGAAAAGGGTGAGCTCAAATAGCCCAGTAAGAAATATCATGACTAAGATAATGAAGAATAAAATTTATCTTTAGTCTTCAACAGAATTAAATCAGAGATTTAAAGATATTTTAATTGTTCAACAACAACAATTGCAGCGGAACAAACAATCCATTAGAAGAGTCAAGTAGATTATAATATCTACCATCTTCTATAAATTAAAGGATCACCACCAATATTTTATCCCTGTAACACCAATCAACAATTCATGTTTATGAACATCCAAATCAACAGTTTATATTCAACAACCTCTCTTTGCACTACGTGCCAAAGATATTTATTTGTAACATCACCGATCATGATCATGCCAAACGCCAGTTCATCTTTGCACTACGGGCCAAAGAGAACTTTCACCATACGCCTTTGTTTGTAACACCAAAAGTCATGATTATACCAATACACAGTTTGGTCAAAATCATGTCACGCCAGTTCATCTTTGCACTACGGGCCAAAGAGAACTATCACCACAATTTAAGTATGAGGATGAGGATGATGACAATGATACAGTGAGATTAAGGATAAGAAAAGCTTTATAATTTAATCAGTATCAAAGATTGACCAAATTACCAACACGATAACCAAATTATGGAGTCAAATTCAAGAATGATATTCAAGAAATTATTTCATGCTTCAACTATAACGTATAGAAAGATTCAAGTGAAAAGATATTAGATGAAGCACAAACTATTAAGGATATTCTACTAATATTCAGGGATTTTCTCCATTTAAAAATAAGGTTTTGGAAACAAACAAAGATTTCTTATCCTAAATGGAGAAATGTGAAAGAAAAAGATATCCCTTAAAGAGTACAAAAGAAATGATACGTTATACGAGTATAACAGAATATATGAAACTGCAAATGGATTTTCACCTGTCATGCGATAATTCGCGTAGACAGATTATTTCCGCAACAGATTAATAAGTAATGAATACAAAGGGTTATTCACCAGGTACGACACTCGTACATACAGGTTATTCCCACAGAGTAATAAGGAATGAATACGGAAGGGTATTCACCAGGTACGACACTCGTACATACAGGTTATTCCCACAGAGTAATAAGGAATGAATATAAAAGGATATTCACCAGGCATGCGTCATACCGCACGGACAGGTTATCCTCACAAATTAATACAGAATGAATAACAACCTTTATGAGTATAATATCACTTACGAACATGAAAGCAAATGATATTATATATGAGTATGAAATAAATGATATTCCCTACCTTCGTTAATAAAATACTGGATGTTGCTTTCTATGAAGTTTACTAACTTTGGACAATACTAGTATTCTCACAAATACTCACAATAGCCTAGCACACTAAGAGAACTTAAGAAATTTAGAGAGAGAGAGGAAGTATAGGCAATGAAGGTGTGAAAATTTCTTAAGCAAACCCTCCCTATTTATAGGAAAATCAAGGTGAGGGCATTTTAGTCTTTTCCCTAAATTTTCTTGGTTTATTACTCTTATACCCTTGACATATTCTTTTAATATCATCCATCCATTTTTTCTTCCATTTATATCATCCATCCATTTTTTCTTCCATTTATATCATCCATCCATTTTTTCTTCCATTTATATCATCCATCCATTTTTTTCTTCCATTATCAAAAGATAATTCCATTATCAAAAAGATAAAACTATTATAAAGATAACTCCATTATCACAATAAATTCCTTTTTTTCTGTATTATTGTGTTAAATGTATTAATATCACAGATAGCATATACTCGCAATACTGACAACCAGATTATTCCCAGGAAAGAGGGAGCCTTCCATGAAAAATGGCGCGCAATTAAATAACCCCTTTCCTTGACAGAATTTCTAGACATTGTCGATAATGCTAAAATATCCTATCAAATGATATAAGTTACAGTGTCGTGACAAATAGTAAAATATATTATGCAGATGCTAATTAACAATTATTGAATCAAGATACTATGCAATTGCTACTTTATCAATTATTGAATCAATAACATAAAACACTGTGCAACATCGTGAGCTACTGTAGAATACCGTGTGCTACTGTGGAATAACGCGTTTTACTGTTCTTTTTATCACCGGGTATTTCAACAGTTATCGGTTAAAGTTTTGCCGCCAATTTCTATCACTTTCTATATCCGACAGTTAACCCGTTATGGGGCCCACTATCATTGACAAAATTGCCATTTCGGCGCAGTCGTACGATACCGAATATAATATTCCCCGACAGAAAGAATATTCCCCGACAAAAAGAATATTCCCCGACATACTATTTATTAGATAATTTGCATATAACACCCTTAACTATCATTTATAACAATTAAGCACTTCACTATTTAGAAAAATAATTATAAAAAAATAATAAATTTTTATTTCATAAATTCGGGGTCTTACAATCTCCCCTCCTTATGAAATTTCGTCCTCGAAATTGACGTACGTACCTGGCATTTCGAAGAGGTGAGGATACCTTGCTCTCATTTCAGATTCTAACTCCCAGGTCATTTCCTCAACATCATGGTTTCTCTATAAAACTTTGACTTGAGGTATAACCTTTGATCGTAGAATCTGTTCCTTCTTATCCAAGACCTTGACAGGTATCTCTTCGTACGTCAAATCATCTGCTATCTCGTCTGGTTCTAACTCAATAATGTGGTTTGGATCTTTCACATATTTACGTAGCATGGATATGTGAAAAACATTATGAACACGAGACATGCTTGGCGGTAAGGCGAGTCTGTAGGCCACAGTTCCTACTCGATCGAGGATTTCAAATGGACCGATAAATCGAGGGTTAAGCTTTCCTCTCTTTCCGAATCGCGTAACACCTTTCCACGGAGCAACACGTAAAAATACATGATCTCCGACATTGAATTCCTCGTCTCTTCGATGAAGATCAGCATAACTCTTTTGTCGATCTTGAGTTGTTTGTATACGTTGCCGGATCAGTTGGATCTTTTCTGTAGTCATACGTATCAACTCGGGTCCCAACAACTTTGCTTCACCTACTTCATCCCAACATGCTGGAGATCGACACATGCCTATACTTGCTTGATAACTGTTATTGTAAGAGAATTCCACCAATGGCAAGTATTTATCCCAACTTCCTTTGAAGTCTAGTACACAGAGTCTTAATAGATCTTCGAGAGTTTGAATAGTCCTTTCTGATTGTCCGTCTGTCTGGGGATGGTATGCAGAACTGAATCGTAATTCAGTGCCCATAGTTTTTTGCAAGCTGACCCAAAATCGTGAAGTGAACCTAGGATCTCGATCAGAAACGATAGATACTGGCATGCCATGCAATCTCATAATCTCGCTAATATACAAATTAGCAAGACGCTCGAGTGAATAGTTTTCTCGTATAGGCAAGAAATGAGCAGACTTGGTCAATCTATCTATAATGACCCAAATTGCATCTAAGCCTTGAGAAACTTTGGGAAGACCTGTCACGAAATCCATATTGATGTGTTCCCACTTCCATTCTGGAATCTCAAGTGGTTGCAATGGACCCCTTGGTACTTGATGCTCCGCCTTGACACGTTGACAAGTTAAACATCTTGCGATAAACTCTGCAATCTCTCTCTTCATATTGTTCCACCAAAATGTATGTCGAAGATCACGATACATTTTGGTACTTCCAGGGTGGATTGCAAACGGTGTGTTGTGCGCCTCCATCATGATTTTGTATTTCAAGTCAGGGTCGTTAGGAACACACAGTCTAGAGTTGATTCGCAATATTCCTTCTTCGTCGACTCTTGCTTCTGGAATAGCACCTTCTTGCACCTTCTTTTTCATATTCATCAACTCTGGGTCTGTAACTTGAGCAGCTTTAATTTTGTCGATTAAAGCCGGTTCTACTTGTATATTTGTGACCTTCACGTGGGTTCCTGGAGTCTTTAATTCTATCTCCATCTTTTGTAAATCATCCAAAATGGGCCTTTGAGATGTCAATAACGCACTCGTACTTGCATATGATCTTCTACTCAATGCATCAGCTACTACGTTCGCCTTTCCACGATGGTACTGGATGGTATGATCGTAATCTTTCAACAGCTCGAGCCAACGCCGTTGTCGCATGTTGAGTTCTTTCTGGGTGAAGAAATATTTGAGACTTTTGTGGTCTGTATAGATCTCCACTTTCTCCCCATACAAGTAATGCCTCCAAATCTTCAACGCGAAAACAACTGCTGCCAACTCTAGATCATGAGTAGGATAATTCTTCTCATATTCCTTGAGTTGCCGAGACGCATAGGCTATAACCTTCCCATGTTGCATGAGAACACAACCTAGTCCTTTGTTTGAAGCGTCGCTGTAGATGACAAATCCTTCCGATCCTGAAGGTATTGCCAATACAGGTGCTGAAATAAGCCTTCTTTTGAGTTCTTGAAAACTCTTCTCGCATTCTTCGCTCCATTTGAATATTGTGCTTTTCCGAGTCAGTTGAGTTAATGGAATAGCTATTCGAGAAAATCCTTCTACGAATCTCCGATAATAACCAGCTAGACCCAGAAAGCTTCATACTTCGGTTACTGACTTGGGTTGTTCCCAATTTGATACTGCTTCAATCTTCGCCGGGTCAACCGAGATTCCTTCCTTAGAAACCAAGTGACCAAGGAATGCAACTTCCTCAAGCCAGAATTCACATTTCTTCAACTTAGCATATAACTTGTTTTCACGAAGTTTTTGGAGTATCAGCCTCAAGTGTTTCTCATGATCTTCACGACTTTTAGAATATATGAGAATGTCATCAATGAAGACAACCACAAAATGATCCAAATATTCCTTGAATATCCGGTTCATCATATCCATGAAGGCAGCAGGAGCATTAGTCAATCCAAAAGATATGACCAGAAATTCATAATGCCCGTACCGAGTTCTAAAGGCAGTCTTTGGAATGTCATCAGCTTTAACTTTCAACTGATGATATCCAGAACGAAGATCGATCTTTGAAAAGAATTGAGCACCTTGTAACTGGTCAAACAGGTCATCAATGTGAGGTAACGGGTACCTATTTTTGATGGTGACATGGTTTAACTCCCGATAGTCAATGCAAAGTCTCATACTCCCGTCTTTCTTCTTTATGAATAAAACAGGAGCACCCCAAGGCGATGTACTCGGACGTATGAAACCGCTGTCTAACAACTCCTGTAGTTGGACCTTTAACTCTTGAAGTTCAATAGGGGCCATTCGATATGGGGTTTTGAAAATAGGTTTCGTACCGGGTTCAAGGTCGATACAAAATTCAATTTCACGGTCTGAGGGTAGGCCAGGAAGTTCTTCGGGAAATACGTCAGGGAACTCATTAACAACAGAAATATTTTTCAAATCTGACGTACTTTTATTTAAATCCGTTACATGGGCTAAGAAGGCTTGACATCCGTTTTTCAATAAACGAATGGCTTTGTGACTAGAAATGATGGTTATTGATTTCAATGGTTTGGTTGCTTGAATTCGCATAATAGGTTGATTAGGAATATGAAAACTAATAACCTTACGAAAGCAATCAATTTTAGCATGATGAGCAGTTAACCAATCAATTCCTAAAATCACATCAAATTCATGCATGTTCAAGGAGATAAGATCAACAGGTAATGTGAGGGTGCCGATTTGAACAAAGCAAGATTTATAGACCGTAGATGTAACGAATGTTTGTGCTAATGGTGTTTCGACAGATAAGTCAAAATCTAATTTTTCAGGAGTCAAATTCAGGCGTTGAGCACATGTTGGTGACATAAAAGAGTGGGTAGAACCAGTATCTAATAAGGCATAGACTTCATAAGAGTTAATAAGTAGTTTACCCGTTATAACCTCGTTCGAATTCTGCGCTTTTTGTGACGTCACAACAAAAGCTCTTCCCTGGACCACAGATTTTGACTTGTCTGTGACCGCCTTCGGTGTCATCATCGCAGCTGGACTTGACTTCGCTGCATGACAAAAGCGAGCTATATGGCCTTCCTTTCCACAATTGTAACATACTTGAGATGGCGATTGTGTACAATTTGGACTGATGTGTCCTTCCTTCCCACACCTGAAACATCTAACAGGTGGTCGTTCTCCTTCCTTCGAAACTGGTACTGGTGCTGGTACTGACGTTGGTGCCTTTCCATGGTTGTTGTTGAATCTCCTCTTCTTGGAATTGTTGCCACTTAACTCACTCCTTCTGTTATCCGGGCCAGGATTACCACCGAAGTGGTTACCATTTCCGGTGTTGTGATTCCCTCCTCGCTGATTATCATTATTCCGATAATTGCTGCCACCATTACGATTATTACCGTGACTTTGCTCTCGTGGTTGGGTGTTGCTTCCTGGTTGTAGTAGTCCTCTTTCCTGCTCCACTACTTGAGCCCTATCCACAGCATCTGCGTATATACAAATTTTATGAGAAACTAGATATTGGCGAATCTCTGGTTTCAAACCTCGTAGGAACATTCGTGTCATCCGTTTCTCAGTATCCACCAAATGGGATGCAAAACGCGACAGCTCGGCGAACTTGGCTTCGTACTGTGACACCGTCATGTTGTTCTGTTCCAGTTTGATGAATTCTACCTCCTTCATATGACGAATACTTTCCGGGAAATACTTCTCGTTAAATAATTCCTGGAACTCGACCCAAGACATCTCGAGTGCCGACTGATGGGTACGTTTCGCAGATTCCCACCAATGATCCGCTTCTCCTCGTAACATAAAGGTGGCGAAAGGAACCTTTTGGTCGTCCGTCCAACGCAGTACATCGAATATCTTTGTTAATTGTTTAAGCCATGCCTCTGCTTTGAGTGGATCTGGCTTGCCGAAAAATTCAGGTGGTCCCAATTCTTTGAACTGCTTGGCAGTGACCATCCGTACATTATCAGCGTTTCTGCCAGTATTGTAGACAGGAGCTCTTCTTGCCTGGTTCTGCAGGTATTGCATGAAGTTCCTAAAAAATTCATCATTCATTCGGTTGTCAGCATCATGATTAGCATCATGGTGTTCTGAGTTTGCACCCGTATTATTTGTGGCTTCCTGGTTTTCAGCCATAATGGTCTCATAGTGAATCTCTTGGTTTTCAGATGCCATTCTGAAATGTGATCACAAAACAAAGATTAGTTAAAAAATAGACATGCCACATCTTGTCCCTATAACCAAACCAATTACTTAAATAACCAAAAATAGCTTAGGTAGGACACACTAGCAAAGGATTTTACTCGTCTCTCCCCTCCTAATTCTAATCCCAGATCTCTACCAGAAATCATATCCCTAAGCTCTGATACCAACTGTGACGCCCCCAAAATAGGTCCACACAACCCATTTTGAGTCGCCAATAACATTCTACAAAATATAAATACAAATACGAATTTTCCCATTTACAACTAATATTTGTCGCGCAAAATACGACCACACACATGCTGTGACTTTCCATACAAATATCGTACCGTATGGTACCACAGTATCCAAACCCAAATTATTACAATGCCGTAAAAAGTCGACAACACATGTTTTAAGTCTCTAGTACAATCATTATTAAACTATGCCATAACTTGATAAGGACAACCACTAACTCGGACCATCACTCCACTCCCCGGCTAGTCCCAGTTACATTTTTCTTTCCTGAGAAGAACAATGGAACAAAACTGAAAAGGGTGAGCTCAAATAGCCCAGTAAGAAATATCATGACTAAGATAATGAAGAATAAAATTTATCTTTAGTCTTCAACAGAATTAAATCAGAGATTTAAAGATATTTTAATTGTTCAACAACAACAATTGCAGCGGAACAAACAATCCATTAGAAGAGTCAAGTAGATTATAATATCTACCATCTTCTATAAATTAAAGGATCACCACCAATATTTTATCCCTGTAACACCAATCAACAATTCCTGTTTATGAACATCCAAATCAACAGTTTATATTCAACAGCCTCTCTTTGCACTACGTGCCAAAGATATTTATTTGTAACATCACCGATCATGATCATGCCAAACGCCAGTTCATCTTTGCACTACGGCCAAAGAGAATTTCCACCATACGCCTTTGTTTGTAACACAAAAAGTCATGATTATACCAATACACAGTTTGGTCAAAATCATGTCACGCCAGTTCATCTTTGCACTACGGGCCAAAGAGAACTATCACCACAATTTAAGTATGAGGATGAGGATGATGACAATGATACAGTGAGATTAAGGATAAGAAAAGCTTTATAATTTAATCAGTATCAAAGATTGACCAAATTGCCAACACGATAACCAAATTGTGGAGTCAAATTCAAGAATGATATTCAAGAAATTATTTCATGCTTCAACTATAACGTATAGAAAGATTCAAGTGAAAAGATATTAGATGAAACACAAACTATTAAGGATATTCTACTAATTTTCAGGGATTTTCTCCATTTAAAAATAAGGTTTTGGAAACAAACAAGGATTTCTTATCATAAATGGAGAAATGTGAAAGAAAAAGATATCCCTTAAAGAGTACAAAAGAAATGATAAATTATATGAGTATAACAGAATATATGAAACTGCAAATGGATTTTCACCTGTCATGCGATAATTCGCGTAGACAGATTATTTCCACAACAGATTAATAAGTAATGAATACGACGGGTTATTCACCAGGTATGCGTCAATCCGCACGAACAGGTTATACCCACAGATTAATAAGGAATGAATACAAAAGGGTATTCACCAGGTACGACACTCGTACTTACAGGTTATTCCCATAGAATAATAAGTAATGAATACAAAAGGATATTCACCAGGCATGCGTCATACCGCACGGCCAGGTTATCCCGATAAATTAATACAGAATGAATAACAACCTTTATGAATATAATATCACTTACGAACATGAAAGCAAATGATATTATATATGAGTATGAAAGAAATGATATTCCCTACCTTCGTTAATAAAATACTGGATGTTACTTTCTATGAAGTTTACTAACTTCGGATAGTACTAGTATTCTCATAAATACTCACAATAGCCTAGCACACTAAGAGAACTTAAGAAATTTAGAGAGAGGGAAAGTATAAGCAATGAAGGTGTGAAAATTTCTTAAGCAAACTCTCCCAATTTATAGGAAAATCAAGGTGAGGGCATTTTGGTCTTTTCTCCAACTTTTCTTGGTTTATTACGCTTATACCCTTGACATATTCTTTTAATATCATCCATCCATTTTTTCTTCCATTTATATCATCCATCCATTTTTTCTTCCATTTATATCATTCATCCATTTTTTTCTTCCATTATCAAAAGATAATTCCATTATCAAAAAGATAAAACCATTATAAAAATAACTCCATTATCAAAAGATAATTCCATTTTTTCTGTATTATTGTGTTAAATGTATTAATATCACAGATAGCATATATACTCGCAATACTGACAACCAGATTATTCCCAGGAAAGAGGGGGCCTTCCATAAAAAATGGCGCGCAATTAAATAACCCCTTTCCTTGACAGAATTTCTAGACATTGTCGATAATGCTAAAATATCCTATCAAATGATATAAGTTACAGTGTCGTGACAAATAGTAAAATATATTATGCAGATGCTAATTAACAATTATTGAATCAAGATACTATGCAATTGCTACTTTATCAATTATTGAATCAATAATATAAAACACTGTGCAACATCGTGAGCTACTGTGGAATACCGTGTGCTACTGTAGAATAACGCGTTTTACTGTTCTTTTTATCACCGGGTATTTTAACAGTTATCGGTTAAAGTTTTGCCGCCAATTTCTATCACTTTCTATATCCGACAGTTAACCCGTTGTGGGGCCCACTATCGTTGACAATATTGCCATTTCGGCGCCGTCGTACGGTACCGAATATAATATTCCCCGACAGAAAGAATATTCCCCGACAAAATGAATATTTCCCGACATACTATTTATCAGATAATTTGCACATAACACCCTTAACTATCATTTATAACAATTAAACACTTCACTATTTAGAAAAATAATCATAAAGAAAATAATAAATTTTTATTTCATAAATTCGGGGTCTTACAGAAGCAGTTGCCACCGGTAATACTAAAGCTAATGTAACAAGCTTATAAACATGATTATATGCTCTATGTTTCTATGTCTCCACCAAATTTTTTTGCAAGACTACCAATTCCTTGCAATAGTTCACACGATAATGATGGAGGTTTGTTACGATGTGAGCTCTACGTCTTGATCTCTCTCGAGGTACTCAGTCAAGAATATTAGAATCTGATAAATCGAACGATATATTACGGATGATAAGAAGAAAACCTTGTCAACTTTACTACAAACTTTAGTAGCCGAAGAAAACCTTGTCAACTTTATTTGTTGGTCTTCATTATATTTTTCATTATATCTTTCGATTTATTCCATCGTTATTGTGAGTTACGTAAATAATTATAGTTGATAATAGTTTAAATATTTGATATTGTAGATCAATATTATAATTTTATTCAATCTCATGTATTAATATATGTCGCAATCGTAATTCGATAAAAAAAATTTATGCGATACATAAATGGACTCAATATCTTAATTCGTTCTCAAAATATAAAAATTGGATCAGATTTCACCAATAATACGTGAGTTATAATTTATGAAATTAACCCAAAATCAAATTACCAAACACGCCAAAACCTTTTCTGCCTACCAGAATTAATAATAAAAAAATAAAAAAATAAACGTCCACCGTAAATACCATGAGGTGGCTCCCATAGCAATACTATTCTACTCGCAAATAGTATGACTCATGTCGATTGTCCTTTACATTTTTTGGGTAAGCTAAATAAGTATATATAGATATACCCAAGGCCAAAGGCCCTGTAATAAAACTAGTTCAATTTCTCTTTTTCTCCTTAAAGCTCAAATCTCCATTAATGGCGGCCATAACCAAGCTTTTGAAGAAAAACAAGTCCATACCCGGTTGCTATAATTTCACCAAAACCAAGCTTTTTTCATCCGAACCTTTGGTGGATTCCCCTTCTTTGGTACAAAGAATCAGAGATCTGCCCAAAGATCTTCCGGGCACCAACATTAAAAAAGAAGTATCTCAGGTACCTCTGCTGACGGGGCATTTTGGGATGTTCCTTTAAAGTAGTACCGGAACCCTCTCTGCTCCTCTCTCTTCTATCGCAGCCACCCCACTCTTCCTAAGAGACTTTAAACTTGGTTTCATCGTCAACGACGTATGAATTTTATCACATATATATATACACACACACATATATCTGTTCTTCATTAGTTACATAGAAAATTCATGTAAAGACTCGATTTTTACTTCTTTTTTTCTTCGTTTTATTAGAACTCATCTTTCAATCCTGTTTTTGTATGATTATATATTTTGTTGCAAAAGATTTTATTTTTATGGACGAGCGCGGATTGTATTTGTTATGTGTGGAGAACCCATCTTTCAATTGTGTTTTTCTACATACCTGTGATCTTATTGACCTGATCTGATGAACCCATCTTCCAATTTTGTTTTTACATGCCTGTAATCTTATTGACCTGATCTAATGAGCCCATGTCTCAAAATTTGTTCTACATGCTTGTGATCTTATGATTTTATGATTTATTCATTGCAAAAGTTTTGATCTTTATGGCATGTCTGGATCTAGTGAGTATATTTTCAAATTTTCTTGAGATCTTATTATTTTTTATTTGTGCAAAAGTTGTGTTCTGTATTCATGTCGATCTGTACTCTTAGGACTTCCCTTTAAAGTTTAAATCATAAATCTTCATGGCATGTGGCTAATCTGTATCTCTTCTATGTTTCAATATGCATGTGTGGACCTAATATAGTTATAGTCCTTCAACCTTGTCCTGCCGATCTATCTGTATTCTATGATCTTTGTTTCAATATGTATGTGTTGAAGGAAGAATTAAAGTTGTGGTTGTTAGTTTTTTCTTTTTTTTTGGTTGGGGGTGGGGGAGGGTTGTTTTGGTAAAGGGAAGCGAAAACCTCTCGAAATAAAACTCAAAAACTCACCTTAAGAGGAAGAAAGAATGGCAGCTCCCAAAGTTGACATCACTTACCAAACAAATTGATGGTGAGGTAATTACTCAATACACCCACCTTTCTGTGTAAATAGTATTTTGTCTACTTCTTGGAGTCAAAAAATATGACTTAGAATCTTGTTATTACTCCTTTTTACTCGCTAATCTTTTCAGGAAATAAATTTGAAATGGCTGAGAAAAGCAAAATTCTGATCATTGGAGCAATCTGTCTATATTGGAAAATTATCATGGATGTAAGTGCTAAGGCTGCCACCCATCTTTGATTTGGCGAGGAAAACCACAGTTTTAGATCCTTTTAAGGCAAACCTCATTGAGAACATCAAGAGCTCTGGTGTAATTATGATTTATGTAAGTTTTTATTTATTTATTTTTTTATCTATCTCTCTGTATAAAGATTGTTTAAATATATTGATGAATAAATAAATGTAAGATCATCCGGTTTACTTGTTTATATATATGATAATAGTAGAGTAAAATGTAATACAACCTTGATTCGTAAAATTTATCTTTTTATGTTCTATTACTTGTGGTAAATTATCTCGTTTGTGATTAGAATGTACTATTTTACATACTTTTGTTGGTTCTATATCAATTGATAGTATTATTCATATTCTTAAAACATTATTTTCACTTTATCTTGTATAAGATTTTTGAAGCATGTAATTTTATAGCTACTTATATAAAAAAGCATGCAATTTTGAGTCCTGTATGCTTTAACATATCTACTTATATAAAAAAACGCATGCAATTTTGAGTCCTGTATCTGTATGCTTTAACGAAGTTTCTCAAATTTTTGCTTTTTGTTTCTTTAGTTCCCAGCATTGTGTTTATTACCATGCATAGAAACTTAAACACTCTTGCATCAATTATTTTTATTCAGTTACTATTTCAAGGAGGACACAAAAGCTTTGCTTTGGTGAGAGCAACACAGTTCCAGACCCTGTTAAGGGAAAAGTCGTTGAGAGCTTCAAAAGCTATGGTGTAACTCTGATTTATGTAGGTATATTTATCTAACTCTATATAGTTTTGATATCAATATTATTGCTCGGTGAGCTGGTGGTGAACTATAGAAATAGTCTGTTCAATTGAGTGTACATGCTAATTATATGTGTGTTTTTTCAAAATTTCTATTTTTTTTGTTGTTTTAATTTAATATTATGTTTTTTTTGGAAAAATTACACACCAGAGGTTTCAATAGTTGTAAAAAGTATATTCTAAGTTTTGACTGAATTTTAACAAAAATTCCATGTTCAATTATTATATTCTCCCTGCCATATTTTATTTCAAATTTAAAATAAATAAATGTTAAATGGAAATTTGTACCCTCTTGAAAGCCCCATTAGCTCTTGTTCAACAAAAGTGTGAGGCTACAGGTGACAGCAGCGGCAAACTCATACTCTCTCTGAAGGCAATTCAAACTACATTATAAATAACTTCATATTTATCTCTTAGAAGAGTTTTAGTAAAAACACAATCTCTTTTTAGGATAGCAGTTGCGGGACTTTGTGAGTATTCTGGTGGTGTGGCGTGTCGTGTCGGTTCTCTCTCTCCCCTCTTCAGATCTCCATCTCTTGTCAACAGTCTATTACATACTCTCTCTGATGGTAAGTCAGACTACTTTATAATCTATTTATATTATATTTATCTCTTAGAAAAGTTACAATAAAAACACAACAAAATCACTTTTTATGATAGCAGTTGTGGGATTTTGTGAGTATTCTGCTGGCGTGGCAGTAGTCTCTCTTTTTCAGGTCTCCATCTCTTATCAATGGTCTATTTTATATATATATTTATATATATATATATATATATATATAAAGGTAGATTGACCTAAGATAATAATCTAAGATGTAATGGACATGCAAAAATCTGTGTGTAAAATTTTGTTTGATTTAAGGTATTGGAATATCATTTTTATAATAGTGTAAATAATATGTATAATAAGTATATTTCGAAAACTCAGATTTTAGTAACTTCTATTGTTAAAAAGTTGTTGATGCATAACCTGAAATCGGGCAAACTTTTAATTGATGATAGTGATTTTATTTTAGAAGTGACTTAAGATAACCTAAGATTTTATAGTGATATTCGTACTCCTGATTTTTCTTGATAATTTTTTTAACTTTTTCTTGGTTTAATTCTTCTTGGTTTGGTTGAGCTTTATACTCTCTTTGAAGCATGTAATTATCTATACTTGTCAGAAAAAAGCATGCGATTTTGACTCCTGTATACTTTAATCCCTGATTCTCAAATTTCAATTTTGTATTTTTAGGTTTCATCATTGTGTTTATTACCTTCTATAGAATATTAGTTAACCTTACATATATCATTTGTTATTTAATTACTATGTCAGGGGGACAGTAACAACTTTGCTTTGGCAAGGGAAAGCGGTGCTTCAGACCTTGTAAGGGAAAAGTCACTGTGACCTTCAAGAGCTCTGGTATGACTCTGATATATGATATATGTAAGTATATTAACCATCTCTATATAGTTTTCATTTTAAATAAATTTTGCTTAGTGAGCTGGTACTGAACTACATAGCTAGTCTGTGCAATTCAGAGGTGGTAATTAGAATTATATTCGCCATCTCAAGTTAGATTTTTTTTTGTTTTATTAATATATTGTTTTAATCTTATTAATATAATAATAAACTTTTTTGGGGGGAAATATGGAAACTATCCTATATGTTTGTAAAAGCATTTTCTATTTTAAGCTATGATTGAATTTTAAATTTACCCTTGGGCAACATCTCTCTCTATTCTCTAACAAGTGTGAGGTGATATGTGACAATAGGGGCACATTTTCTCCCTTTTTCAAGGTAATCAAGACCCCACCCTATATTTATCTCTTAATATTGTTTTACTAAACACCAAATCTCTTGTAGTTGCGGGATTTTGGGAGTGTTCTGGTGGTGTGGTAGTAAACTCTCTCTCTTTAGATCTCACTGGGTTCACACGGGTCTCTTTATTGTTCATCCGTTCCGAAATATAAAATCAAGCTTGACTTTTCAAAGTTAACATGACGTATTTTCAAATTCAAAGTTGATATGATTCTTTTACTTTTGAAACAAATAAATCTTGTAGTTAGTAGTATTTTTGACATAATTTACAATGTTCATAATTTATAATTTTCATATTTGTGTTGTCTAAAATTTAAAGAATTCATATCAACATTGTATTTAAAATATTCCAAGAGGTCAACATTGATATTCCAAGAATTTTCCTTGTTTTGTGGGTTCATCAAATAAAGAATATTCGTTTTACTGGCGATAAATGTCCAAGGAAACAAGTAACTTGGGAGGGTGGAATTAACATTTTTCATTAAAACGAAAGATACAAAGAATCAAGCAAAACCCAAATCCTTTTGGGCTGATAGGAATATTTACAGGCCCAAGTAATTGTAGTTTCGTTTACGAGATCATAATGGTATTTTACAGTCATGCATCTTTTCCAACAATAATGCATTATTTTATGCCATTATATGCCTCAAGATTCTCTTTCTGACTACTTGTGGTGTTCATACTGGTGTTCATGTTCATAATTTTAGTTGAAGCTTATTACTTTTGTTTCAACTATAGCATCTAATTTTGCTGCGGTGGATTCATTCGATTGTCGAAACCCCTGACGGCAATGTTCAAATTTTCTTTGGTTAATCTGATAGTGTGGCTAGATTTCGTATAACCAATTTTGATAAAAGCGGTTCAAGCAGTAGAGCTTCTACTTCATATTTAAAATACCAGTTGCGAAAAGTTTTATTTTTCTCTTGCATAAATTCATCATTAATTGATTTTCTATTGATTACAAAGTCTGGTTCTTCAGTTATTTCGAGTACATTAATAGAGTTATCAGAGTTAAGTATAAATCAATATCAGAATCATTAAGAGCAAATATCTCTTTGGCAGAATCATAATCAGAAGAATTATTATCAGACCTATCATCTATCAGAATTCAATAACAAATTATAAATTTGTTGTTTGATATTATCGTCTATTTCTAAAGCATCAATCTTATTATAGTGGATGATTTTAAGTCAAATGCACCAATATTATAGACATGATTAGGTTTGACTTTAGGAAGAGACCATTTTTTTAAATGTTCTTCTAGATTGTTATGAGCAAATTCATTTTTATTTTTTTCATAATTCTTTTCTTTTTTATTATTAGTATTACTAGTTCTCGAGGTACTAGTACTCTCATATAATCTATCAGATTAATTACTTTCCAGTTTGACTGTCAACGACTTCCTTCCTCAAAACGGCACCAAAGTCCTTCAGACAGACGCATGCTAGAGAGTTGCGCGATTTGAGTGTCGATCTATCAGATTATAATTAATCTTTTAAATTAATATGATTATCCCTATAAAATAAAGTTGATGACATATAAATAAAAAGGATCGAATAAACCAAAATATAATTTAATACATAAATCAAGATATAATTTAACACAATAAGATATAAATATAAAAGATCGAATAGGCCAAAATATAATTTAACACAACTCAAAATATAATTTAACACAACAAGATATAAAAATAAGGATCGAATAGATCAAAATATAATTTAACACATAAATCAAGATATAATTTAACACAACAATAACATACAAGATATAAACAAAGTTAAAACTTACATAGGGATTTCTTTTGATTCTTCAGATTCGTTGTCTGTGTCATTTCTATCACTGTCTAATTCTTCAGACCTTGGCTTGCTGCTTTTAGCTAAGGTCATGGAAGCATCATCATCTAGATCTTCATTTAGTTTCTTTGCCAAAATTTTTAAAACTTGTTTATTGATTTTTGCAATGCTGGCACTTGGATACCTTTCTTTAAGTAAAATAAGAGGATCATGGATACTATCTTCTTCCTTAGGCTTCTTCTCTTGCTCTTTTTTAAAGAGATTTTTGAAATTTCTATATCGTTTTTAACGAGCTCGACAATATCATCTGCGGGCCATTTAGCCCACCATTTGCAAAATAATTTTCTTGTCAATGAAGGAAGGCCAAGATTAAAATTTTCTTGGTACATAGAACCAAATTTCCAGGCCCAAATCCAAGGAAGCTCATAATTCATAAAGAATTTAAATAAATCTAAACCTTTAAAGACTTTTTTATCTTTTAGATGCAGATGCCAATTTTTATATGAAATAAAGAGATTATTAATCTCTGAGGGGAGAATTGCTGGATTTGCTCCAAATCTAATCCACCAATGAATTGACCAATTAGGAATCTCGCTTTTAGCAAACTCGGGGGCAATTTTGAGAAACCATGTATGCTTCTTCAGTGGATTTTCATAATAGAAGTAATTATACCATGAATCTTTATAATCCCAATAATTGAAATCAATTTTAGGATAACATGTCTAGCCATATTAAGATATTCATTGGATAATGAAAACGGAGAGGTTTTATCCTTTTATCCTAAAGTTCTCAAAATCAATAGAGCTAGTTTCTATAAGAATTTGCTCGTAAAAATCTCGAAAATTGTTATGACCTTTTAAAGGATAAGCAACAACGGGGTTAAGGTACCTAGATGCTAAGTAATCTAGGTCCTTAAGCCATTTTAGGTCAGAATTTTCTATGGTCAAAATTATATCAATAAATTCTTTTTCGTGGATCCTCTTTTTTTTGCAAAACATCTTTCATGGAGACAGATTGTCCTTTGAGGGTGGTGTTCCTTTGTAGGAACCTGGGAGTTGGAGGTATTTACCTCTTCCCCTAGATGAACTTTCGCTTTGAGAAGATTCACCACTTTTAGAGATGGTTTGTCCTGTAAAAACTCACGGGTTAGATAATCAGGTAGAGTTTAACTCTCCTTTAATATATTCAATTCTAAAGTCAAAAATTGCCAAAAGGGATTGCCACCCGACAAACTATTGTTTAACAACTAAAATTTTAATGTCCTTGTCAAGAACTTCTTTTATGGCAGAACACTCGATTCTTAAAATAAATTCTTGATTTAGTAAATCATCTTGAAATTTAAAAATGCATTTTATGATAGATAACATTTTCTTTTTTATGGTAGAATATCTACTCTGTGTAAGATTCCAATGTCCTGAGGTGTACCTTACCAATTCTTCTTTTCCACTATTAGGATTTATTTGTTTAAGGATACCTCCATAACCTAAATCAGAAACATCAGTTTCAACAATTTTAAACCAATTGGGGTTTGCTAAGGATAAATAAAGAAAAGTTTTAACTTTAAGTTTAATTCTTTTAACAGTTTCAGTGTGTTTTTCACTCTACTGAGGAGGCTGTTTCTTGAGACAGTCGTATAAATTCTTAGTATCTTTAGCTAGATCTTTATAAAAGTCTGAAATGTTTTGTACACTGCCCAAAAATCTTTGAAGCATAGTTTTATCCTTTATTTCATTTGGGAAATTTTTCACAAAATCTCAATCTATTAATAGGGATAATGGTACTTTTGGAAATATTATGTTTAAAATTAATAGGGATAAAGTTGATAAATTAATGATAGCATGGTTAATAAACCAACATCTTCTTTGTCTCAAAATGATTCTTCAAAAGAGATTAATCCCGTTAATATTAAACCTCTTGTTGATACTAAATTCACTTTATCACCTAAGAGAGATGAAGAATTTATTAAAAAACTTATGGGTCACTTAAAAGATTTACAACTTACAGATAATTCTCAGCTTTCACAACATATCTCTGTGATAGACAAAGATAATTCTGATAATGAAGATAAGTATACTAAAAGATATTTCTGAGCATTTTCTTCAACTAAATAATGAAATTAATCCTTATGATAATTTTTTAGATATTAATAAGGAGTTTGATAACAAACATCCTCTTAAAAATAGAGTTTCTTATGGTAAACACTATTATCCTCGACCTACCCCTATGAATATATTATTTGAAGGAGATTTTATTAATTAAAAAAGATCTAATTTTGGTGTTGATAGCATTTATGAATGAAACATTGAGGGTTTATCTAAACATGCTATTTATATTGTTTTGCATAAAATGCTTATGTATGCTACTATTTGTAAAGCAAATAATAATATTGATAAGCATGTTGCCAGTTTTATAACTGTTGGATTCATTGGTCAATTAAAAGGATGGCGGGATAATATTTTAACTCCTGTCCAAAGGCATGACATATTAAATGCTGTCAAAACAATTAATATGACTGACCCTTCAACTTTTACTGTAAAACAAGAAGTAAAATAAGATAGTGTTTAGACTTTAATTTGAACTATTCTTAAACACTTTGTTGGTAATGGTCTCCATAATATGGATAGAAGTAAAGAACCTCTAATTAATCTTAAACGTACTACTATCACAAATTTTTTGTTGGTACAAAGATGTTTTCTTATCTAAAATTGTGATGAGAGAAGATGAAAACTCCACCTTTTGGAAGGAAAAATTTATTTATGAATTTCGTGCATTATTTGTAGAAAAAGTCAGAATCAGACTTAGAAATAAATTGGAGGATTAAACATTCCTAATGACAATTATACTTATGACGAGCTTATTAGTGACTCTATTGCATATGGATTAGCCTTATGTAATGATCTAAATCTTAAAGCCCAGCTTAAAAAGTAAGGTCTTTCTGATAGGAAAGAAATTGGTGAATTTTGTAACCAAAAAGGAAAAAGGTGCAAGCACATCAAAAAATAATTAATTAAAGCTTAAAGCAGATTCATTCTTTCTTAAAACTTAAAACTAATGTTTCTCCATTATTGAGTGATGACGTAAGAGCTTACGCATTACTTCAATAGTAGAAGATATATAGCGGTAATAGCTTTGTATTTAAGGGGCCTTAGTCTCGGTGGTTAAACATGTTCTCTTATGTTCTTCTTTTCTTCTTTTGATAGTTTTCTTTCAAAATCTTATAATCGTTTTAGAAATTGTATATATTAGTGTTGAATAAAAGAAAGGCTTCTATGGAATCTTCATATAAGTTTTAACTTTGTTTATATCTTGTCTATTATTGTTGTGTTAAATTATATATTGATTTATGTGTTCAATTATATTTTGGTCTATTCGATCTTTTATATTTATATATTGGTATTAGAGCCATTAACTTTATTTTCTAGATTAAGATAATCATATTAATTTAAAAGATTAATTATAATATGGTGGATTGACACTCAAGTCGTACAACCTTTTGACATATTTGTGTCCGTGTGAAGGACTTCAGTTTATGCTGAAATTTGAATTGACCTTGCATCATTTATATGCAGATCATTTACCCCATTCTGATTAAGGTCAACTCACTGCCCTTTAAGCATACCTGACCTAGTGCATAAGTTTATCTAATGACATACTCTAGATATATCTTTTATGATGCAATTGATATGATATAACTATATATATATGTCATCATGCAACTGATATAGTGCAACTATGTAGGGGTGGTCACAATTTTTTGTGCTTCATTATAGGAAATAGGATGTAAAAGTCAAGCGAAGTAATTATATAACATGGAAGGTAGAGTCCAACATTTTATAAGGACAAACCATCAAATAGTAAAATAACCTCTTTAACACTTCAACCTATACATCTGCTATTTGTTCCTCACTATTTCAACATATATTCCATTTTACCCTCTGTTGCATGTTCCTCACTCTTTGTGTCATTCTGGATAGGCTTTGATCTCTTGGTTGTTTTCTTCTTTGTACGCATATCTTCGAGCTGCTCCATTTTTAAATTTTGCTTGATTAGTGTTGGATTAGTATGCAGAGATTGAAAGCAAATATTAACACTCTTTTGATGTTTAACTTACTTTATTACAACATTCAGCCAGTGTTCGTTGAACAATTTTCGGGTGATCTATCCGTCACAAGTTTCACACATCACATTCTTCTTGTCTTTGGTCATGATTATTAATTAATGAAGTGAAGGAAAAAAAGTCGGGCCACATTACCAAATAGTGCATTGGATACAACCGTTGGAATTTTATCAAATAAAAGAAATTAACTCTCAAGATTACAAGGTAATTAGCAATGAACAGTAAGTAGTATATGATATGTTAATTGAATTTAAGACCAATCAGTAAAAGAGCTACATCAGTTCACATTTCATCGAACACCTTATGTGCGTAATATGTTTTTGCCTATCACGTTCAGAGACTTGGTATGCAACACTTGGAATTCGAACAAGATCAACAATGAATATGAGTGTTATATATAAATTGGAATTTAAGATGGAAAAATTCTATCAAGATCAATAATGAATCTGAACGACATATGAGAAATTTACACAAGTCCAAATTTGATAGGTTAAATACATGGATCCAAGGTAATTTAATGATTTAATTTGATGACATACCAAGGGCAATTGTAGATCAAATACATAAAAAGGAATTTAATCAAATAAGTAAGGAATCCAATCAACGAAAGCATAGATATCAAAAACGTAAGGAATCTAATCAAATATGTAGATATAATTAAATACGAATACGTAATCAATGGAGTGTGAAGTAAGAATATGTCGTTCAGATTCATTGTTATTCTTGATAGAATTTTTCCATCTTAAATTTCAATTTATGTATGTTGCTCAGATTCATTGTTGATCTTGATAGAATTTCAAGTGTTGCATTCCAAGTGTTTGAGCGTAATAGGCAAAAACATACGTGCACATAAGGTGTTTGATGAAATGTGGACTGATGGGTGTCTTTTATTGATGGGTCTTAAATTCAATCAACATATCATATATTACTTACTGTTCATTGCTGATTACCTTGTAATCTTGAGAGCTAATTTCATTTGTTTGATAAAATTCCAACGGTTGTATCTAATGCACTATTTGGTAATGTGGCCTAACTTTTTTTCCTTCACTTCATTAATTAACAGTCATGACCAAAGACAAGAAGGATGAGATGTGTGAAACTTTTGACGGATGGATCACCCAAAAATTATTCAACGAACACTGGCTGAATGTTGTAACAGAGTAAGTTAAACATCAAAAGAGTGTTAATATTTGATTTCAATCTCTGCATACTAATCCAACACTATTTAAGTAGAATCTAAAAATGGAGCAGCTCGAAGATATGTGTACAAAGAAGAAAACAACCAAGAGATCAAAGCCTATCAAGAAGGACACGAAGCGTGAGGAACATGCAACAGAGGATAAAATGGAATATAGGTTGAAAGAGCGAGTAATAAGCAACAAATGTATAGGTTAAAGTGTTGAAGAGGTTATTTTACTATTTGATGGTCTGTTCTTAAAAAATGTTGGACTCTGCCTTTTATGTTATATAATTACTTCGCTTGACTTTTACATCCTATTTCCTGCAATGAAGCACAAAAAATTGTGACCACCCCTACATAGTTGCACTATATCAGTTGCATGATGACAGATATATATATATATATAGTTGTATCATATCAGTTGCATCATAAAAGATATATCTAGAGTATGTCATTAGATTAACTTATGCATTAGGTCAGGTATGCTTAGAGGGCAGTAAGTTATCCTTAGTCAGAGTGGGGCAAGTGATCTGCATATAAATGATCTAAGGTCAATTTAGATTTCAGCATAAACTAAAGTCCTACACACGGACACAAATATGTTAGAGGGCTGCGCGACTTGAGTGTCGATCCAACAAATTATAATTAATCTTTTCAATTAATATGATTATCCTAGCCTAGAACATGAAGTTAATGACTCTGATACTAAGATATAAATATAAAGGATCGAATAGACCAAATATAATTTAACACATAAATTAAGATATAATTTAACACAGCAATAACAGACAAGTTATAAACAAATTTAAAACTTATATGGGGATTCCATAGAAGCCTTTCTTTTATTCAACACCAATATATACAATCACTACAACAATTACAAGATTTTGAAAGAAAATTATCAGAAGACGAAAGAAAAGAAGAACCTAAGAGAGTCTGTTCAACCACCGAGACTGAGGTCCCTTAACTACAAAGCTATTACCACTATAGATCTTCTACTATTGAAGTAATGCGTAAGCCCTTACGTCATCACTTAATATGGAGAAACATCAGCTTTAAGCTTTAAAAAAGAAGGAATCTGTTTTAAGCTTTAATCAGTTATTTTTTGACGTGTTTGCATCTTTTTCCTTTTTAGTTACAGAATTCACTAATTTCTTTTCTATTAGAGAGACCTTGCCTTTTAAGCTGGGCTTTAAGGTTTAGGTTATTGCATAAGCTAATCCCTCTGCAATAGATTCACTAATAAGCTCACCATATGTATGTTACTGTTTGTAAAGCAAATAATATTAATAAGCATGTTGCCAGTTTTATAACTGGTGGATTCACTGTTCAATTAAAAGGATGGTGGGATAATACTTTAACTCCTGTCCAAAGGCGTGACGACATATTAAATGCTTTCAAAATAATTAATATGACTGACCCTTCAACTTCTGTTGTAAAATAAGAAATAAAAGAAGATAGTGTTTATACTTTAATTCAAACTTTACTTCAATTTCTCGAACGACTATCCCATGCACATTACAAAATTCAATAGTTTTTGCTAGCTAACACTCCCAACCCGAATCTCTCATGCTTTGTAACCGTTGCTTTGAGACAGTAACTAAAGCCATTGCATTTACGAGATTTTGGTCTTTCTTTTGTAATTCTTGTGACAAGGTATTCGTGATTCCTAAATTTTTTTTCATTAAATGTAACAAGAATAATAAAGAATGAACGAAAGTTATAAGAATAATAAAAGAATAAACATTCGATATGTGACTTTTAATTTGTCCAGAGTTTAACAATTTTCAAATTGTCAATATGATGACCAAAATGTGGAGTCAAATTCAAGAATGGTATTCAAGATTCATATTTCAAGGATAACGATTAAAATTTAATAAGAAGGTTTAGGTAAATAAAAAGTTTAAGTGAAATGATATTAGATGAAGCGCAAACCTCAAAAGAATTTCTAATCATTTCAGGAATTATAGAAGCAATACTTATCATAGTAAGTTTAGATTTAAGAGTATGAAAGAAAATGATATCCCTTATATTAGTAGGGGACTAGATCTGATTGTTATAAAGGAGATTAACTTGAGAAAATTTTGTACTATTGGTTATACTTAAAAGAAATACACACAATATTATAAAAGAAGAATTGTGTTTTCAGTGTGTTCTTCATTACTCAACTGAATAATTTATTTATAGGGTAAGGGATAGAACACGAAGTTTGACAATGGTGCTGGAAGCGCACATCTGGTTTGAAAAGGAAAAGGTGTGTGTGCGCGGTGGGTGGCTACGACACACTAATTTTGACTAAGGAAGGAGAATGAGAGAATGGTTAGTTAAGTGGTAGGTCCCACAGAGGAATACTATGGATACTGGCATACCATGCAATCTTACAATCTCGCTTATGTACATACTAGCAAGACGTTCAAGTGAATAGTTTTCTCGTGTGGACAAGAAATGAGCAGACTTGGTCAATCTATCTACAATGACCCAAATTGCGTCTAAGCCTTAAGAAACCTAGGGAAGACCTGTTACGAAATTCATGCTGATGTGTTCCCACTTCCCTTTTGGAATCTCAAGTGGTTGCAATGGACCCTTCGGTACTTGATGTTCTGTCTTGACGCATTGACATGTTAAAGACCTTGAGATAAACTCTACAATCTTCCTCTTCATATTGTTCCACCAAAACGTATATCGAAGATCACGATACATTTTGGTACTTCCTGGATAGATTGCAAACGATGTGTTGTGTGCTTCCATTATGCATAATTTTATATTTTAAATCAGGGCCGTTAGGAACACAAAGTCTAGAGTTGACTCGAAGTATCCTTTTCTCGTCGATTCTTGCTTCTGAAATAACACCTTCTTGTACTTTTTTTTTCATATTCACCAGCTCTGGGTCTGTAGATTGAGTAACTTTAACTTTGTCGATTAAAGCCAATTCTACTCGTATATGTGTCATCTTCACGTGAGTCCCTAGAGTCTTTAACTCTATCTCCATCTTTTGTAAGTCATACAAAATGGGCCTTTGTATTGATAATATTGCACTCGTACCCGCATATGATCTTCTACTCAACGCGTCAGGTACCACGTTCGCCTTGTCAGGATGATATTGGATGGTATGGTCGTAATCCTTCAATAGTTCAAGTCAACATCGTTGTCGCATGTTGAAGAAATATTTGAGGCTTTTATGATCTGTATAGATCTCCACTTTCTCCCCATACAAGTAGTGTCATCAGATCTTCAACGCGAAAACGACCGCTGCCAATTCTAGATCATGAGTAAGATAATTCCTCTCATATTTCTTGAGTTTTCGAGAAGCATAATTTATAATTTTTTCACGTTGCATGAAAATGCAACCTAAGCCTCTGCCTGAAGCATCGCTGGAGATGACAAATCCTCCCGATCCTGTAGTATTGTCAGAACAGGTGCTGAAATAAGTCTCCTCTTGAGTTCTTGAAAGCTCTTCTCGCATTCTTCGCTCCATTCGAATTTTGTTCTTTTCTGAGTCAGCTGAGTTAATGGAGTGACAATTTGAGAGAATCCTTCTACGAACTTCCGATAATAACTAGCTAGGCCCAAAAAGCTTCGTACTTCGGTTACTGACTTAGGTTGCTCCTAATTTAGTATCGCTTCAATTTTCGCCGAGTCAACTGATATTCCATGTTTAGAGATCACGTGTCCAAGGAATGCTACTTCTTCAAGACAGAACTCACATTTCTTCAACTTAGCATATAGCTTGTTTTCACGAAGCTTTTGGAGTATCAACCTCAAATGTCGCTCATGATCTTCATGACTTTTAGAGTATATGAGGATGTCATCAATAAAGACAACCATGAAATAATCCAAATATTCCTTCAATATTCGGTTCATCATATTTATGAAGGTAACATAAGCATTAGTTAATACGAAAAGCATGACTAAGAACTCGTAATGTCCGTATCGAGTTCTGAAGGCAGTCCTGGGAACGTCATTAGCTTCATTCTTTAACTGATTATATCCAGAACGGAGATCAATCTTTGAAAAGAATTGAGCACCTTGCAACTGGTCGAACAAGTCATCAATGCGAGGTAATGGGTACCTATTTTTGATGGTGACATGGTTCAACTCCCGATAGTCAATGTAGAGTCTCATACTCCCATTTTTCTTCTTTACGAATAAAATAAGAGTACCCCAAGGCGATGTACTCGGACGTATGAAGTCGGTGTCTAACAACTCTTGTAGTTGAACTTTTAACTCCTGAAGTTCAATAGGAGCTATTTGATATGGGGTCTTGGAAATGAGTTTTGTACTGGGTTTAAGGTCAATACAAAATTCGATTTTACGGTCTGGAGTAGGCCAAAAAGTTTTTTGAAAAATATGTCAGGGAACTTATTAACAACGAAAATATCATTCAAATCTGACGTATTTTTGTTTAAATCAGTTATATGAGTTAAGAAAGCTTGACATCCGTTTTTCAATAAACGAATGACTTTATGGCTAAAAATGACAGTTATTGATTTCAACAATTTGGTTGCTTGAATTCGCATAACAGGTTGATTAGGAATATGAAAACTAACGACCTTACGAAAGCAACCAATTTTAACATGATGGGTAGTTAACTAATTAATTTCTAAAATCACATCAAATTCATGTATTTCCAAATAGATGAGATCAACGAGTAATGTGAGGGTGTGGATTTGAATCAAACAAGATTTATAAATAATGGATGTAATGAAGGTTTCTCCTAACAGAGTATCAATAGATAAGTCAAAATGTAATTTATTAGGAGTCAAGTTCAAACATTGAACACAAGCAGGTGAAATAAAAGAGTGGGTAGAACTAGTATCTAATAAGGCATAAACTTCGCGAGAGTGTATAATTAGCTTATCGGTTATGACTTCATCTAATTTTCACGCCTTTTGGGAGGTTACGATAAAAGCTGTCCGTAACAGCATTTGGTGTCATCATTATAGCTGGACTTGATTTTGCTATAGGACACGATCGAGCCATGTGGCCTTCCTTTTCACAACTGTAACACACCTTGGATTGTTGTGCACAGTTTGAGCCGATGTGTCCCTCTTGTCCGCACTTATAACATCTGATTGGTGGTCGTTCTCCTCCCCTTAAAACTGGTGCTGGTGCTGCTGTCGGTGCCTTTCCATGGTCATTGTTGAATCTTCTCTTCTTGAAGTTGTTTTCGCTCGATTCAGTTCTTCTATTATCTGGGTCAGGATTACTATCGAAGTGGTTACCATTTCTGGCATGATGATTTCCTCCTCGCTGGTTCTCATTGTTCCGATGATTATTATCACTGTTACGATTATTATCATAATCTCTCTCACTGTCGATCGTTATCTCCTAGTTGCAATGTTTCTTTCTTTCGTTCTATTAATTGAGCCATATCCACGATATCTGAATATAAACGAAGTTTATGAGAAATAAGACGTTGACGAATCTCAAATTTCAAACCTCGTAAGAACATTCGAGTCATGCGCTCTTCATTGTCCATCAAATGAGGCGCAAATCGATATACTCGGCAAATTTGGCCTCGTACCGCGAGACAGTCATATTATTCTGTTTTAACTTAATAAATTTCACTTCCTTCATATGGCGAATACTTTCCGGAAAATACTTTTCATTAAACAACTCTTGAAATTTAGCCCAAGACATTTCAGGTGCTGAATGATGGGTACGTTTTACTGATTTCTACTAGTGATATGCCTCTCCTTGTAACATAAAGGTAGCGAAGAGAACTTTTTGATCATCAGCGCAATGCAATACATCAAATATTTTCGTCATTTGTTTGAGTCATGTCTCTGCCTTTAGTAGGTCCGGCTTTTCGAAAAATTCAGGTGCTCCTAACCCCTTGAGCAGCTTAACAATGACCATTCGTAAGTTACCCGTGTTTCCACCGGTATTATAAGCAGTAGTTTCTCTCACCTGGTTCTGCAAGAATTGCATGAAGTTCCTAAAAAATCCATCATTCATCATGTTGTTAGCATCATAATTTTCTGAGTTTGCAGCAGTATTATTTGTAGTTTCCTGATTCTTAGCCATAATTGTTATAGTGATAATTGCATAATATTTTATATTATTGAATCTATAATTGTCGCAGTAACAACTGTATAGTATTTCACATGTTAAATCAATAATTGTCACGACACAATAATTCATATTATTTGAAATAATATAATTAGTTTAATTAGCATTATTGACAATGTCTAGAAATTCTATCTAGGAAAGGGGTTATTTAATTGCACTTCGTTTCTACGGAAGATCCTCCCTTTCCTGGGAATAATCTGGTTGTCGGTAATGTGAGCCTATAATATTAATTGTGAATAATTGTTGAAAGATTTAAAATGCGTGAATAAAAGGGGTGTTGATTTTAGATAAGTATGATTGTGGATATTTATGCCTAACAGATGAATATAGGCGTATTTTGGCTACACCAAATGTTAATTATTCTGTGGGACCCACCACACATTTAATCAGCAACACCTTATCAGCTAATTCCTTTGTGGGACCCACCACTTATCTAACTATTCTCCCATTCTCCTTCCTTAGTCAAAGTTAGTGTGTCTTATCCACTCATCGCACACATACTCCTTTTCCTTTTAAAAACTAGGTGTGCGTTTCCAGCACCATTGTCAAACTTCATGTTCTATCCTTTACCCTATAAATAGATTGCTCAGTTGAGCAATGAAGAACACACCGAAAACACAAAATTCTTCTTCTATAATATTGTGAGTATTTCTTTTAAGTATAAGGATACTCTGAGTGTAGCTAATAGTGCAAGATTTTCTTAAGTTAATCTCCTTTATAATAGTCAGATCTAGTCTCCTACTAAGGTAAGGGATGTCATTTTTGTTGTTTTCTAGAAGCACTTGGAGATCTAAAAGGGGGGTTGAATAGATCCTCTTTTAAATTTTACTGTTAGGGAGATTACCAAATATTTGTTAATCAGATTTAGATTATGCACAACGGAGTATATTTTTTTGAAAATTCCCTTAGATTAGATAAATCTCACTTCTGGATTTGGATTTGCTTCAAAGCCACATAAGCTGGATAAATAATATGCAGGAATGTAAAACAAGAAAATGACACAAATAGATTTTTAAGTGGTTCAGAGAATGAACAACTCTCACTCCATTCTTCTACTTCAACAAGTAGGAAATCCACTAAAGATTATGTCGCTTTGACGAGGACACTTTGCCCTTTTCAAGCTCAGCAAACTTGGATATTTAGTCACTAAGACAAGGACACTCTTGCCCTCTTCAAACCCAGCAGACTTGGAACAACCTAGTACACTCAGTACTCTTCAAGCCCAGCAGATTGGAATCTTTGTGGTCATTAAGAGTAGAACGAGCAATTGTAAGAATGTCGTTGAGAGGTGCTACTAAGTTGACGTTATGCTTCTCTTCTTAGGTACTTAGCAGCTTGAATTGGATGTTCAAATCGTAAAGTATGTTCTTTTTATTTTGGCAAAGTTTAGGCTTTTTGATTGTTGTTCATTACTTGAGTTTTGGATCTATGTAGTCCTTTATAGTCTGCCTGAGTTTCTTCCCGTTGCTAGGTTACCGTTGGTGCATTTAATGCTTCAGATATTCTGAGATATTTAATGTTGATATTTTGAGTTTAGGTGTTAGCTTTCTTTTGTCTAGCCTGTCACATCAGTCTGCAACTTCACCCACCACCTTAACCCGTCGCTTTCAACAAACTAGTTGTTAGACATATCTTCTGATTTTCGATTTTAGCCAAGGATATTTGGTGAGAGCATCGGGACCTACAATCAGCAACGCTCCCATGTCAGTTTTCCCGTCAGGCCTGATTCTGCTCTACGAACATGGAAGATCATAGTGTTTGCTCTACGTTCTGAAGATACCTTTACGATATGGTTTGAACTCTATGAATGAACTCCTCTTAGCTTTACGAGGATTTGCAGTACGATTCCAGAGCTAACTTTACGATTCCTTTTTGTACTGAACGATCTTTGAGTTGCTTTACGATTGGACTTTTACGTTGCGATTCTCTGAAGCACTCTACGTTCAGTCTTTGCCTTGCGAGCTTTATATGGCTTTATGATCCTGTTCTCTTTACGAACTGACTTTGCGAATTGAGATAAACTTTACGATAGGCGCAAATGCTCTACGATCCGTTTAATGCTTTACGAACCACAGGTTAAGTTTGCGATCTATCATTGTTTCTTTACAAACTAGCAGACTAACTCAACGAGTATTCTAAACGAATTTGTTATACATCAGATCAACTCAAACAGATCAAGCTAACATTTTTGATCTTTCGATTCTAAGTCATTGTACATTAGATCAACAAGTCATTATTAAGGACTGTACAAACTTACTGGTACAAATATACATCAATAGTTTTCATCAGCAAATTAAATCGTAATAATCATGCACACTCTAACAATCTCCTCCTATTTGATGATGACCAAACCAGTAGTTTCATAACATTCATTAGTTCTAGAATGCAAATGCTTAAAATATAAACATTACTTAGAATACAGTGAGCCACTGTATTACTAGAGCAAAAGAATGAATTTATTAATGAATAATAATTTGTACATTATGAGATTTTTACAAACTTTTCTACCTTTTGCTCCTCTTCTCTTTTGACTGCCATTTCTTTTCAGATTTCACTCTACGTTCATATCTCTCTTTGTCTTCGGCAGCTTTTCGTCTAATTTCTTCAGCAGAGTCTCTTGGGCTTAGATTTGACATGTTTATTCTCTCTTCCCTGACAACATGAGTCCCTTGAAGATTTCTTTGAAGATATGTAGGATCACTTGAGGGAACTAGAATGCCAGTAAAAGAAGCTCTACTTGACAATTCTTATCGTGAGAAGGAGTGGCTAAGTTTCAAAGGGATAGTTGATAGATGAAGGGGGGGGGGGGGAGATTTAAAGATCAGAGGGTTTATGGATGCCTGCGTTTGATTTCGTTTTCTTTTCTCCCCCTGATTGTTTATGTTTTCCCTTCTCCCGCTGTCTAAACTTCTCCCTTTTTTTGTCATCAGGCACCTTAGAGAGATACTGAATTGAATCGACTAGCTCTTGGATGTGGAAGGAATTCATGGCAATATTAGCACGAATTTCTTGTTGGCGAGCATCAACATGTTCATTTTGCCGAGTAACCAAAGCTGACGTGTTGTTAGCATACATGTCCATCTCATTCTTAAAGTCAGATAGTTCAGTACTAAGTTGAAAGACTTTATCGGTCAGGGAGTTGACGGACCACTCATTCTGGTGCTGAAGTACGAACACAACCTGTTTATGATGATCAAGAACTTTGAGAAAGATTTTGTCTTGGTCGTGAAGTCGGTCAGACATTTCCTTGAACGTGGAGTTCAATTGTCTTTATACTTCTCTACCCAAATCTCCAAGTAGGTGACCTATTGTTGTAGTAATTTCGTCCATTCTGTGGCGAAGCTCAGTAGAGTTTTGCTCAAGCTTGTCCTCAATATCATGAGACAGATGAGTGGTCAAGTCAGTCAGTTGTTGAGTTGTTGGGATGACTACCAAACGCTCCAAAATTTGATTAAGAGGAGGCTCAGAGCTTTCCTTATATCCTTAAGATAAATTTAAGAGTGCAAGAGGTAGATCAAAAAATTCTTTCTTTAAGGAGGAAGGAATATCAGAGGGAATAGAGAGTGGATTCTTGTTTTGGGGTGGAGTAGGAGAACTGACAGGTGATGCTTTTAGAGGAACAAGAATAAGTGCTTTAGATTTAGTAGACGTAGGATTTTGAGATTTTACGTTCGTAGAGTAGAATGGAGATAAGGAGGTTGAGTGAACTGGTGATTGATGAGGTGTAGCTAGCATGGAAGATATTTGAATGGGAGAGGGAGAATCTGTATGATTGTGTAGGTTGATGTATAGGAGAGGTGGAATTATGTACAACGATCGTAGAGTCTCAAAACCCTACGATCGGAGATTGTTCAAGAGTCGTAAAGTGTGGAAACTCTACGACCGTAGAGTTAGATTTATGTTCAGAGTCAGTTGAGTGTTGAGACTCGACGACCAGAAGAATAGGATTATCGACATCAATCGTAGGGTTTTGGGACTCTACGATTAGAAAATTAGTATTATCTACATCGTCCGTAGAGTGTTGGGACTCGACACACGGAGGATTATGTGAAAAGTCATCAGGATGAGGTATAATAGAAGTATGCTCAGCGATTTGAGAGTTAAACTCTTCAATGCCTTTGTCCCAGTCATATGAAGGAGTACAACTTAAAAATAAAGATGATACAATAGTTACCTTTTGATATAGAGGTGAAGATTCGTAAGGCTTAGAGCATATCAGCTCAGTAGCATACTTGAGAACTCTTGGGAAAATTTGAGACACTAGTTTCAGATTAGGATATCTGGAGTAACTCCATCTGATAAAGCTCTGGTCTCCCAACGTAATAGCCTTCAGCAATGGCAGGATTGAAAGAAAATACAACATTTGCTTATTGTCTAGATCGGGATCGTAGAAAATGGTACTGCGATCCATCTCTAGGTCAAAGAAACTGTTGATGAGCTGATCTTGACTCATTGAGACTAGCCGTATTCGTCCTTCTCCAGATCCTATCCATTTATCAGGTAGGATGACGTTTGGATCTTCATATCTTTCAAGCACAATATGTCTTCGGATCCCTTGAGATGTAAAAGGAATGGAGGGAGGAGGGACCGGATAATCAATGGGTTGCTCCCCCTCAGATGTGGGATCCTCTAGCTTTACGATCACAGGGTCATAACCTTTGTTGATATCGTCTACGACTGTCTCAATGGCATGAGTCACTCGTAGAGAGCTGTTTGATATTTGATAATTGTAGCGATCGTTGAGCAGAATCTTCCCTGTACTTGATTATCATCTCTTTTCTCTTTCTCTTTGCTTCTATTTTTCTTCTGCTTTTCTTCTTTTGATCTACTCTTCTTTTTGTTTTTCTTTTCGACCATTTATTTAACTTCAGCTTCTTTTTCTTCTTTTCTGCTTGAGGCTCAGGACTAGATCCCTTCACAGCCAATGCTTTGATATCATAATGAGCTTTTGGCTTATCATCCGTCACGGCTAACTCTTTATTTCCTTCTTTAGGCACTGACTGATCAGCCGTCACAACAAATTCTTCATTGCCTTAAGGCTCAGATATAGAAACCTTCTCAGCTAGATCAACTTCTTTACCTTGCTCAAGGGTGACATCCTTCAAAGTCAACTCATCAGCATGCTATGGCTCATAGGCACTGAGGCCATCTTTGTTATCGTTTGATCATCATCTTGTGGCTCAGGTACAGATACCTTTACAGCCGTATCTTTATTTTGATTTGTTTCAGAGGAAGACCTGCTTTTGTCCTGATTCTTCCTCGTAAGTTCAGGTATCTCTTCAACTTCTTCCTCTTCGCCTTCTTCATGTTCTACGATCAGAGTAGGCATAAATTCTCCTGCTTGTTTTTCTAGGTGAACAAAGGCTATCATCCGTTGAGGGATTCTCTTCTTCTTTGGAACCATTTTTTTACAGAGGTGTGTTGACATCTTCTTCTTCATTTACCCTCTTCTCAAAATTTGTGGACTCTTTTGAGAGTCTTTGGACATCACTATTGCTTCTTTTTCAATCTTCTTCTTTTGAACTGGTTGGTCAGCGGTAGAGTCTGGAGCTCTACGAACTTCAGGAGCGACCGATCCCTAAGACACTTCTTCTTTGATGGTGACCACTTTCATTTTTCCTTTACCCTTAGCAGGTTTCTGTACTTCACTGATTGTCTTCTAACTTCCCCCTTCAGATTGTTTGGATCTTAAATTCTCGATTGGGTTCCTTTTCCAGTTGTCGAACAGTTTGGGTGTAATCTTTTTGTTAGCATTCAAAGCTTTCCCTGCGCCATCAACGATTTTGTCCTTCAATCTTTTGCTCAAGATAATACTAATAAGCCTCTCATGGAACATTTTGGGGGCAGGTTTACCTAGAGCTGTCTTCTTGTTGTAATCTTCGATCCACTTGCCCAACCAATTTATGAAAATAGTGCTAACATTTGTTTTCTACTTCTAGATGATGGCTGTCATGAACTTCGACTACAACTCACTTACCGAATCATGAGCAGTGTCTTTGAAGATGATACACTTACCCACAATCTCAGCAAAGAATTCATATTTTTGAGGGTACTTCTTCTTCTTGAGTCCCTTGAGTTGAGGGTTCTTCTTATGACCCATTATCTTTATTCCTTCTTTCATATCTACTTCATCAAGAAAGGCGAGTCCTTGACTAAAAAAGCCTAAGCAATGATTGATTTCAAAGGCTCCCATCTGGAGAGATGTGCCCTTGATTTTGGTAACTAGGGTTCCATAATCATAGTTGGCATTTAGATAGAACTCTTTTACCATCTCTGTGTAGATTTTGGTGTTGGATTCTAGACTTTCAAAGAATCTAACATCTTGAACTAGTTTTAGAATTCTTCTGAATTTCTGCTCAGCATCACTGAATATGTCGAAGCAGAGTTGGATACGAGTGATAACTTGATAGTCTGCCTGCCATTTGGTTTGATTTGACCTGAACAATCACAAACGTATTTAAGTTATCTGGTGGTTTTAAAAGTTAGGGCTCGAAAAGTTCTAAAAGTTTGATAACTTTGAACTTAGAGAGAAGAAGTAAGCGTAAAAGTCAGAGGAAAAATTTGAAATAGATTTTATGTAACTTACCTTTAATATTGATGAGTGGACCACATGGCAAAATACGATTGGTTGCACGTCGCTTCAACTCTGCGTTTTTACAGTTGTATAGCAGTACGCGCCTTAAAGTAAACCACCTTAAATTCATCAGTTGTAGAGTAACTTTTGAACAGTTATTAACTCTATGAAAGTGTCCTCCTTCTCAGCGATCTTCCTTTAGCTTTACGAACTGCTATCATTTTACGATCATTTGATCAGCTCTATGATCGTGTTTGATTATTGGATAACTCTTTATTTTTTTCCTGCACTCGTTAGTACCATTCAAAAACATGATTCTAAGGGTTCAAATTAAGCATTGCTAACTCACTTATTAATTTATTAAACCTAGATTCGTCTAATGGTTTTGTAAATACATCTGCTAGCTGATTTTCAGTTGAAATAAAATGTAGAGATATATTACGACTTTGTACATGATCTCTAATGAAATGATATCGGATGTCTATATGTTTGGTTCTATAATGCATGACATGATTATGAGTAATTGAGATAGTACTAGTATTATCATAAAAAATTGGGATGAACTTGAAATCAAACACATAGTCAGCAAGTTGACTCTTCATCCATAAGATTTGAGCACAGCAACTACCAGCAACAATTTACTCAGATTCTGCAGTAGATGTTAAAACTGAGTTCTGCTTCTTGTTGAACCATGACATAAGTCTGTTGCCTAAGAATTGACAAGTTCCACTAGTGCTTTTCCTGTCAATTTTGCATCCTGTAAAATTTGTATCTGAATATTCTATTAGATCAAAGGGAGACTCCTTGGGATACCACAGTTCCAAATATGAAGTACTCTTGAGATAATTGAAGATCCTTTTAACAACTATAAGATGAGATTCCTTAGGATTAGCTTGAAATCTAGCACAAATATAAGTAGAGAACATAATATCTGGCTTACTAGCAGTCAAATAGAGGAGAGACCCAATCATACCTCTGTATTGAGTAATCTCAACACTCTTACCATTCTTGTCTTTGTCAAGTTTAGTTACAAAAGACATTTGGTTTTTCATGGGAGTAGTTGATTCCATGTCATACTTCTTAAGTAGGTTTTTAATGTACTTGGCTTGGTAGATGAAGATCTCTTCATCAGTCTGCTTTACTTGGAGTCCAAGGAAGTCGTTCAGTTCACCCATCATACTCATTTCAAACTTGTTATGCATTAACTTGGCAAATCTCTCACATAATTTTTCGTCAGTAGAACCAAATATCCCTTATGATGCCCTCAACCAAATATCCCTTATGATGCCCGGAACTTTCATTCACTATCACCGTGAATTCTCTCGTGCATACTCATTACTGCTTGCGCTTCTCAAAGGCAAAATAGGACAGCAATAAAATAATTCGCGCCCAACTCAAAGTAAACAATTATAAGTTATTTTTATAGTTCAAATGCACAATCAGAATGTATTGCGACATTATCGATATTATTCAGGCCACACTCAACTGGAAACAGGTAATACATTGACTTTTATTTTTCGTGCAAATAACTCCACTCAGCAACCAAATCCACAAACACAGGCGAATAAGCATCATTTGAATAATCTTGAAATTGTCCAATCTCGAGAGAGATAGCCATGCTTGTGCGAAGGGCAGCTTTTAAAGTTATTTAAGGTAGATATCTACCATCTACCATCACAAAGCTCTACATCAACCATTGCCATCCGCCAGCAAAAAATCGCAGCCATATTCGTTGCATAACAATCGGCAAGAATGTCTCGTTCTAATATTATCAAAATTAGTGTCACAAGGAATACCATTCGAGCGAGACTGATGCACAACGAGAATTCGGAGGTTGTTAAGCTCGTATGCGCTCAGCTACTGGTAAGCAGCTTTGCCCTTCATCCAAATGTTTCTGGTGAAAGCTTCCTATTGCCTACTTCGCTAGCATACACAGGGCCTGGGTATCTCACCGATCGCCATTCGGGTGCTGTTTATGCACCGGGACAGTCCATTGTGATCACTTATGGAGAGACGAATGAAAGCGCTCGTGTCAACAAATTTGCTGAAGTGTTCTCGGAAGATTTATGGGATCTGAAGGCTGTTGGCAAGTCAGTTTACGACGCCACTCTGTCTGGAGCGCAACACAACGTTATATCTGCCACTGTCCGCAGCAACGAAGATGGCCGCACTCCTCCAAAAGAACTTTCATGTGCCGCCCACCTCATATTTGATGGAGGATGGAGGAGTGCCACCACCATCTTCTCTTACGAAGCATCGCATGTGCTCTGCTACGAACCTGATGAAGTCCTTACCTGCTTTGCAGGAATCATCCCGAGTGGCATGGGAACCGGCGGAAATATTTTTCCGGTTTGGATGCACCAGTGGTGCTACCTGATGACGGATGGCCCCAACACTTTGTATCGCTTCCTCACCGATATTGAAATCCCAAACATGACAATGCCAATAACGGTCGAGCTTACTCGCAACCATTTATTGAGACCCTTCAACCACTTTGAATTTCTCAGCGACCTGGGCTTAACTAAATTTAAGGTTTGAGGGCATATTTATTCGGTTGTACTCGACAACGTAGGCTCTCTCGAAGAATACAAGCTACTCACAACAGCGTTACTAACGCTCGTAAATTTCTACCATCGACGGGTACAAGCGCGCTTTCCATTTTATCTCGAAAAGTCGTTTCCACGTATCAGCAGAGATGAAGTTTTGAAGACTTCCCGCATCCTTGAGTCGAGTTTCAACTCCATCCCATCGCCTCCATATAGAAAATAGCTTAGCTGGAGCCATCAACGTATAATATGCAATCGCGCCAATATACGCTACATTATTACTTATTTTTACATTGATGTAATTATGTAATATGCACCTTTTCATTAACAACTTCATAAATTTCGGGTACAAATATATTTTGTTACATAGATTATTCCTCGTAAATTCTACGGAAAATATTTTTGAACTGGTCAAACCGTTACAATCCCATTTACGTCATATTTAATTTTTGATTATAATTAATGGTAGCAATAGACTTTGAAAGCGATAAGCTTGTTGGACACATTTACAAATAGAAAAGGCCTTATGAGGAACCAATGATAGGGATTTCATCCGAATCACACGACAATGCGTGATGACTCGTAAAACGCAGTGCGAGAATGCGGTACAATTTGCCAGCCTGCCAAAGCCCGACCAACCAACTCTTCTATTGAAAAATGCATAAACTAATATTCTGGTAGATACGAATCGACTTCCCTGCCCCACCACGTGGCGCAATCATTCCCCTGAATTATGCTCCTATGCACGCTCAGGCAATAAGCCAATACGGAGAAAAATAATTACGGCATTAACGTAGTTGCAACGTCACGCCAACACTCAGATTTTACTATTTATACCCTTCCCCTTGATTGGTAACTTAGAGCTGGTTCGAAGAAGCGCCTGTGAACACACAAGCCATTATCCAGAAGATGAAGCTGGCCAGCTCTCTCAGGTATGTTGCCCCAATATTCCCTAGCTAAAGTCGGTGTGCCGCTGCCTATACCCAACCCCATCGTTGGAACACTCATGGGCTGCTCCGTCGACGTCTTGACCGAGTCAGCCTCCATGATTGGGATATGAGAGCGGTCAACTAACTTTTCGGCGACCAGTCTTGCCAGCGTGAATGGCCGAAGCTGTCCACGTTTGGAAAGCCCTTATGCCTGAATTATCGTATATCAACTAAGGCCGCGCTAAGGCAGACCTGATTGGTGAGAATCTTACCCCGGGCAAGTCATTCTCTTGGCTTATATAATATGATGTATTTGAGTGTCATCTCTCAACCAGCGACAAGATATATGTATTTCAGTTATCTATGTATTTGTATCGTCTCACGCTATTAGCGCCTAAATAAATATGACATATAAATAAATATTGTTCTTGTGTATTTTACATATCCGCGCCGCATGGCAAAAAAATCTCTCGCAGAAAGCAAACTTCACATACGCAAAATAACAATCTCACATATTAACACCAAACCAACTATTCCAAACATGTTGATCACTTGTTATTTATTCTAAACATTTGAGTATTCTGGGTGAGGTTCGTAAACATTACATCGTCGTACTAAATAGGTTCTTTCCAGCACATGCAACTTCATATTTAAAGTAATTTTCATCCGGATCATATGGTTGGTGCTGCCGGGTAACGACATCAAAGGCCAAAGGACTGCCATCGACTGTGAGAACTGATAACTCACCGGTTTTCTCGAAATACTTGTTGGGCAGCAACGCGACGAAGTAGTCGCTCCAGGAAGGCTCCAGATATCTTATTGCGGAACCGCCATCACCAAGGGAATTTAGTTTGGTGCATACCTCGACGCTCGTCACTAGGCGTGAGCATGGTGCGGTTTGGTGCGGTTTGAAGCCCAGACCGCACACGAAACCGCTTAGGTGCGGTTTGACAAATCCAAAACCGCACATAAAACCGCTTGTGATTAGTGTTGTGCGGTTTTGAATCGTGCGATGCGGTTTCATTTGGTGCGGTTTTGGTTCCAAAACTAATTGAAACAATAAAATTTTATGCAATTTAAATTAACAATTTAACATCACACAATATTAAAGTTGTAAAAGAGATCAAAGCAAACGCACAGGAGTTTTTATCCCTCCTTCTACACATCCAAGAAGGAAAAACAAGCAGCAAAAAAGAATATTCAATACTACTTCATCCAACACCATGTTTCAGAAGCGCGCTGATAACTCAAGAGGGTTGCCTCATGATTTACCTAATTCTAATAACTTCAATTCTTTTAACCATAAAAGATATTGAGTCCAAATAATTAACTATATATATATATATATATAATTTATGAAGTATATATACATATATATGCTCAAGCAGTGTGTAGTCCAATAATTTTCTACAATTAAGGGATAATCGTATGAGATTTGTATGGTGATGGTGATCATGTAGATCGATACCATCCAAATTCAGAATTAGTAGCTTAATTTTCATGGGAAGTTCATTACACAAGGTTTAATGAAACATCTCTCCTGTAATAGGATTGTATAATTAATTAATTTTCATGGTGCGGTTTGGTTTCGGTTTTATACATGCGGTTTTGGTCAGTAACCAAACCCAAATCACAAATTCGATTTTTCAACCCACCTAAAACCGCCACATACGCCGGAACCGTTGATGCGATTTTAATTGGTGCGGCTTGTGCAGTTTTTGGTGCGGTTTCGGAGGCAATTTGGTTCCTTGCTCAGCCCTACTCGTCACCCTTGTCAGATACGGTGGCAACGAAGTTTCATTGGCCGCGAAATTGCTGCTATTGCAAACGAGGCAACGTTTCCACATACACCATTCTGCCGTAAATCTATCCATATACATGTAGAGGAGCCTATCTCCTGGCACAATCTGCTCAGCATCCGGCGCCGTCTGGTCGCAGATTGCCCACGAGGCAAGGTCATCGTAATAGTCAAGCAGTGCCGCGTTAATTTCAGCCTCCAACTTGTTCGGTCCCTCGGTGGTCAGGAGAGAGAGACCTGCAAATAGAGCATTCAACTCATCTTCCATAGTGATGCTTTGGCAAGCCTAATCCATAGAGCAGGACCAAGAGATCATGTTTCTTCGATTTAAGTATTTAAACTACATCTAAAATACAACCAAGTGTTGGGCCATCAGCTTCTTTGCAAGTGGACCATACCATATTATTTGGGAATATGGCGCAGGACAATTTTGGCAGAATCGGCCTTGCCAGTCGCTGATAGCATTATTTGAAAGCGCACATGCCAAAGAATATGCACACGCGCATATTTATTTTAGTGCGATGTGAAATTGAGATATATTCGAAATAATTACAGGGGTACATATATTATTTTAATATGAATTTACCCTCTAACGCCAGTTTTTATTCAGACAAATATTGCACTTTTCATTGAACGGATCTAATGTGATTTGCATTTTAACAAGCTGGGCGCAGGAAGCATCAATTCTACCTCACGTTTTAACGCTTTAGCTTCCTTTAATGCCAGCTTTATCCTCCTTTCAATGGAGCAACATGTTCATACTTTTGCATTGGCAAAGTGCACCAGTACAACAAACCACTTGCTATAAAGGACACATTCGTAAAGTCGCTAGATCGCATTCACCCAAAAATGGCTGATCAGCTTCGCGCAGGAGCCTAGTCCGAACATGACTTCAAGTTAGAAGGGATGTTCATCACGGAGGCACTTGGAAGGTTTCGCGCGTTTTTTGCCCTCAGTCGTGCAGAAAATCGAGAGGTACGCACCCAGGTCGTTCCACTCCCTGAGTTTAGGGAAGGCACGGACGTTCAAAACTTCGAAATTGGGGACATCACCAATCTCCTTGCCAAATTAAGGCTGTTGGAAAAGGCTGGAATTCTGGAGGAATCGGCTAGCCTGCCATCAGCCTGTCTAGACTCGGGAACGACAAGGCAAATCTGTCAAAGTGCTGCTGCGAACCTCCTCCATCGCCAGGAGAGGGGAATAGGTTAAGATTCTGTCCTCGGATGAAATCCGCGCGAGTGGAGGCCGCCAAGTCATTCGACTTGGTTTAATATCCTGTGTGCTCTTTCATGGCTCTGTCATGTTTATTATATTAAAATATTAAGATCCATAACGTCTATAACTGACGAAACAATGTAATTTCAGAGCGCTTAGCTCTTTACATCTTGAATCCTGATAGTTGTCTTAAATGTTTTACCGTTTACTGAATTTAGTCAACCGCAGAGATAAAATATAATGTTTCCTCGCAAAATTATTTCCAATAGAGCGGTCAAAATAAAAAAATACACAACGTCTCTTTAAAATGTCGGTGCAATCTAATCCCAGGTCCCGTAGCCATGGCAAACATTCTTGTGACCTCCTCCGGAATACAGCCGCCCTGACCTAAATTTCAATAATCGTTGTCAGTAACGCTTGGTGAAATGGCTTGGATCCGAGCTTGCTTCCGGATCATTTTGGACAAATTGGAAGTATCGGCTGATCTATTCGGCGCGTTGGCCGGTTTCGAGATACAAAAATTAAACCTTTAGTGGTCATGCATATTTAAAAAGTCAACAGAAATTGTTTTCTCATATAAATCAGAGCACGTGAGTAGGTTGATTTGGGCATATAACTTGACTTAAACTTTATTCTAATTTTACCTCAATCATAGCCGTCGACAGGTGCTCAATTTCGTTTTAATTAAGCGTATTATTTAATTCATGCGTAAAGAGTACAGTCTGACTTTCACAGCCATGATTAAAACAATACGCCCTAGTGGGCTAACAAAACACGCTTAAGATGATAGACGACAACGACAACGGTATTGGACTGATTGGGAAGCTCTAAACTGAAATAAGTGAAAAGAGCAATAACATAAAGGGATTCAGCAACACGTGGCGATACTAGGCCATCTGTCATCCGAATAGCGATTTCCCAATCGCCAGGATGTCATAAGGGAGAGGCCCGCTAATCTCCCTGCTAAGGAACTTGCAAAGCCCTGCCTCGCCACTGCGTGTTGGGATAGGGACACTCTTGCGGAAGAAGTCGCCATTCAAAAATATCGCCATGAAGTATTCCATATCCGATGGTTGCCGGTACCTTCCCCTTGAAGAAGAATTATGAAACTTCATTACAACGGCCAGCGAGACATTCGTTTGATAGGGCGTAATAGCGCAGGCCAACAATTCTTTCTCATCCATCCATTCTTCGAGCAAGAGCTGATGGTTGTCCTTGCAGGCTCTCGCCATCTCCTCGCACGTATAGATAAAGGTTAGAGGAAATTTGAAACCCTTCGGATTAAATTCCATCTCCAAGCCATCGAGATGGGCACCTCGCAAGAATTCTCCCCTCCCGCCTTCTACTTCCGATTGAGTGTTGCAGCCAGTGAGAACATTTTCTCCAGCAGCTGGTATATAGTACTTTAATGTCTCTGGGGCCAGAGGCTCATACGCCGCGACAACCTCCTCAAGCACGCTTTTCAATCGCTTAGGATCCTTGATCTAACGCAGATCATTGGTATCGACTCTGGATGAGAGGGCCATAATTCGTACATTCACATTAAATAATCCTATTTGCTAAAGGCCGTTTGCATGCATGGAGAAGGGGTGGTTAACTCATAATGAGTGCATCTAATAGGCCAGCAACGTATTGTATCTGGTAGGTGCGATGTTTGACTATTGACATCATTATTGGCCCAGAACTCTTGCATAAGAGACAATTCTCAGGTTTTGAGGTTTATCAAAAGGGATGCGCACGATTGCCGTAAGGATGTCCAAGTATGCCTGATGGTCGACACCTCGACACTTGCACCTCTGCATCACCTCACTTCTGGCTAAAAGGGCACTGTTCGACCAAATTTGTGCTCATACAAAAGCGTGCCTGATTTTTGATTGTTCATGCGCCTTTTGATGAGTACTATTTATGATGTGAATGCTCTTAGCTGAGGCCTTGATCCCTAAAAAAACGTTGTCCACTCTCGATGATGTTGGGCCTCAATAGGCCGTCATTGCGGCGCGGATGAAATAGATTGAAAATTTTCATGCATGAAATTGATCGTTAGCACTTTAGAAAAACATTTGGGCCGGGGTTTCAAACCGAAAGAATGTGAGTTGACTTTGGCAAGCTTTTATTGCGAAGAATGGGACAACTGTCTCCGTTTACATTATGCGTCAAAAATTGCGGCTAAAACAAAAAAAAAACTAACGTGCTCCAATTTCGACCCACCAAAGAATTGCCAAAGTAAAATCACGAAACTTTTGAATTATTATGAAGATTTTTATTTTATTTCTGGCTAAAGCCACTTAAGCAAGCTTGACAAACCAAACGTTATCGCATTGTGACACGCGATATAGATCAGACAGAAAATAATATTGGATACGAATTCCATATATTTCTGGCAATCAAGATGCACACATATCGTTCTCACAATCTTGATATGAAGGAACTTGGATTGGAAAACTAGGATAAACATCAAAATTACGAGAATCATCAGTACAAGAAAATAGAGCTTGCAACATTTAGTAGCTATATTTCAGATTATAGGCATAAAAAAGCATTTTGTCACACTCCACTCCTGCTGGCTTTGGGAGCGTAAGATCACCACACAAATCACTTCTCTGTTGCATGGTCCATGGTTCACGAGCTCCTGCCGTTCGAAGGGCCCAGGATTGCAAACATAGAGATCAAACACCAAGAGCTCTCCCGCTGTAGTCGTCACCTCCATATGCTCACCAAGCTTTCTGAAGCGCATGCTGGGACCAAATGCAACGAAGTAGTCACTGCAGATTTCGTCATAGTAACCAAAGGGGGATTGATGCCTAAGTTTGCTCCACACTTCAAGCGGGTGACATTGTTTTGGTAGGGAGGCAACGTAGTCAACAGCACTCCGCCAACCACGTTATAAGGCATGTTGTTGCTATAGAAGCATCCCATAATGGTCGTGCAAGCCGAATAGAGATAAAGTAACCCGTCCCCCTTCTGATACGTCTTTCCATCAGTATCCATGGGTTCACCCGGAAGTTCGCTTTCAGATGGGGCTTTACTACGTCCAATTGCGAGCTTCTTCATATAGATCTCCAACCCATCGCTTCCTGTGACTCCTTTGACTTGAAGTTGTCGAACAAAGCACATAGATCTAAATCCATGTTGGAACGGTGAAGCAAGCATATTTTTTGATGTTTACTCTAGGGGAAACGAAAACCTCCATTTAAAGATTTACTTCTCTGCTTCGTATGTCCAATAGTGGAAATAATTATTAATATTCGTACTTGTGGCCTCGAAGTGTGTTATATACATATATCACACACGATAATAATATGCTATTCTAAAGGTGCGAGCTGTCAGTATTCCACTTGCCTCACAGGACCAAAAGGGGCACAACAACTGTTGTACCCAACGTGCCATCACTAAACTTTTGTTATTATTTTATCAGCTATGGACACGCATAATGATCACAGTACGCTAATTTAATTTATATACGGGCACACATAGATAAAATATATACTTTAAAATGTCACCCATGATAGATAGTATAACGCCTATTCGAGAAGTACCAAACTAGCTCTGTTGGACCTTGCTTTTATAGCGCCACTGACGGTATCTAGCTTTATTGATGTTGCCTTAAAAAAAGCTAAGCATTTCACTCGTCTGGATAAATGTCAGTACGAACTATTCTGGCTGTCGGCACCTAAGAAATGTGTCTCCCCACGCGGTGGGTGGCAAATGACCTTACTTCGAATATAATATTTAGCTCATTGCATCTCTAAAAGGCACGCAACAATGAAATGCTTTCTATGTAAGAGTCCTTCTAGATCGTTCATGTGCTTTTGTGATAATTTAGATATTACTCCCAACGATAAATAATGTTAGTAGCGAATTATACATCTGGCAACGATTGTAAATAACAATTAATTCAGCAAATAAAAGATAGTCTCTAAATAAAACAACATTACTTTATATATAGCGACGAAACATCAAACATACTTATACAAAATGACAAACGCATTTCAAATAAAACTGCGTTACAACATTTCTCCAATAAAATAGCTAATTATCTGAGCCAGAATAACATTAACGATGTTAAAAATTGTCTCCAATACTCCATTCGGAATATTTTAACTCGTTGATGGCTTCCCTTCGTATGGCTTTTTATATCTCGAGCTTGATAAGCGATGCTCACCACCGCCGGAGAATAGTGCCTTTCCAGACATCAAGATATCATAGGGAATATATTCTCCGCCTCTTCACCACCAGAATTGATAGGTTGTCTTCTCCCCATTTTTGTCGGTCAATACCTGATCGACAACCCTGCAAAATCGGTTGCTGATAAAGATTGCCACGAAATGGCTTACTTTTTCATGTTGCTTACGCAGGGCACAACAATGAGCTCTTATAACCTCTTCAAAAGAAAGCTTATAGCTGTCTGGACGGATGTTGGTGGCAAGGACCGGATTTTCGTCAACTGAAGTAATGCAACGCCGGTGCAAAATTGTCCTCACTTGCCTCTTAGAGGCGTAGATGAACGCGAGCATGTGATCGGTCACGCGCCCCTCAATAACCTCCAATTTCTTAAGACGTAGAGGATGCAAACATGGTTGTTGAGAGAACTGGATCGCCCTTCGCAACTCGATAAGAGGACAATTTAGATCGTCCGTTATTAACTTACCTCTTCTCCGTTGATACGACATCAGTTCTCTTTCGATAAAACGTACATAAATTACGCGAGCATATTGGTACAATTTTCTAAAGACAACTATACTTCTATAGTGCCAAACATCTACACCGAGGAACACCGACCTTTCTAGGTAAAGAGATATTCCATATTTTCCGGCAGAGCTAGAAAGAACGAAAATCACCCTCGATGGAGAATAATTCACGAGATAGTCCAGACCCCTAATAAATTTAAACAATTCAATGGTAGCTAGCCCAATGACCAGCCACAATTCTTGACGCGTGATTTCAGCAAAAGCAGTGGGTCAAAATCACCGACAACATCGATGCAAACCCAACTTGCATGCCAGCTGGCCCTGTCAGAAATCACGCGCACATTGAAAAAAAAAACCAATAGGACTTTGCACCTTTACTGACAAAAGGGGAGAAAAGCAAATCACGAAATTCTGCGTAATGGCTGCCAGCCATGAAGCATTTCTCTTTTCTGTGTCAACAATGTCGGTCGTAGACTCATCCACAGTTTAGCTGGTCCAATTTATCGAGTTGAGTCCAATCATGTTTTATATATGGGCCGGTGTGGACCGAAAATGCGGTCCACCACTACGCAACTTTTTAAGTTATTTTCAATGCGACGTCATTTCATCACTAATTTGCAATATTTTAAAGTACTTAGTACACGCCGCCCATTACAATCTGGCTACTATTCCTAATTTGATCACATGAGTGCGTACAACAAAGTATGGATCATGCGGATAATAATCAACATTTAAAGTCTATGCGTTACAGTGAAACTATAATTCAAATAAATACGAAAACCAATAATATTACTCCATATATCCTCGCATATTTCGTTTTACATTGGCAAAGAAATAATTTTCAAAATACAATTAAGTTTACATGCTCTTGGTTGTATATTTTTTAATGTTTTTCACGTGATTCATTTGTACACCGCAAATGCAAAATAATTAAAGTGAAAACATATTTTTTGTCTCGACCTTTGGACCTATCCTTTAGTGAGTGGAGTATGAATCACCTTTCACGTTCTCCATTTCAATGTTTTTTGCAAAAATTCGAGTAAGGGCCTTTATTCGAGAAAAAAACCAACAATCATACATCTATTATCCAACATCTTTTGAAGATCTGGTCCTTTTGCATACTAGTCTAAACAGAAAAGGACAACTAACTCTTCAGCTCACTAGTGAGCTCCTCGTTTAGCGTGTTTGGTGATTTGGCACGAGTGGGGACCGTGAGTTCACTAGTGCATGCAGTGCTCGTAGGCTGATGGCCAACATGCCTAAAGAATTCTGCTATTTTTTATATTTTACTGTAGGTTTCTTCCCAAACTTATCCAGCCTAATCCGGGTTTTAAGTGCTCCATGTCGCGAGTTATTGGTTTTGATGAGATTGTGTCTGCTGCCAAACCATCTATGTCATGCTCCCGACCAAAGACTGTTCCTGAATTTAGCGGCTGGATATACCTTGCGTTGCGGTTCATAAAATGGTGTGACATTTCTATTTTTCAGCTAGCTTTGCCTACCTTCACAAAACCATGGCACCAGATTGATATATCGTCCATGTGTTTCAACCACGTGATCTCCGTCACCCCTGGAGTCAAATAAATTTGTTCGAAGAACTTCGAGCCGCTTTTAACACCTACACTCAAGCCTTCAGCAAAACGCTGATGCAATACCAAGTGGAGTGGGTTGAAGGAGTTCTCCAGTTAGATGGGAATAAACGTCCCATCAGAGACCTCCAAGATATTGCTGAACTTCTTAAGTACAAGATATGTTATCATTCTCTCATGTTTGCTTAACTGGATTTGGCTCGAGAGAAGGAACAATATGTATTCGTCTACCTTTCCCCTGAGAAGATGGAGAAGGTGCGACAGGACCGCAACGTTACATTTGGAATGAAGGTGGTGCTCGCGACAACCATTCAGCCATACCGAAGTGAGCTGCCAGTCCAAGAGATGAGCCGACTGCACAACCTTACTTGGCCACGTGGTCAAACAAAATAATCTGATATGAAGTGTTTCATTGCTATCTTCACAAGCACCTTGTTCTTTGACTGACCTGAGTTGAAAGCAACCAACCTATATCAGAGAGAGGTACCTTTTTCCTTCTTTATCCGATGGGGAACCGAAGACCGCGCCTATGAGGTTGTAGCTTATGGCTTCACACAGTTCAACAACAATGCCATCGCGATACTGTTAGAGTTTATGCCCTAGAGGCCAATTATTTAATGTAATTGCTTAACATTTCTTTTGATATTTGATTGAATAAATGAATTATTTTATTATGGTTTCATTTACTGTGTTATATAAATGTTAGCATAATAAAAGTCCTTAGAATAATAATACAAATTATATAGCTTCAAGTATGTGACTTGAACATGAGATTATATATAATTACAATAAATATCATTACTCTTAAATGTCCCTAGTCGAGTATCATTGAGAATGGGACAACAATGATACATTGAGACTAGTATGTGGATTGACTGATGGCCAAATCTCATTGGTCATTAATATTTGAGATATTAAGTCAATGTATAGGTACATGTTAGAGAACAATGTATTGGACAGACCCAACATGAGAATTCTACGTGGAGCATTATGCAAAGTGTCATAAGCAATTCTCATAGTGACAATGATGTAATGGTCCTCCGACCTGAAATCACTATATTACTATACGAGAATTTATGTACTTTGATATCATCAAAGGTCACCTTTAATAGGGTGGACAATAAAGGTGATTATTGGGTACATCATGAATCGTGTGAGGAATATGAGTGATCTAGATGGAATTTAACCCTCCTATATATTAGGAGTGATATCCATAGGCCTCTTGATTGAGTAGGACTATGAAATGCATGGCCATGCTCAAATAGTGATTTGTTTCATATAGTCTACTCATTGATCAAGAAAACTCAGATTAAATTATGAAGAGTATGACACATTCCATGGCTCGAGTTTAATCTAGGATGTCAAGGTTAAAAGGATTAAATTACATTGAAACATTGGTCACGAAAAGGTTGCATCGAATCATCGATCTTATTATTATTTGGGTAGCAGTGATGCATTACTAGATGCCACTCACTGTTTATAATTTTATAATATGATTTTAAAATTATTGCCAATATAATAATAACCTATAGGGTCACACACTTAGAACGTAATTAAAAGAGAATTAATTTAAATTGTAAGGATTTAAATATATCAATATGATTGATAGTATTTAAATTACGAATTTAAATTAACAAGATAATTTGTATATATATGTATATTAATTAAGTAAGACTTAATTAAAATATAATATATATAAATTCGGATTTTACTTTTCTAATAAGATTAGGGTTTTGATTAATTACTTTTTGGACTCTATATATATCAGATATATCAGCAGTCTTGCATACGTGAAACCAAAAAGAAAAACTTCAATACTGTAAGTCCCTGTCACAATTTTTACTGTACTAAAACATACTTCACGTCTATTTCTTCATGGCTTTGGGGTCTTCTTTCACTGTTCCTGAGTGTGAAATACGGAAGAGCATCAATGGGCTTAAATAGATGTTTCAAACGTTCAGCAATGCTATCTAGATCATGCTCTGAAGCTTCAATACTGTAAGTCCCTGTCATAATTTTTACTGTACTAAAACATACTTGACGTCTATTTCTTCATGGTTGCTGATATACCGCTTTTATCTTTAGTATGGAAATGGCATGAATCAATGTCTCCGAAATGGCGCTTACTTTTGGCGAAATGTCAGTCGCCTTTTCTAAGTTCTTAAGGCGGAAAAAGGCCAAGAAGAAGAAGGCCAAACAGGTACGGCCGTGCGAGAATCCTCCCGCCCAATTTCTCGAGGCAACTCATCTGAGCACTGGCCCTCCGGCCGAAATTTTCAAAACTTGTGGTACCTTGGTTGAGGCGTGTCGGGCTGCTGGTCGGGCCTACCTCATCGGAGCAGATCAGACATCAGACCTACAAGAGTACTACGCATATTGAAGGAAACCTACAAGATTACTACGCACGTGGGTCACCAAATTCGATGCATCTCCCTCTAGAGGTGACATCGATCATTTTCTATTACTTTTTCTAATAATTGGCGAGCCACGATGCGGTAATCTTATGTAATTTATATAGTACTTTAACGTCTCTATGGAGCGTTTATGGTTATCCAGAATGATATGTATTTCTGGTTAATGCTATATATGATATCATGGTGTGTGTTTAATTCTGTTAAATATCCGATATGTATTCATCTGTGATTCTGCAATTATAGTTATATGTACTAAAGATCCAATAATGAAGACGAAGCGACACATTCTTTACAGTGCAAGATCAACTGCAAGACAGATTGATATTAAGCACGACGCGATTGTTACAAAAAGAAATCAAACAGAACAACTTAAGACAAACGTTGTACCCCATATCACACAAGTATCATCTACTGTGTCGTGAGATGGCAACTACAAGACTTATATGGAAACAGCAAATTGAAAATTTCAACCCCTGGACAAAGGTTGGCCTGCGCGTGCACCCAACGCCCTCAGGCTAGGCGTCCGTCTTTATGTGAGTTGGGGCAAGTTTCATGAGCTCATCATCGGCATTGACTTCGCCTCTAGAGATCGAAAATCGCAGGCTTAGGTCGGGGACTGGTGGAGACGGCGGCAGAAGGGGTATCGCGATGACATTGTTGCTGAACTGTGTGAAGCCATAAGCTACAACCTCATAGGCGCGGTCTTCGGTTCCCCGTCGGATAAAGAAGGAAAAAGGTACCTCTCTCTGATATAGGTTGGTTGCTTTCAACTCAGGACAGTCAAAGAACAAGGTGCTTGCGAAGATAGCAATGAAACACTTCATATTAGATTGTTTTGTTTGGCCACGTGGCCAAGCAAGGTTGTGCAGTCGGCTTATCTCTTGTACTGACAGCTCACTTCGGTATGGCTGAATGGTTGTCGCGAGCACCACCTTCATTCCAAATGTAACGTAGTCGTCCCGCCGCACCTTCTCCATCTTCTCAGGGGAAAGGTAGACGAATACATGCTGTTCCTTCTCTCGAGCCAAATCTAGTTGAGCAAACATGGGAGAATGATAACATATCTTGCACTTAAGAAGTTCAGCAATATCTTGGAGGTCTCTGATGGGATGTTTATTCACATCTAACTGGAGAACTCCTTCAGCCCACTCCACTTGGTATTGCATCAGCGTTTTGCTGAAGGCTTGAGTGTAGGTGTTAAAAGCGGCTCGAAGTTCTTCGAACAAATTTATTTGACTCCAGGGGTGACGGAGATCACGTGGTTGAAACACATGGACGATATATCAATCTGGTGGCCATGGTTTTGTGAAGGTAGGCAAAGCTAGCTGAAAAATGGAAATGCCACACCATTTTATGAACTGCAATGCAAGGTATATGCAGCCGCTAAATTTAGGAACAATCTTTGGTCGGGAGCATGACATAGATGGTTTGGCAGCAGTCACAATCTCATCAAAACCGATAACTCGCGACATGGAGCACTTAAAACCCGGATTAGGCTGGATAAGTTCGAGAAGAAACCTACAATAAAATATAAAAAAATAGCAAAATTCTTTATGCATGTTGGCTATCAAACTACGAGCACTGCATGCACTAGTGAACTCACGGTCCCCACTCGTGCCAGATCACCAAACACGCTAAACGAGCTCGCTAGTGAGCTGAAGAGTTAATTATCCTTTTCTGTTTAGACTAGTATGCAAAAGAACCAGATCTTCAAAAGATGTTGGATAATAGATGTATGATTGTTGGTTTTTTTTTCTTGAATAAAGGCCCTTACTCGAATATTTGCAAAAAGCATTGAACTAGAGAACGTGAAAGGTGATTCATACTCCACTCACTAAAGGATAGGTCCAAAGGTCGAGACAAGAAATCTGCTTTCACTTTAATTATTTTGCATTTGCGGTGTACGAATGAATCACGTGGAAAACATTAAAAAATATACAGCCAAGAGCATGTAAACTTAATTGTATTTTGAAAATTATTTCATTGCCAATGTAAAACGGAATATGCGAGGATATATGGAGTAATATTATTGGTTTTCGTATTTATTTGAATTATAGTTTCACTGTAACGCATAGACTTTAAGTGTTGATTATTATCCGCATGATCCATACTTTGTTGTACAAATTCTGCCACGCAATCGAACGGCTATTGTGCGCACTCATGTGATCAAATTAGGAATAGTAGCCAGATTGTAATGGGCGGCGTGTACTAAGTACTTTAAAATATTGCAAATTAGTGATGAAATGACGTCGCATTGAAAATAACTTAAAAAGTTGCGTAGTGGTGGACCGCATTTTCGGTCCACACCAGCCCATATATAAAACATGATTGGACTCAGCTCGATAAATTGGACCAGCTGAACTGTGGCTGAGTCTGCAGCCGACATTGTTGACACAGAAAAAGAGAAATACTTTATGGCTAGCAGCCATTAAGCTGAATTTCGTGATTCGTTTTTCTCCCCTTTTGTCAGTAAAGGTGCAAAGTCCTATTGGCTTTTCTTTTCAATGTGCGCGTGATTTCTGACAGGGCCAACTGGCATGCAAGTTGGGTTTGCATCGATGCTGTCAGTGATTTTGACCCACTGCTTTTGCTGAAATCACGCGTCAAGAATTGTGGCTGGTCATTGGGCTAGCTACCATTGAATTGTTTAAATTTATTAAGGGTCGGGACTATCTCGTGAATTATTCTCGATCGAGGGTGATTTTCGTTCTTTCTAGCTCTGCCAGAAAATATGGTAATATCTCTTTACCTAGAAAGGCCAGTGTTCCTCGTTGTAGATATTTGACACTATAGAAGTATAGTTGTCCTTAAAAAATTGTACCAATATGCTCGCGTAATATATGTATGTTTTATCGAAAGAGAACTGATGCCATATCAACAGAGAAGAGGTAAGTTAATAACGGACGATCTAAATTATCCTCTTATCGAGTTGCGAAGGGCGATCCAGTTCTCTCGACAGCCATGTTTGCATCCTCTGCGTCTTAAGCAATTGGAGGTTATTGAGGGACGCGTGACCGATCACATGCTCGCGTTCATCTACGCCTCTAAGAGGCAAGTGTTGCACCGACGTTGCATTACTTCAGCGGACGAAAATCTGGTCCTTGCCACTAACATCCATCCAGACAGCTATAAGCTTTCTTTTGAAGAGGTTATAAGAGCCTATTGTTGTGCCCTGCGTAAGCAATATGAAAAAGTAAGCCATTTCGTGGCAATCTTTTTCAGCAACCGATTTTGCAAGGTTGGCAACCAGGTATTGAGCGACAAAAACGGGGAGAAGACAACCTATCAATTCTGGTGGCGACGAGGCGGAGAATATATTCCCTATGATATCTTGATGTCTGGAAAGACACTATTCTTCGGCGGTGGTGAGCATCGCTTATCAAGCTCGAGATATCCATTCGAAGGGAAGCCATTAACGAATTAAAATATTCTGAATGGAGTATTGGAGACAATTTTCAACATCGTTAATGTTATTCTGGCTCGGATAATTAGCTATTTTATAGGAGAAATGTTATAACGCAGTTTATTTAAAATGCGTTTGTCATTTTGTATAAGTATGTATGATGTTTCGTCACCATATATAAAGTAATGTTGTTTTATTCAGAGACTATCTTTTATTTGCTGAATTAATTGTTATTTACAATCGTTGATAGATGTATAATTCGCTACTAACATTATTTATCGTTGGGAGTAATATCTAAATTATCACAAAAGCACAGGAATGATCTAGAAGAACTCTTACATAGAAAGCATTTCATTGTTGCGTGCCTTTTAGAGATGCAATGAGCTAAATATTATATTCGAAGTAAGGTCATTTGCCACCCACCACGTGGGAAAACGCATTTCTTAGGTGCCGACAGCCAGAATAGTTCGTACTGACATTTATCCAGACGAGTGAAATGCTTAGCTTTTTTTAAGGCAACATCAATAAAGCTAGGTACCGTTAGTGGCGCCATAAAAGCAAGGTCCAACAGCGCTAGTTTGATACTTCTCGAATAGGCGTTATACTATCTATCATGGGTGACATTTTAAAGTATATAATTTATATATGTGTGTCCGTGTATAAATTAAATTAGCGGACTGTGATCATTATGCGTGTCCATAGCTGATAAAAAAATAACAAAAGTTTAGTGATGGCACGTTAGGTACAACAGTTGTTGTGCCCCTTTTGGTCCTGTGAGGCAAATGGAATACTGACAGTTCGCACCTTTAGAATAACATATTATTATCGTGCGTGATATATGTATATAACACACTTCGAGGCCACAAGTACGAATATTAATAATTATTTCCACTATTGGACATACGAAGCAGAGAAGTAAATCTTTAAATGGAGGTTTTCGTTTCCTCTAGAGTAAACATCCAAAAGTGTGCTTGCTTCACCGTTCAAACATGGATTTAGATCTATGTGTTCTATTCGAAAAACTCCAGGTCAAAGGAGTCACAGGAAGCGATGGGCTGGAGATCCATATGAAGAAGCTCGCAATTGGACGTAGTGAAGCCCCATCTAAAAGCGAACTTCCGGGCGAACCCATGGATACTGATGGAAAGACGTATCAGAAGGGGGACGGGTTACTTTATCTCTATTCGGCTTGCACTACCATTATGGGATGCTTCTATAGCAACAACATGCCTTATAACATGGTTGGCGGAGCACTATTGACTACGTTGCCTCTCTACTAGAACAATGTCACCCGCTTGGAAGTGTGGAGCAAGCTTAGGCATCAATCCCCCTTTGGTTACTATGACGAAATCTGCAGTGACTACTTCACTGCATTTGGTCCCAGCACGCGCTTCAGAAAGCTTGGTGAACAAATTGAGGTGACGACTACAACGGGAGAGCTCTTGGTGTTCGATCTCTATGTTTGCAATCATGGGCCCTTCGAACGGCAGGAGCTCATGAACCATGGACCATGCAACAGAGAAGTGATTTGTGTGGTGATCTTACACTCCCAAAGCCAGCAGGAGCGGAGTGTGACAAGATGCTTTTTTATGCCTATAATCTGAAATATAGCTACTAAATGTTGCAAGCTCTATTTCCTTGTACTGATGATTCTCGTAATTTTGATGTTTATCCTAGTTTTCCAGTCCAAGTTCCTTCATATCAAGATTGTGAGAACGATATGTGTGCATCTTGATTGCCAGAAATATATGGAATTCGTATCCAATATTATTTTCTGTCTGATCCATATCGCGTGTCACAATGCGACAACGTTTGGTTTGTCAAGCTTGCTTAAGTGGCTTTAACCAAAAATAAAATAAAAATCTTCATAATAATTCAAAAGTTTCGTGATTTTACTTTGGCAATTCTTTGGTGGGTCGAAATTGGAGCACGTTAGTTTTTGTTTTAGTCATAGCCGCAATTTTTGACGCATAATGTAAACGTAGACAGTTGTCCCATTCTCCGCAATAAAAGCTTACCAAAGTCAAGTCGCATTCTTTCGGTTTGAAACCCCGGTCCAAATGTTTTGCTAAAGTGCTAACGGTCAATTTCATGCATGAAAAATTTTAATGTATTTCATCCGCGCCGCAATGACGGCCTATTGAAGCCCAACATCGTCGAGAGTGGACAGCGGCTTTTTGGGGATCAGGGCCTCAGCTAAGAGCATTCACATCATAAATAGTACTCATCAAAAGGCGCATGAATAATCAAAAATCAGGCACGCTTTTGTATGAGCACAAATTTGGCCGAACAGTGCCCTTTTAGCCAGTGTCGAGGTGTCGGCCATCAGGCATATTAGGACATCCTTCCGGCAATCGCGCGCATCCCTTTTGATAAACCTCGAAACCTGAGAATTGTCTCTTATGCAAGAGTTCTGGGCCAATAATGATGTCAATAGTCAAACATCGCATCTACCAGATACAATACGTTGCTGGCCTGTTAGATGCACTCATTATAAGTTAACCACCCCTTCTCCATGCATGCAAACGACCTTTAGCAAACAGGTTCATTTAACGTGAATGTATGAATTATGGCCTTCTCATCCAGAGTCGATACCAATGATCTGTGTTGGATCAAGGATCCTAAGCGATTGAAAAACGTGCTTGAGGAGGTTGTCGCGGCGTATGAGCCTCTGGCCCCAGAGACGTTCAAGTACTATATACCGGTTGCTGGAGAAAATGTTCTCACTGGCAACAACACTCAATCGGAAGTAGAAGGCGGGAGGGGAGAATTCTTGCGAGGTTCCCATCTCGATGGCTTGGAGATGGAATTTAATCCGAAGGGTTTCAAATTTCCTCTAACCTTTATCTATACGTGCGAGGGGATGGCGAGAGCCTACAAGGACAACCATCAGCTCTTGCTCTAAGAAGGGATGGATGAGAAAGAATTGTTGGCCTGCGCTATTCCGCCCTATCAAACGAATGTCTCGCTGGTTGCCGTAATGGAGATTCATAATTCTTCTTCGGGGGGAGGGTACCGGCAACCATCGGATATGGAATACTTCATTGTGATATTTTCGGATGGCGACTTCCTCCGCGAGAGTGTCCCTATCCCAACACGCAGTGGCGAGGCAGGGCTTTGCAAATCCTTTAACAGTGAGATTAGCCGGCCTCTCCCTTATGACATCCTGGCGATTGGGAAATCGCTATTCGGATGACAGATGACCTAGTGCCGCCACGTGTTGCTAAATCCCTTTATGCTATTGCTCTTTTCACTTATTTCAGTTTAGAGCTTCCTAATCAGTCCAATTCCGTTGTCGTTGTCGTCTATCATCTTAAATGTGTTTTGTTAGCCCACTAGGGCGTATTATTTTAATCATGGCTGTGAAAGTCAGACTGTACCCTTTATGCATGAATTAAATAATGCGCTTAATTAAAACGAAATTGAGCACATGTCGACGGCTATGATTGAGGTAAAATTAGAATAAAGTTTAAGTCAAATTATATGCCCAAATCAACCTGCTCACGTGCTCTGATTTATATGGGAAAACAATTTCTTTCGACTTTTCAAATATGCATGACCACTAAAGGTTTAATTTTTGTATCCCGAAACCGGCCAACGTGCCGAATAGATCAGTCGATACTTCCAATTTGTCCAAAATGATCCGGAAGCGAGCTCGGATCCAAGCCATTTCACCAAGCGTTACTGACAGCGATTATTGAGATTTAGGTCAGGGCGGCTGTCTAAATTCAGTAAACGGTAAAACATTTAAGACAACTATCAGGATTCAAGACGTAAAGAGCTAAGCGCTCTAAAGTACATTGTTTCGTCAGTTATAGACGTTATGGATCTGATTTGGCGGCCTCCACTCGTGCGGATTTCGTGCGAGGATAGAATCTTAACATATTCCCCTCTCCTGACGATGGAGGAGGTTCGCAGCAGCACTTTGACAGATTTGCCATGTCGCTCCCGAGTCTAGACAGGCTGATGGCAGGCTAGCCGATTGCTCCAGAATTTTAGCTTTTTCCAGCAGCCTTAATTTGGTAAGGAGATTGGTGTCGTCCCTAATTTCGAAGTTTTGAACGTCCGTGCCTTCCCTAAATCTAGGGAGTGGAACGACCTATGTGCGTACCTCTCGATTTTCTGCACGGCTGAGAAAAGCGCGCAAAACCTTTCAAGTGCCTCCGTGACGAACATCTCTTTTAACTTGAAGTCCTCTTCGGACCAGGCTCCTGCGCGAAGCTAATCAGCCATTTTTGGGTGAATGCGATCTAGCGACTTTACGAATGTGTCCTTTATAGCAAGTGGTTTGCTGTACCGATGCACTTTGCCAATGCAAAAGTATGAACCTGTTGCTCCACTGAGAGGAGGATAAAGCTGACATTAAAGGAAGCTAAAACGTTAAAACGTGAGGCAGAATTGATGCTTCCTGCGCCCAGCTTGTAAAAATGCAAATCGCATTAGATTCGTTCAATGGAAAGTACGATATTCGTCTGAATAAAAGCTGGCGTTAGAGGGTAAATTCATATTAAAATAATATATGTACCTCTGTAATTATTTCGAATATATCTCAATTTCACATCGCACTAAAATAAATATGCGCGTATGCATATTCTCTAGCATGTGCGCTTTCAAATAACGCTATTAGCCACTGGCAAGGCCGATTCTGCCAAAAGTTTCCTACGCCATATTCCCAGATAATATGGTAGGGTCCACTTGCAAAGAAGCTGATGGCCCAGCATTTGGTTGTATTTTAGATGTAGTTTAAATACTTAAATCGAAGAAGCATGATCTCTTAGTCCTGCTCTATGGATTAGGCTTGCCAAAGCATCACTATAGAAGATGAGTTGAATGCTATATTTGCAGGTCTCTCTCTCATGACCACCGAAGGACCGAACGAGTTGGAGGCTAAACTTAACGCGGCGCTGCTTGACTATTACGATGACCTTGCCTCGTGGGAAATCTGCGACCAGACGGCGCCGGATGCTGAGCAGATTGTGCCAGGAGATAGGCTCCTCTACATGTATATGGATAGATCTACGGCAGAATGGTGTATGTGGAAATGTTGCCTCGTTTGCCATAGCAGCAATTTCGCGGCCAATGTAAATTGGTTGCCACCGTATCTGACAAGGGTGATGAGCGTCAAGGTATGCACCAAACTAAATTCCCTTGGTGATGGCGGTTCCGCAATAAGATATCTGGAGCGTGCCTGGAGCGACTACTTCATCGCGTTGTTGCCCAGCAAGTATTTCGAGAAAACCGGTGAGTTATCCGTTTTCATAGTCGATGGCAGTCCTTTGGCCTTTGAAGTCTTTACCCGGCGGCGCCAACCATATGATCTGGATGAAAATTACTTTAAATATGAAGTTGTATGTGCTGGAAAGAGCTTATTTAGTACGACGATGTAATGTTTACGAACCTCTCCCAGAATACTCAAATGTTTAGAATAAATGACAAGTGATCAACATGTTTGTAATAGTTGGTTTGGTGTTAATATGTGAGATTGATATTTTGCATATGTGAAGTTTGCTTTCTGCGAGAGATTTTTTTTCCATGCGGCACGGATATGTAAAATACACAAGAACAATATTTATTTATGTCATATTTATTTAGGCGCTAATAGCGCGCGATGATACAAATACATAGATAACTGAAATACATATATCTTGTCGCTGGTTGAGAGATGACACTGAAATACATCATATTATATAAGTCAAGTGAATGACTTGCCCGGGGTGAGATTCTCACCAATCAGGTCCCCTTAGCGCGGCCTTAGTTGATATACGATAATTCAGGCATAAGGGCTTTCCAAACGTGGACAACCACGACCATTCATGCTGGTAAGACTGGTCGCCGAAAAGTTGGTTGACCGCTCCCATATCCCAATCATGGAGGCCAACTCGGTCAAGACGTCGACGGAGCAGCCCACGAATGTTCCAACGATGGGGTTGGGTATAGGCAGCTGCACGCCGGCTTTAGCTAAGGAATATTGGGGCAGCATACCTGAGAGAGCTGGCCAGCTTCATCTTCTGGATAATGGCTTGTATGTTCACAGGCGCTTCTTCGAACCAGCTCTGAGTTACCAATCAAGGGGAAGGGTATAAATAGTAAAATCTGAGTACTGGCGTGACGTTGCCACTACGTTAATGGTGCAATTATTTTTCTCCATATTGGCTTAATGCCTAAGCGTGCATAGGAGCATAATTCAGGGGAGTGATTGCGCCACGTGGTGGGGCAGGGAAGTCGATTCGTATCTGCCAGAATATTAGTTTATGCATTTTTCGATAGAAGGGTTGACTGGTCATGCTTTGGCAGGCTAGCAAATTGTACCGCATTCTCGCACTTTACAAGTCATCACGCATTGTCGTGTGATTCGGATGAAATCGCTATCATTGGTTCCTCACAAGGCCTTTTCTATTCGCAAATGCGTCCAACAAGCTGATCGCTTTCAAAGTCTATTGCTACCATTAATTATAATCAAAAATTGAATATGACGTAAATGGGATTGTAACGGTTTGACCAGTTCAAAAATATTTTTCGTAGAATTTACGAGGAATAATCTATGTAACATAATATATTTGTACCCGAAATTTATGAAGTTGTTAATGAAAAGGTGCATATTACATAATTACATCAATGTAAAAATAAGTAATAATGTAGCGTATATTGACGCGATTGCATATTATACGTTGATGCCTCCAGCTAAGCTATTTTCTATATGGAGGCGATGGGATGGAGTTGAAACTCGACTCAAGGATGCGGGAAGTCTTCAAAACTTCGTCTCTGCTGATACGTGGAAACGACTTTTTGAGATAAAATGGAAAGCGCGCTTGTACCCGTCGATGGTAGAAATTTACGAGCGTCAATAACGCTGTTGTGAGTATCTTGTATTCTTCGAGAGAGCCTACGTTGTCGAGTGCAATCGAATAGATATGCCCCTAAACCTTAAATTTAGTTAAGTCCAGGTCGCTAAGAAATTCAAAGTGGTTGAAGGGTCTCAATAAATGGTTGCGAGTAAGCTCGACTATTATTGGCAGTGTCATGTTTGGGATTTCAATATCGGTGAGGAAGCGATACAAAGTGTTGGGGCCATCCGTCATCAGGTAGCACCACTGGTGCATCCAAACCGAAAAAATATTTCCACCGGCTCCCATGCCATTCGGGATGATTCATGCAAAGCAGGTAAGGACTTCATCGGGTTCGTAGCAGAGCACACGCGATGCTTCGTAAGAGAAGATGGCGGTGGCACTCCTCCATCCTCCATCAAATATGAGGTGCGCGACACATGAAAGTTCTTTTGGAGGAATGCGGCTGTCTTCATTGCTGCGGACAGTGGCAGATATAACGCTGTGTTGCGCTCCAGACAGAGTGGCTCGTAAACTGACTTGCCGACAGCCTTCAGGTCCCATAAATCTTTTGAGAACACTTTAGCAAATTTGTTGACACGAGCGCTTTCATTCGTCTCGCCATAAGTGATCACAATGGACTGTCCCGGTGCGTAGAGATAAACAGCACCCGGATGGCGATCAGTGAGATACCCAGTCCCTATGTATGCTAGCGAAGTAGGCAATAGGAAGCTTTCACCATAAACATTTGGATGAAGGGCAAAGCTGCTTACCGGTAGCTGAGCGCATACAAGCTTAACAACCTTCGGATTTTCGTTGTCCATCAGTCTCGCTCGAATGGTATTCCCTGCGACATTAATTTCGATAATATTAGAACGAGACATTCTTGTCGATTGATATGCAACGAATATGGCTGCGGTTTTTTGCTGGCGGATGGCAATGGTTGATGTAGAGCTTTGTGATGGTAGATATCTACCTTACATAGCTTTAAAAGCTGCCCTTCGCACAAGCATGGCTATCTCTTTCGAGATTGGACAATTTCAAGATTATTCAAATGATGTTTATTCGCCAGAAGCAACCTATTGCGTGTGTTTGTGGATTTAGTTGCTGAGTGGAGTGATTTGCACGGAAAATAAAAGTCAATGTATTACCTGTTTCCAGTTGGGCGTGGCCTGAATAATATCGATAGTGTCGCAATACATTCTGATTGTGCATTTGAACTATAAAAATAACTTATAATTGTTTACTTTGAGTTGGGCGCGAATTATTTTATTGCTGCCCTATTTTGCCTTTGAGAAGCGCAAGCAGTAATGAGTATGCACGAGAGATTTCACGGTGATAGTGAATGAAAGTTTCGGGCATCATAAGGGATATTTGGTTGATTTGTTCACAATTTCTTCATTTCATTAGGTAAAACATGATACCACAAGCATCAATATGCTATGTTATCATGTTCTAACACATAATCAACTTCAGTAACATGAAAATAACAAAATCACACTTCTGACCTTTCTGCCCATTTTTTGAAACCTTAAATTCAAAATCTGCTTCTGAAATGTAAAAGAACGTTGTAGAGGGGAAAATTCAGAAACACCCAAAAATGTTTTGAAACGAAGAAGTTATGGCAGTTTCTGTAAAGGACGTCAAAGCTAAAAATTTCTTGGAGGCTATCGGATTTAAGGGCTTAAAAGTGACTTTTTGAGCTAGCCACTTATCTAAGTATTTCCATTAGTTTAACCTTTATTGTCCATACTTGACTTTTTGGTACTTTTGTTCCGTATAAACACTATTTTGTAAAACGAAAAGTTATTCCGGGCATCATACCATGCTCTAGATGTTTGCTTTAGACTATAAAGAAGTTTATCTAACTTATAAACATAACTAGAATGAGTTAGATTGATAAAACCTGGGGGTTGTTCTACATAAACTTCTTCTTGAAGTTCACCATTCAAGAAGGCACTATTGACATCCATTTAGAAAACTTTGAACTTCATGTGGGCTGCATATGCTAGAAACATTCTTATAGCTTCCAATCTTGCAACATGTGTGAATGTTTCGTCATAGTAGTCAATCCATTCTTCATATGAGTAGCCCTTACCAACTAGTAGTTAGATTGATAAAACCTGGGGGTTATTCTACATAAACTTCTTCTTGAAGTTCACCATTCAAGAAGGCACTCTTGACATCCATTTGGAAAACTTTGAACTTCATGTGCTTGTAGCTTCCAATCTTGCAACAAGTACGAATGTTTCGTAATAGTCGATCCATTCTTCCTATGAGTAGCCCGTCAGTATTGCCTTATTCCTTGTGATCACACCAGCTTCGTCCATCTTATTTCGAAGACCCATTTGGTGCCACAACTGGATAGTCTTTTGGTCTAGGAACTAGCCTCCAAACTTTGCTTCTCTCAAACTGATTAAGCTCTTCTTGCATAGCTTCAATCCAGCTTGAGTCTTCCAATGCTTCTTCAATCTTCTTGGGCTGTCTGAGAGAGAAAACTGAGGTAAAAGTATTCATTTTGTGTGGTTGACCTTGTTCTGACCTTTGCATTCGGATCTCCAATAATTAAATTCTGGGTGTGATCTCTTGCCCATCTGCTTCTTGATGGAACATCTGTCCTTGTGCCTTGTTGTCTGAGACCTTCAAGATTTGGTTCTTGTTTTTCATCTTCATTGATTCGTAGAGATTCCATGTTTGGAACCAGAGACTCTACGATCTCCTGATCTAGCATTACGATCGTCGGGTCTGGCTCTACAAGTTCAACTTCTGTGATTTGAGGGTCCAGCTCTATGACTCCAACATGTTGAACGGATTTACTTAGTTCGCCTTGATCAGTTTCATCAAATGTAACATAAATGGAGACTTCTACGGTCAAGGAGTTCTTGTTGAACACTCTATAAGCTTTACTTTCCAGAGAGTATCCAAGAGAGATTCCTTCATCTGATTTTGGCTGAAATTTAGTCAGGTATCTTTTGCCATTGTTGAGGATGTAGCACGCACAACCAAAAGAGCGAAAGTTGCTTATATCAGGCTTTTTTCCTTTTGACAACTCGTAGGACGTTTTCATGAGTGTAGAGTGAATCAAGGACTTATTTTGAGTGTAACAAACAATATTGACAGCTTCTGGCCAGAAGTATTCAAGAAGATGAGTTATTGTTAAAAGTGTCTTTCCTGCTTCAATTAGTGTTCTGTTCTTCCTCTCAGCTACTTTATTTTGCTATGGGGTTCTTGGAGCTGAGAAGTTGTGTTGAACGTCATTCTCTTCACAGAACTGATTTATTCAGAATAGTCAAATTCTCTACCATGATCTCTTCTTATTGCTATTATTTTCTCGCTCTTCTCATTCATTACTAGCTTGAAGAATTTGATCAGCTAAGTGTTGGTCTCGTCTTTAGAGCTTATGAAGAATACCCATGTGAACCTGGAGTAGTCATCTACTACTACCAGTGAGTATCTTTAACCTCCAAGACTAGCAGTTGGAATAGGCCTAAAAGGATCCATACAAAGAAGTTGCAAGGGCCTTTTATTAGAGTTAACTGTTTTGCTTTTGAATGATTTCTTTGTCTACTTCCCTAGCTCACAGGCTTTGCATGGTCTTTCTTTGACGAAGCTCAGCTTTGGTAGACCTCTGACTAGATCATTTGACACGAGCTTTAACATGCTTTTGAAGTTCAAGTGAGACAATCTTTTATGCCATAACCAACTTCCATCTTTTGAGGATATGGCGAAAAAGCAAGCTGATGCTGAAGAACTTAGTTTAGAGAGATTGACTACATATACATTTCCTTCTTTAGATCTAATCAGCTTTAGTGAGTTGGTTTTCAGGTCTCGAACTTGACAGTGGTTGTTGAGGAAGATAACTTGATGACTTTTATCGCATAGCTGACTTATGCTTAGTAGGTTATGCTTCAATCCATCAACATAGGCTACCTTACGAAAAGAAACAACTTCATTGCTTATTAGGTTGTAGCCTTTGGTTTTCCCAGAGTTGTTGTCTCCAAATACTATAGCTGGACCATCTTTTGCTTCAAATTCAGAAAGGAGAACCTTGTTGCCAGTCATGTGCTTTAAGCACCAACTATCGAGATACCAGATTGCTTTAGATCTCCTTGGTACCTGCAAAAATAATTATTGTTCATCTTAGTACCCATACTCGTTTGGGTCCTACAATGATAGTTCCTTTCGGGACCTAAATCTGCCTGACTTTGAGTTCTCGATATGCAATATGCTCATAGAAATAACAATATACCGCTTTATGGCCATGCTTAAAGCAATTATAACATACTACATGCTGCATATATGTGTGTGTGTGTGTGGATATCTTCTCATTTGGGATTTATGTGGTGAATATGCCTTTTTCCGTGACTGATCCTCTTTTTGTTTATATACCGTTCTACGATTTGAAATTTTGTAGAGTACGACCCAGCTCTACGATTGACGTCGTGTTGATTCGTAGAGTTGAACTTGCCAGACTCTACGACTCTTCGAGGCAAGATCGTAAACTTGGATTTACTTCGTGTTTTAACGAAACCCAGACCAGTTTGTGACCTGTTGTCCTTTAGAACAACAATTTGATCAACAGAGGTTGGATAACTTGGAATAATAGGCTCGGTAACCTCTTTGGATTTTATAAATACAATACCTCTACTAGAAGAAGAGGCATCGTTATTGTTAGTGTCCACTGATCATTCCACATATGGGCTAGATGATGGATCTCTAAATCCCAGTCATGATCTGTCAAAGATAGCTCTCTGACTTGTGATCAATGAATCCATTGATGAAGAAAAACGATTTCACATTGAGATTGTCTTTTCTAATTCCTTTATTTTAGAGTTCAGAGCAGACTCCCTCAGTACACTGGTTTCAGTTATCTTTCTCAAATTTTCATTTTCAGCCTCAACCTTGGATAGAGAAGCAGTTTTTCGTAGAGTAGTTTTCAACTCTACGTGCACCTTCTCTTTCTCCCTTTGAAGAAGAGAATGATCCTTTGATAGAACCCTGAATAACTTCATATATTTATGTAATTCAGATGTTATATCATGTAAAGCTAATCTAAGATCATTCATATTAACATCAGGAGAGTTGAAATCAAATACTTCACTGATGTCGATCACTCGACAATCAGTGATTGTGCTGGAATCTCCTTCTTTTGCCATCAGGCATAGATTTGCAACTTGGGGTTCTTCATCATCACTGGAATCTGAGCTAGTATCACCTTCAGATTCACTGCAAGATCCTTCAGCTACATAACCTCTGTCTTTCTTGGTATGCTTCTTGTGGCCTTTGTGCTCTTTCTTTCCATAGGACTTCTTCTTATCCTTCTTGAGATCTCGTAGAGGCTTGGTGCACTCTGCGATGAAGTAGTCGGCTTTTGGTAGTTAAAGCACAAATCTTTATCATATTCTTTGTTATTGTTACCTTTGTTGAAGTTTTTCCTTATCCTCCAGCTATTGTTCTTTTTCATGAACTTTCTTAGCCTATGAGTAAGCAAGACGATATCCTCATCTTCATCAGTTTCATCTCCACCATCATCTTCTTCAGCAGCAATTGGCGTCTTTGAGGTAGCTTTAGAGGCTTTGAGGGCAACACTTTTGTCTCTCTTTTTGTTTTCAGAGAGGGTTTCAGCTCTTTGATTCAGCTCAAGCTCATAGGTGAGGAGATTTTCATATAGCTTCTGCACTGTCATCTCATGCATATTCGTTCATTATCGGATAACGGTGGTCTTGTCATCCCATTTGCTTGGAAGGACTCTCAGGAACTTAATGTTTAGATCTTTGTTGGGATAGACCTTGCCATAAGGCCTCAGAGAGTTGAGGAGCACATTGAACCATTCATAAGTTGCAGTGATATTCTCTCCAAAGATATGAAAGAACATCTCATATTGTTGTGTCAAGAGAGATTGCTTGTTTTTCTTGACCTCTTCTGTGCCCTCATGCATTACCAGCAGAGCTTCCTAGACTTCCTTAGCAGTGGTGCAGTTTATAACATTTTCAAAAAGTTCATCTTTTAGAGCCATGAATAAAATATTATTAGCCCTCTTGTCCAGTTGCATCAACTTCTTTTCATTCTCTGTCCATTCTACTCTTTGTTTGACAACTACTTTGTTAGGATCATCTGTTGTTGGAGCTAACTTGGTAGGAACATATGGATCATTTAGAACAACATCAAATAAATCATCATCGATCGTATCCATGTATACTTGCATACGTACTTTCCAATTAGCAAACTTATATCTGCTTAGAAGAGGTGGTTCGTTTCCTCCGCCAAGCTCAGAACTGGTTTTGTTTAGTGCCATAGATCAACTCAAAGTGTAAGCTTTATGTTCGTAAGAACCTGCTCTGATACTACTTGTTGTTTCCTAGAGGCACTTGGAGATCTAGAAGGGGGTTGAATACATACTTTTTAAAATTTTACTGTTAGGGAGATTACCAAAGATTTGTTCATCAGATTTAGATTATGCACAGCGGAGTATGTTTTTGGAAAATCCCCTTGGATTAGATAAATCTCAGTTCTGGATTTGGATTTGGTTCAAAGCCACATAAGCAGAATAAATAATATGCAGGAATGTAAAACAAGAAAGTAAATGACACAAATAGATTTTTAAGTGGTTCAGAGACTGAACATCTCCTATTGCATTATTCTACTTCAACAAGTATGAAATCCACTAAAGATTAGGTTGCTTTGACCAGGACATTTTACCTTCTTCAAGCCCAACAGACTTGGATATTTAGTCAATAAGACAAAGACACTCTTGCCCTCTTCAAGCCCAGCAGACTTGGAACAACCTAGTACACTCAGTACTCTTCAAGCCCAGCAGACTTGAAATATTTGTGGTCACTAAGACCAGAACGAACAATTGTAAGAATATCGTTGAGAGGTGCTGCTAAGTTGACATTATGCTTCTCTTCTTAGGTACTTAGCAGCTTGTACTGGATGTTCAAATTATAGAGTATGTTCTTTTTATTTTGGAAGAGTTTAGGCTTTTTGATTGTTGTTCGTTACTTGAGTTTTGGATCTGTGTAACCCTTTATAGTCTGCCTGAGTTTCTTCCTGTTGCTAGGTTCCCGTTTGTGTGTTTAATACTTCAGATATTCTGAGATATTTGATGTTGATATTTTGAGTTTAGATGTCAATTTTCTTTTGTCTAGCATGTCACATCAGTTTACAACTTCACCTACCACCTTAACCCGTCACTTTTAACAAACTAGTTGTTTAGACATATCTTCTGATTTTTAATTTTAGCTAAGGATGTTTGGTGAGAGCATCGAGACTTACAATCAGCAACGCTCCCATGTCAATTTTCCTGTCAGACTTGATTCTGCTCTAAGAACATATAAGATCATAGTGTTTGCTCTACGTTCTGAATATAGCTTTATGATAAGGCTTAAACTCTACGAATGAACTCATCTCTTAGCTCTACGAGGATTTGCTTTACGATTCTAAAGCTAACTTTACGATTCCTTTTTGTACTGAATGATCTTTGAGTTGCTTTACGATTGGAATTTTACTTTGCGATTCTCTAAAGCACTCTACATTCAGTCTTTGCCTTGCGAGCTTTGTATGGCTTTACGATCATGTTCTCTTTACGAACTAACTTTGCGAATTGAGATAAACTTTGCGATAAGCGCAAATGCTCTGTGATTTGTTTGATGCTTTACGAACCACAGGTTAAGTCTGCGATCTATCATTGTTTCTTTACAAACTGGCAGACTAACTCAACGAGCATTCTAAACGAATTAGTTATACATCATATCAACTCAAACAGATCAACCTAACATTTTTGATCTTTTGATTCTAAGTCATTGTACGTTAGATCAACAAATCATTATTAAGGATTGTACAAAACTTACTAGTACAAATATACATTAATAGCTTTCATCATTAAATCAAATCATAATAATCATGCAAACTCTAATAATTTTTTTCATACTCTTAAATCTAAACTTACTATGGTAAGTATTGCTTCTATAATTCTTAAAATGATTAAAAATTTATTTGAGGTTTGCGCTTCATCTAATATCATTTCCCTTAAACTTTTTATTTTCCTGAACCTTATTATTAAATTTTAATCGTTATCCTTGAAATATGTATTTTGAACATCATTCTTGAATTTGACTCCACATTTTGGTCAAAAAAATAATTCAGCATAGCCTACAAGTACATCCGCCCCTGACTTCAAGAATTGAATGATTGATTTGAAAATGTTAATACATAGTTGCTCTCATGCATGGCGTGTCTTGATCCAAGTAACTCCTCAGTATTTGATAAGGAACGATTAATTCAATTTGTAAAGTTTTACCCATTGAAATTTTATGATAGAGATCTTTGGGGATTGATGATGAACTAGAAACTTACATTCCAAATCTGAAAAATGATCCTGAATTTTCTAATATGAAAGGGATTGGTGAACTTGCTCAAAAGTTGGTTAAGAAGAATAAGGCTAATTTGTATCATCGGGTTTATTTGTTGTTGCAATTAGCTTTAATTTTGTTGGTTGCTACTGCCAAGGTGTAGAGGATATTTTCAACGATGAATATTGTTAAAATCACTCTCTGAAATCAAATGGACAATAAATGGTTGAGTAATTGTCTAGTTCCTTATATTGAAAATGATGTATTTGAATGTATTGATAATGAAGTTATCTTAGAACATTTTTAAGTTATGGAGCATAAAATGATAGCATTGTAATTTGTAAATATTATTATGATAGTTCAATTTTTTTTATATTTAATTTTAACAAAAAAAATTAGTTAAAATTCGCCCATGTTGGGAACAAATGTTAAATTCGCCCCTTATCACAGGTATATTTATATCATTAGAAATAGTAATAGTAATACTAATAGTAATAATAATAATAATAATAATAATAATAATAATAATAATAATAATAAATTGTACTTGTTCAAGAAGAATATTCACATTTATTAATTTGTAAATATTAATAGATATATTTTATTCCGAATTTAATTTGTAAAATTTTGTCTCTTTTCAAATGATGTGACATTGTAATATTGGTTGAGCATATCTCTTGCAATTCGCTATATCATAAAACAACATTTGTCTTATTCAATATTACATTTGAGATAGCATTTGAGACTGCACCTTTACCTTCAAGGGTTATTTTGTTACAGGTCATGATGGATATTCACATAAACACAAATTACTGGGTATCTAATTATCAATAATTGAAAATGGTTATATTGTGTAATTTTTGTTTGGTAGAAGATATGTGATTACCGGTAATTGTTACTATAAGTGTTTGTTATGAATTCAATATTACTGGGTATATTTTTTCTAATATTAACGTTTTACTAAAATATCTTCATATTAATTTTAGTTTAATGATTCTCTCATATGATTATTGTCAAATATAATTAATTAACAATCATCAAACTAATTAATTTTGTATTGGTTAGTAAATCGTATTAAAAATTTTAATATGTTTATAAAATAATAATTCATTGTTTATTCAATTACTAAGTACAAAAGTTTCAAGTATGTCATTAATAATAAATTTAATTTATATTAATAAATAACAAACAACACCACATACTTTGTATGGGCAATGAATTATTTCAGTAAACTAAACATGTTGACAAATAAAATAAAATCAAAAAATTAAAAAATAACATATAAATTATGTGACTAATAAAGATATTTATGTCTCAATTATTAAATATAAAAGATGTGACGCCCCCAAAATAGGTTCACACAACTCATTTTGAGTCGCTAAAAAACATACTACAGAATTCAAATACAAAATTTTTTATTTACAATTATTATACTGTCGTGCAAAATACGACAACACACATACTGTTAGTTTCAATACAAATATTGTACCGAAACTAGTACAGCAATAATCACACCCAATTTAAGTTCTCAATACAATTATTGACACACTATTTTATAATATATTGAGATACTTCTACAGTCTCGAACCATCATTCTATTCTCCGGCTAGTCTCAGCTACACTCTCATTTCCTGAGGAGAATAATGGAACAAAAAAAAGGGTGAGCACAAATAGCCACTAAAGAATATCATAACTAAGATAATGAAGAATAAATTATCTTTAGCCTTCAACAATAATAAATCAGAGAATTAATTAGAATAAATTTTTAATGACAACTGCAGCAGAGCAAACAATCCATTAGAAGAGTCAAGTAGACCATAATGTCTACTATCTTCTACAATTTAGAAGTTCACCATCGATATTTTATCCCTGTAACACCAATCAACAGTTTATATTTACAATACAGGCCAAAAATATTCATTTGTAGAATTAATTAGAATAAATTTTTAATGACAACTGCATCAGAGCAAACAATCCATTAAAAGAGTCAAGTTGACCATAATGTCTACTATCTTCTACAATTTAGAAGTTCACCATCGATATTTTATCCATGTAACACCAATTAACAGTTTATATTTGCACTACGGGCCAAAGATATTCATTTGTAGCTACGGGCCAAACACCAGTCCATCTGTGCACTACGGGTCAAAGAGAATTTTTACCACAAGCTTTTGTCTATAACACCAAAGGTCGTGATTATACCAATACACAGTGCGTGGTTATAATCATGTCAATCACCAGTTTATATTTGCACTACGGGCCAAAGAGAATTTTTCACCATAATTTAAGTCTGGGGATTATGACAATAATATAAAGGATGAATAGAAACAATAAGATCAAGAATAAATATTAAAGATTTATTTATTCAGAGTCAAAGAATATCCAAATTGTCAACATAATGACCAAAATGTGGAATCAAATTCAAGAATGATATTCAAGATTTATATTTCAAAGATAACGATTAAAATTTCAATATAAAGATCCAAGTAAAAATATTAGATAAAGTACAAACTATTAAGGATATTCTACTAATTTCAGGAATTTTGATCATTTATGATTATGAAAAAAATGATATCCCTTATGAGTACAAAAGAAAAGATACCATTTATGAGTTATGAAGAAAATGACATTCCTTATCTTAGTAGGTGAGTAGATCTAACTAGTATAAAAGAGATTAACTGAAGAAATTTTAGCACTATTCGTAACACAAAGTATCTTTATACTTAAAAGAAATATTCACAATATTATTGAATAAAAGTTTTGTATTTATGGTGTATCTCATCTTCTGAAGGTACATTCCTTTTATAGGCAAGGTTGGGAGACATGTAATCACGGGTCATCAGTACCCTAAGGAAGAAAAGTTTAAAGGAATCAATTGCAGATCCCACCCATTTAAAATTAACCAATGGAAGAAGTGGTAGGTAAAGAAATTGAGAAGAAGTTTGGAAGCATTTAGGAAATAATTCTCAGCACACGTTGCTAAAATAAAGCAGATGCACATCTTGAAAACTTTAGCAAATGAGGGCCACTCATTGTAAAATAAAATACAAGCTGCCAAAAGAAAACCTATCATTTGAAAAATTTAGCACATAAATGCCCACCCATTGTAAAGAATTTACAAGCTGCTAAAATCAAAAACGAAACACGTGCATATCTTTTAGAAAATTTGATAAATGAGGGACCTTCCCTTGAATAAGTTGTCTGATTTAAAGTAAGAATATTGACGAATGAACCACTAATACATTATTAACATATTTTACATAATAACTCTAACGTAAGAAAAAAATGGATATTCCAATATATTTGTTGTGTATCACCTTGGAAGTAAGAAATAATTAAGATAAGGGTCATTACCTTAGATATTCTAAGGCACCAAAGGTTAAATCTCCATGGATACTTAAACAATTTAATATTATAGACTCACAATATTGACAATCAGATTGTTCCTATGAAAGAGGGGGTATTCCGTATACACAGCGCACAATTAAATAACCTCTTTCTTCGACAAAAATTCTAGACATTACCAATAATGTTAACTTGTCTAATAATACCATATCAAATAATATGAGTTACTATGTCGTGACAAATAATATAAATTACTATGCAGATATTATTGTAACAATTATTGAATCAAAATACTATGCAATTGCTACTATATCAATTATTGAATCAATAATATAAAATATTACGCAATACTGTGTACTACTGTGGAATACCGCGTACTACTGTGGAATAACGCGTTCTATTGTGGAATAACACGTTCTACTGTTCTTTTATTACCGGATATTTCAATAGTTGCAGGTGATAGTACCGTTGACAAAAATAATAATATTGTCGTTTTCAGTATCCGACAATTATTTGTTGTGGGGTCCACTAATGATTGGTTATTTCGGCGCCGTCGTACGGTACCGAATATAATATTCCTCTACAGAAAGAATATTCCCTGACATATTGTTTATCTGATAATTTGCATATATCACCCTTAACTATAACATTTTATCAATTAAACACTTACTGTTTAGAATAATAATCATAAAAAAATAAACTTTGATTTCATAAAAGTTGGGGTCTTATAAAAGATATTTTGTTCTAAATAAAAATTTCAAGATGATCAATATCTAGTAGTCTCATATCAACTCTTATTTTTTGGTCATCTGATTACCGAGAATCTTGATACTTTACTCGGTATATGATTACCAGGATTATAAAATTACTAATGTAACAAACACGATCTATAAAGATGATCCGCTCAGATTACTGGGTATTTAAGATGATCACTTTAGATGTCCTGTAACAAATGCCCTCTCAATGAAATGCCTAAGTTCGACGAGGCTACTTTTATCAATCCTTATATATAAAGACATGTCCAATGATGACGTAAAATGACATCAGCAAGTCAAATTAATTTGAAAAATCGTTTTCTTCGATTTGAAAAATCAGTGAGTTAGCTCAAGTAAAATTGGCGAGTTAACTCAGCTACATTAAGACGATTACTCTTCCTCCCTCCACTACCTTTTTCGATTCTTCCTCTCTCCACTTCAGATTTTCACCTTCTCTTCGTCTTCATCTTTTACTTCCAGATTCTCTGTCTTTATATACCTATATCTCTAAAAATTGAAACCACATCCAAAAGATAATACGGCTCCTTCTCTACTTCAGCCTCAATTGCTTTAGCTTTTTGGGTTTCTTCTACCATCCAAAATCTATCTTTCTCTATCTTCTAATTTCCCCAATTTTTGTCCTCTATGCAGGTTTCTTCACCAATCTCTAGGGTTTTATGACCATTTTCTTCCTAAAACGGCGAAGAGACGACGTTTATGGATTCAATCACCGGTGTTGATGTTATTGAACCGTTCGAGGTGAGATATAATTGCAACACCAACTGCTAAAATATATAATAATACATTATGTAATATTTGATTTAACAATATTGAATATTGCTAATGTAAAATATGTTACCATAGATTTTGGGTTTTTGCTCCAATTTGTTTTCTTTCTGTCTTTCAGAAGAAAAATCGTTTGGTTATAAGGAAACTGGACTGTTAACCTAAAAATTAAGTAGAGAAACATAAGCCATGGAAGAATTTGAATTTCGACGAATTCTTGAACTCTTTCCCATAGTCCTATCTTGCGATTATCAAGTAACTCCTTACGCATGCACATATATATTATAAAATTCTATGTTTTGCATATAATATCCATCTCTCTCTCTCTTTTTTCCTTCCCAAATGACTGCTTTTTGTGCTTTTATTTATCTTGACTGTCCTTTTATAATTAATTCAATGTTCCTCATTTCTAGCCTCTAAATATGAAGAAAACTTATGTCATTGAAGAAGGCAAAAAATGCTCAGTAAGTGCTTGATAAAAGTCTTGATTGAATATTCATTTATCTATCTCCCCCCTATATAGCTTTTATATCATCTGTGAACAATAAATCATAGTATTTTTTATTTTATATGTATTTATAGGTTCATGTTAATATGGAAAAATCACCGTTACCATTCGAGCTACCACTTACATTTAAATTCAGTGATTTTGTCAATTCTAGGTGAGCTTTCTATATTAATTCTTCTTTTGTTTCATATTTTCGGAATTAATTGTTGCAATCTATTTATTTGCTGGTAGTAAAATGAAAAAAAATCTTAAATTTATGTTTTGACAAAGCTCAAACTTGCTGCAAAAGAAGTATTTTTGTTATGGTTTATGAATTGCGTTTCAAAAGTCATTTGTTGTGGTGCTTCTACTACCTTTTGGAGTTTGACATTAGCAACACATTTATTGATCGTGATTATGTTAAAATTTTCATTTTTGTAAGAGGTTTTTAAATGGTTGGCAGGAACCAGTTTTAAGTTTGGTGCCCTGTTGGGAATCACAAGGTTTAAATTTGATGTTGTATTCTTAAATGTATATTTGTTCAAGTAGTTAAATTGTAAAGTCCTTAAAAGATATGATGTACAAGGACTTAGAATAGAAAAAGATCAAACTTGTTAGGTTGATCTTGTGTGCTGAAAAAGACTGATCGTAGAGTACTGCACAAACATCTAGTGAAGGTTCGTAGAGTAGTCAGCCAACTTCGCAGAGTCAAGTATATCCTCGTAGAGTTTGTCAGGCAAACGTAGAGTGAAGCTCGATAGATCGTAGAGTTCTGTCGGCAGGACGTATAGCTCTCCCTCGGCAGAACGTAGAGTTCACTCGGCAGAACGTAGAGCACTCTCGGCAGAACGTAGAGCACTCTCGACAGAACGTAGAGCTCTCGGCAAAACGTAGAGCTCTCTCGGCAGAACGTAGAGTTCTCTTGGCATCACAATGCCAACTCTCAGAATCGCCAATCACTCTACGATTCTCAAAGGCTGACTTCAACCAAGTGCAGAATCGTAGAGTTATCTCTGCCAGTGTTTTAAAAGATTAAATCAGCACTTCTGAAGAAGAACATAAGGCAAAGCACTGATGCTATCTTGGAGTGATCAAAGTGAAATATGAAGATCACAGTGAACGTCTGCAAGCATCAAGTCTTATCTAAAGATCGTAAAGCAGTTCAGTCAGGCAACTCTACAATCACACTAACGACACTACGACTAGCAAGATCGTAGAGTCAGCACGCCAGTCAAGCAACCCAGATCTGAATTGAATATTCTACGTTGTCCACGTTGACTGATCAGTAGAATGACCTGCCCAAGACAGTTGCTGATTACTTAAATGATTTAATAGAAGAATCAAAGTTAGTGGGAACAAACAGCCATGATATGCAGAATTAAAAGGCACCATCTCTACCACTATCTTGGTACAAGCTAATGGACGTTGACTAATCCCACTACTACTGTCAATAGGGAATAAATTATTCATAAGTTCAGCAACACATCTCAACGGGAGTATTAGATGCAACAACCACATTTCAATGGAAAGTTTTTCAGAAGCATCTACATAAGGCAGACAGATTGAAGATAACAGACAAGCAAGTGCAACGTAAAGAAAACAAATCTATCAAAGTATCATTCTACAATTTGAAGCGAAACATCTTGCTTCGTTACTGAGTTCATCAGACCATATGCTTCAAGTAACTTAGTAGCAACAAAACAAACACTCTCTATCAAGTGAAAGGGTCATCAGGTGACCAAACCAAAGTCAAGTCTGCTGGACTTGCTGAGTACCAAAGGGTACAAGAGATTCTAAGACTGCTGGTCTTAGTCTACAGAGTTCCAGGGCTGCTGGCTTTGGAGAGTACGTTGTGTACTGGAGATCCAAGGTTGCTGGCTTTGAAAAGTACATTGTGTACTAGTGTTCCAAGACTGCGAGTCTTGAAGGAATCTTTGTGATTCAGTTGTAACGATATCCTTAGTGGATTTGCTACTCGAGGAGTAGAACAGTGGAGTAGGAGTCTTGTATGCTCCAAACCACTTAAAGTCTTATCTATATCTCTTTGCACTCCTTAACTGCCATAACTGCTATAACTGTTATATCACTACTTTATCATATCTATTATAGTTGTTCTATCTTTAAGGGGGATTTCATCATTCATATATTCCGTTGTGCTTAATTACTTATTAATGAATCAAACTGATAAGTCATTCTTTTGAAAACAATTTAAAAAGTTTTAAAGAATCTATTCAACCCCCCTTCTAGATATTTTTTGTGCCTCTGGAAACTAAGAATTGGTATCAGAGCAAGTTCTCATTTCTAAAGTGTAACCCGCTTGAGTAGATCAATGGCACAAACCAGAAATGGCTCTGAGCTAGGTGGAGGAAATACACTACTTATGTGCAACAAAGACAAATTTGCCAACTGGAAAGTTCACGTACAGGCATACATGGATGCCATCGACGAGGATCTATTTGATGTTGTCATCAATGGGCCCTACGTACCAACCAAGCTGACGTCAACTACTGAAGATCCAAATAAAGTCTCAATCAAATTAAAGAAAGATTGGATTGATGCAGAGAAGAAACAGTTCAGTTAGACAAAAGAGCCAAAAACATTTTGTTCATGGCTCTAGAAGATGAGCTATTTGAAAACGTTGTCAACTGCACAACAGCAAAGGAAGTATGGGATGCACTGCTAATCATGAATGAAGGGACTAAAGAAGTTAGAGAAAACAAACAGTCATTGCTCACTCAGCAGTATGAAATGTTCACCCACATCTCAGGGGAGAACATCACTTCCACATATGAAAGATTCAACGTACTACTCAACTCTCTTCGAGCATATGGAAAGACCTATCCAAATAAAGATCTCATCATCAAGTTCATGAGAGCACTACCAAGCAAATGGGATGCCAAAACCACTGCCATAAGAGAGTCAAAGAATCTTAATGAAATGACTGTTTAGATATTATATGGCAATCTTCTTACTTATGAATTGGAGCTGACCCAACGAGCAGAAACTCTGTCAGAAGGAAAGAAGAAAGAAAGAGGAATTTCTCTAAAAGCATCTACTTCAAAGATAGTTGACTTTGATGATGATGAAGATGATGATGATGAACTTAATGATGAAGGAGTTGTTGTGTTGGTCAAACACTTCAAAAGGTTTATAAGCAAAAACAGCAGATAAAGGAAGTTCAGCAGCAACTCTAAAGAATAAGTTAATGACTTATGCTACAACTGCAAACAACCAAGTCATTTCATTGCAAACTATCCCAAACCTCCAAGAAATGGTCTAAAGGACAAGAAAAAGTCAAAATTCAAAGGTCATCATAAGACCAAGAAAAAAGAAAGAGGCTTCGTCGTTGAAAGTTCATGGAGTGATTCAGACAAAGACTCAAGTCCTAAATCCGATGAAGATGAAGAACCACAAAAAGTCAATCTATGCTTAATGACCAAAGAAGGCAAAAGCAAGAAAGAGTTCAATGTAGATGAGGTATTTGATTTTTATTCTCCTGATTTAACTATTAATGATCTTAGAGAAGGAATGCATGACTCTATGATAGAACTGCATAAATATATGAAAATGTTCAGAATTCTATCAAAGGATCATTCTCTTCTTCAAGAGAAAAAAGAGAGGGCAGTCATAGAGTTGGAAACTGCTCTACGAACTGCTGACTCTTGTACCAGTCTTGAGGCTGAGAATGCTAACTTGAGACAGATAAATGAGCTTGGCACTCAGAAAGAGTTAACTCTAGTTTCCAAAATTCAGGAACTAGAAAAGATAATTTCTTCATGGAACAAGTCTTCTCTGTCTATGGACTCCATGATCTCTAACCAAAGATCTGTGGCTAACAGGTCAAGTCTAGGTTTCTGCAATACTCCTTCAAAAACCTATGTGGATAAACCTATGAAAACAAATGATGACAGTTCTCCTAAATTTAATAAGGGAATTGTATTTGTTAAATCCTCACAGACAGCTAATCCAAATCATTCAAACTCTGCGAGACAAGTTATTGGACCCCACACAAGTCTGGGATTCAAGAGATCAAAGAGTAGGTCAACTTTTACAATCAAGCCTCGAAGGATCGTAGAGTATGGCAAAACTCACTCTGCGAACCAACCTGGCAAGAATCGTAGAGTTATGAAAACTATGAATCATAGAGTTGTGAGGAAGCAGAAGGAATTTAAGCCGAAAGGAAAAGCTGTGAGTCACTACTATCCACGTTTGTCTAAGACAAGAAGTCGTGTTTTTCAGCAAAGTGGCATATGTTGAAAGACTAAAGCACAATCTTCTCAGCATAAGCCAACTGTGTGATAAAGGTCATCAAGTCACCTTCCTCAACAATCAGTGTCAAGTCAGGGACTTGAAGACCAACTCATTGAAGCTGATAGGAACCAGAGAAGGAAATGTCTATACTGTCAACCTTGCTGAGCTAAATCTTGATAAAGCAATATGTTTTCTTGCCAAAGCTTCTGAATATCAGTGTTGGCTATGGCATAGGAGGTTATCTCATTTAAACTTCAAAAGCATGTCAAGACTTGCCTCCAAAGACCTTGTAGCAGGAATGCCAAAGCTCAACTTCATCAAAGAGAAACCTTTGAAAGCATGTCAGTTTGGAAAACAAACAAAGAGCTCATTCAAAGGCAAGGCAGTCAACTCAAATGATAAGCCCATTAAACTACTCCATATGGATCTTTTTGGGCCTATCCCAACTGCAAGCCTTGGAGGAAAGAGATACTCTCTGTTGGTAGTGGATGACTATACCAGATTCACATAGGTATTCTTTTTGAGCTCTAAAGATGAAACCAGTTCTCATCTTATCAAGCTATTCAAACTTGTTATGAATGAGAAAGAGGAGAAGATCAAGGCTATCAAGAGTGGCCATGAAAGAGAGTTTGATTTCTTTGATGTAGAACTTTACTGTGAAGAGAATGGCATCAATCACAACTTCCCAGCCCCAAGAACTCTCCAACAAAATGGAGTAGCTGAACATCAGTTACTTTCGTGCCTTTGGTTGTCTATGCTACATTCTCAACAATGGCAAGAAGTATCTGACAAAATTCCAACCTAAGTCAGATGAAAGGATCTTCCTCAGTTATGTTATGGACAACAAGGCCTACAAAGTATTCAACAAGGAATCATTAAGTGTTGAAGTCTCTATTCATGTCACATTTGATGAGTCAGAATCAAAGAAGAAAGCTACCTCACTCAACAATCCAGCAGAGAAGAACTCTATGATCGCAGAGTCCAAAATAGTAAAGTTAGACACTACGATCGTCGAGCCAGAAGCAGAAATCGTAGAGCAAGAAGAAGCAATCGTAGAGCTCATTATGCCAGACAATGAGACTCTACGACCTGAACCAGAAATCAACCTGGCAGAACTCAGACAAGAAGGCACCAGAACTGATGTTCCAAGAAGGAGAAAATGGACAAAGGATCACACTAAAGATCTGATCATTGGAGATCCTAATGCAAGAGTTAGGACAAGGTCAACAACTCAAAATGAATGCATCTACCTAAGCTTTCTCTCTAAAATAGAGCCCAAAAAGGTAGAAGAAGCATTAGGAGATTCAAGCTGGATAGAGGCCATGCAAGAAGAGCTCAACCAGTTTGAAAGGAGTAACGTCTGGAGATTAGTTGAAAGGCCAAAACAACATCCAGTCATTGGCACCAAATGGGTTTTCAAGAACAAGAAGGATGAAAAAGGTCTCATCACAAGGAACAAAACAAGATTGGTAGCTAAAGGTTACTCACAGGAAGAAGGGATTGACTATGATGAAACATTTGCTCCTGTTGCAAGATTGGAAGCTATCAGAATCTTTCTTGCCTATGCAACTCACATGAGATTTAAAGTCTTCCAAATGGATGTCAATAGTGATTTTCTCAATAGAGAACTTCAAGAAGAAGTCTATATGGAACGACCTCCGGGTTTTATCAATCCAACCTTTTCTGATTATGTATATAGATTAGACAAAGCATTGTATGGATTAAAACAAGCACCTAGAGCATGGTATGAAACACTTACTAACTTTCTCACTGAAAAAGGATTCACTAGAGCTAGAGTAGATACCACTTTATTCCTAAGGAAACATAAGGATAAATCACTTCTAGTTCAAATCTATGTGGATGATATTATATTTGGTTCTACTGATGAAAAGTTGTGTGAAAGGTTTGCCAAGCTAATGCAGAGCAAATTCGAAATGAGCATGATGGGAGAACTGAACTTCTTCCTTGGACTTCAAGTGAAGCAAACTGATGAAGGCATATTCATCAACCAAGCCAAATACATTAAAGACCTATTAAAGAAGTATGGTATGGAGTCAGCCAGCATCATGAAAACTCCCATAGCACCTGCAACCAAGCTTGACAAAGATGAGAAAGGTAAAAGTATTGATATTACTCAATACAGAGGTATGATTGGCTCTCTCTTATACTTAACTGCAAGTAGACCAGATATCATGTTTGTCACTTGTATTTGTGCTAGATTTCAAGCTAATCCTAAGAAATCTCATCTTTTAGCTGTAAAAAGAATTTCCAGGTATCTTAAAGGCACTTCAAATTTGGGACTTTGGTACCCCCAATGAGTCACCCTTTGATCTAATGGGATATTCAGATGCTGACTATGCAGGATTTTAACTCAATAATTGTTATAGTAACATCTACACAATATTTCATATTAAATCAATAATTGTCACGACACGGTATCTCATATAATTTGATATGATATTATTAGACCATTTAGCATTATTGACAATATCTAAAGAGTTCTATCAAGAAAATGGGTTATTTAATTGTGTGTCGTGTATACGAAAGGCTACCTTTTTCCTAGGAACAATCTGGTTGTCAGTGTTGTGAGTCTATAATATCAATAATGAATCATTATTGAAGGATTAAATAGAGTTGATTAAAAATATGTGTATCATATTATAACTGTTAGTAAAAAGTTACCGACACTCAAAAGAAATAAGGATGATAAATGATATGTGGTAGATATTTATTTAAATTTTGTTATTAATAAAAGGGTCTAGCATAAGGCGTATATTGTAAGTTTAGTTTATTTATCTCGTAGGACCCACATTACTTAATTAATGGGACCCACAACTTTATTTAATATCTTATGTGGGACCCACAGTTTACCCAAAAGTCAATTTAACCAAGAGCGAGTTTATCCAAGAGTCGGTTGCCTCTTCCATATTGCCAAGAGCCCATTTTCCCCTTCGCCAAGAGTCAGTTACCTCTTTCATATTACCAAGGGTCATTTTGCCTCTTCTATATTGCCAAGAGTCACTTGACTCTTTGTCAAGAGCCACTTGCCTCTTCGCCAAGAGCCAGTTTAGGCCAAGGGCCAATTTAAAATTCTTCTATAAATAGAAGCAAGTATTCTTCATATTTTACTTACAACTTTACGAGAAAGCTAGAGAGTGAGAATAAGAGATAAGAAAAGAAGGAGAGAAATATCTGAGAAGCAAGTATGCACCAACAACACAAAGTTCTTTTACTACACTATTGTAGTATCTAGTCTCTTATTCAGATAAAGGATATCATTTTCTTTCATACTCCTAAATCTAAACCTACCATGGTAAGTATTGCTCCTATAATTTCTGAATGATTATAAATTCCTTTGAGATTTGTGTTTCATCTAATATCATTTCACTTGAACTTTTTATTTACTGGAACCTTCTTATTAAATTTTAATCATTATCATTGAAATATAAATCTTGAATATCATTCTTGAATTTGACTCCACATTTTGGCCATCGTGTTGATAATTTGGACATTATTGAACTCTAGACAAATTAAATGTCAAATCTCGAATATTTATTCTTTTATCTTATTATTCTTACAACTTCCGTTCATTCTTTATATTATTGTTACTTGTACTAATCATCAAATAATCAAGTTATGGTAAATGTTTTTGGCCTGGGTGCAAAGACGATATGATTGTTTAGTGTCTTTGGTCTGTATAGGAAGGACATGTGGTGAAAGTTCTCTGTGGCCCGTAGTACAAAGATGGATTGTTGATTGGTATGATCATGATCATTGGTGTTACAAATGAATATCTTTGGCCAGTAATGCAAAGATGAACCGTTGATTTGCATAATTATGAACAGGAACTATTGATTGGTGTTATAATTAAATATCTTTGACCCGTAGTGCAAAGATAAAATGTTAATTTGCATGATTATGAACATGAAGTGTTAATTGGTGTTACAGGAATAAAATATTGATGGTAAATTTTTAAATTGAAGAAGATAGTAGACATTATGGTCTACTTGACTCTTCTAATGGATTGCTTGTTCATCTGCAGTTATTGTTGAAAACTTATATTATCTTTAAATCTCTGATTTATCATTGTTGAAGGCTGAAAATAATATATTTTTCATTATCTTAGTCATGATATTCTTTACTAAGCTATTTGAGCTCACTCTTTTCTTTTTTATTTCATTTTTCTTCTTAGAAAATGAGAGTGTAGCTGAGACTAGTCGGGGAGTGGAGTAATGGTCCGAGATAGTTACTATAGTAGTCTTCACTATGTTGTAAAATAGTATGACAATAATTGTAGTGAAGGCATATAATGATTTGTTGTATTTTGTACTGTATTATTGTAAGTTGATTGTTTGTCTTTTGGCGACTCAAATTAGATTGTGTGGACCCTATTTTGGGGGCGTCACATATCACGTCAGAAAAATTGATGACATTGAAGCGACACAGAGCTAAAAAATGCTTATATGTAATAATGAGTCTCATTTTAACATTTATTTCATTAATTTTTATACCGAAAAGGGTAAATATAAGACCATTATTAATTTTTTAAAGTAAATTTAAGACATTACAAACTCAGCTTAAAAAATCATCAATAATCAATATAATGATAAATATTTTAAAATGTTTAAATGCATTACTAATTAAAATCTTGTTATTTCATAATCACCAATAATAATTATAATGACAATTTTATCCATTTTGGTATAAAAAATTAAGACCTAAATATATATTAATATCCTGAACTTTAAGTTTATTTCATAATCATCAATAATCAATATAATTAATTTTTTATACCAAAAAGGGTAAAATTGTCATTAAATTTACTTTAAAAAAGTAATAATGGTCTTATATTTACCATTTTAGTAGAAAAAATTAATTGAATAAATGTTAAAATGAGACTCAATATTACACAAGCAGTGTTTAGTCACGTGTCGTTGTCATGTCATTAACTTTCTGGCGTGACACTATCAATTAGACATAATTGGAAGAAAAAAAATTAAAAAATTAATCTCCTAATTGAAAAAATTGAGAAGACAATCTCTAAAGTGTAAAAAAAATTTAAAGTTCAATTCCCTAATTGAAAAAATTGAGAAGATAATTTTCAAAATAAAAATAATTAAAAATTCAGGATATTAATCCATCTTTAGGCCAACTATTATCCATATGACGTGGAGTATGTGTCATTAATTAGTTCACAAAAGTTGAAGGAGCTCCAAAGCCTGAAAATGCTTGTGGTGCGCCATTTGGTTACAAGTACAAGATTTATTCGACTAATTATTAAAAGTTTATTATAATAGTTAGGCTTAAATATAATAAAGTATTTTAACTCTTTATTTTTTTTCACTTCGGTAATAAATTTGTGGTGTGACATATTCAATTGAACATAATCAAAAAATTTATGAATTTCATTAAAAAAGTTGAAAAGAAAATCACCAAAATAAAAAAAGTGAAAATTTCAGGGTAATTTTTTTTATACTTAATTGTAATAATTAGTTGGATTGTATAGTGTAGATTTCTTCATTCAAATATTAATGTATTAATTTAATATAGTGTAGTGTTATTATTAGGACACCGAGAAAATAATTATTATCCCATTAGATTTTATTCAAGTAAATAATGAAATTATATATGAGGATTAAATTGTATTGACTTTCTAAATAAAGAATTTATTTGAAGAACAATCTGTATATCTATATACCATAATTAAAAGTACAATTTAATCTGTCATCGGTTCAACCTAATAAAAAACTATTGTATGATTAAAAGCATAATTTGGTTCGTCATTGATTCCACCGAGTGGGAAACAAGAATTAATAATATAATTTTTCAAGAAAAATCATTTTACCTATACAAAATTGTTACTATTAGTATATATGTGAGTTTAAGTCAATTTTTTATTTTATTTTTTGCTAAATGGTTTAAGTCAAATTTTATTACTACTTAGATCATATAATAGTATAGGTTTTTTTCTTAAAAAAAAAGAAGGAAGAAGAATAAAATTTAACTTGAAAATTGCTACTATTTAAGTATAAGAGGATGCAACAAATGACTACAAATTTACACTGATATATTAGATAAATAAAATATGAGGAAATTAAGAACAGACCCACACATTTAAAAAAAGGTGCTAATGAATTTTAATTTCATCAAGAAACTAATTTAATAAGAAAAATGTAAAATTAAGTTTTGAATATTACTAAAATAAAATTTGTGCTTTTAATTATGTAAAGGATTCATGCACTTTAAATATAAGAGTTTCTGTTTTTAAAAAAATAAAAAATTAACATCTTTTTGTAGAATCCGTAAAAAATGATTAGAAGTTGTCCAGTACACTCTCTTCTTGAACGTTGAATTTCAAGTGACTTTTTATTGACAGGTAGACTCTTATTTTAAATGATTTATAAGTTAAAATACAAGTTGACTTATAAGTTATTTTAAGTTGTTATTTATAAGTAAAAGTGTTCGACATCAATTTGACTTATAAGTCAAAAATTAAGTTAAAATAAGTTATGAAGGTGTTCGGCTCATAATAACTTATAAGTTAAAATAATGTAAAGATTACTAAAAAGAATATTAATAAAAAGAGGGACAAAATAGAAGAGGGGCAAAATAGACATTACATTTGGTCAAACTAACTTATTTTAAAATGACTTATAAGTCATTTTAAAATAAGTCACAAATAATTACTTTTTTTTTTACTTAAAAACCAACTTATATGTTAAAAAATAAGTAACTACCAAACACGACAAATGACTTATAAATTAGTTTGACCAACTTATAAGTCACTGCGGAACAACCCCCTAAGTACACATCGTATAGTTTCCTTAATGCCCAGTTGCCACATCTGCAAATGAGTGCATACGTGAAATGGTTTATACGTAGAAGCCCAATAAACATTTATGTTAAGTGAAATGGGCTTGATTTGGTTTTATATGTCCCTTAACTCATCCCTGTTTGGGCCTTTGGGTACTGCTCTGGTCAAGTAAAATGTGAAGTTGGCCTTTAGTTATTTATCGAAAGGTTATGATAGTTAATGTAACCTAATGAAAAGTCAAATACTCCCTCCGTCTCCAAAAAGATGATTAAAAATATAATTTTTTTTGTCACTAAAAGGATGAAATAAAGTACATAAAGTGAAGGGTAACTAAGTCATTTAGTGAGGTCTATTAGCCTAAAAAAATAAAAGTACTCATCACTTTATAAAATTTGTGTGGCCACTAAGGACAAAGACTAATCTCTAATTTGGACCCTAAACTTTAACCCTAAAATTGATTTGCACCCTAAGTTTTATTTTAAATTAAATGCACCATAAATTTTGAGTTTCAAAATAATTTGCACCTTTGCACCCTAAACTTTAGTGCGAAAGGTGCAAATTATATTGAAATTCAAAATTTATGGTGCATTTAATTCAAAATAAAGTTTATGGTGCAAATCGATTTTGGGGTTAAAGTTTTAGGGTTCAAATTTAGAATTTAGTCAAGGATAAATTTAAAATTTTTATACTTTCTTTTCTTTACTTTTATTTTTCTTAATATATGTGTAAATTATACTTTATTCATCTTTTGGGGACGGAGAGAGTAATCAGGTATAATCTGCTATATGGATGATTTAATTTTCATAATAGATTCATATAATTAGTTCTACCTGCCTTAGCAAGAAGGCAAAAGGCAATAGATCTTTTAAAGACATGCATGGCCTATGCTAATCAATGACTACTGTCCCAACTGTGCATGAATACATTTAATATTTGAGTGGACATATTTTTTTTTGTACAATTTAACGTTAAGAACTGTGTCATATTGTCCTAATGGAGATTATGAATATGAAGCTTCGGTGATTTATAATGATTAATTTTAGTTGGGATGGTCTTAGTTTGATTTACTACGACTCCATAACTATATATTGTTGTTTTATTACACTTGTCTCTTATTATAAGCATAGATGTGAACTGGAATCACTAAGATTTTTTTCTTTTTAAATTAATGAAAACAAAATAAGGTTGTGCTTACCGTGATTGTCAAGTAATACGTAAAGCTTGGTCTCATTAATTAATTACGTGCATTTGATCTTTCGAACACCTTGTTATTTGTAGGAGTCTTGCACTTAAAATTACGATTTTAGAATCCTGTAAGGTACATTATGACAACATGACAATGGATCTAACTAAAAAGATTTTTATATGAGGTGTTTCTGTGCAAGGGTTATATATTGAAGAGCTAGTTTTAGTCTAATCACTGTATTGCTAATATGTTATTCGGTTGGTATTAAAATTAGAGATATAATTTAATTTTTAAAATCAAACAACGTCATATTAAATTTTAAATTAATATAAATTTATTTAATTTTAATTGATACAATTATTATAATTATATAATATATAACAAAAATTATTAATCATAAAATTTATTTTATTTTAAATTTTTATAAATTTTATTAATTTTAAATTTTAATACGTTGTCATTTAATTTTAAAAATTAAAGTATGTCTCTAAGTTTAGAAGGGAGTGAATATTATGTATGTACATTCGTTTTTGTCAGTTTTATCCCATACGGGAATCACCATATGATTGCCAACACCTTTTGAGAATTACATAGGGGAATGTGCTGGAGATTAGCTGAAATTGGCTTCAAGTTGCCCTATCACTTCCCTCTGCAAATTATTGTTTGAATTATTGCTGCCTATTGTTTAGTAGGTGTACGTAATTTGTATTTACTTGGTGAAATGTAAGCACTGAAAAGCCTTGCAAATATGAGTTGCTGGACTAATCTATCAGCTAAAAACCACAAAGTTACGGTTGCCTGCCCAATCTGACTTATGCTTGTAAATCACTTATAATTTCTACTTTGTTAAGCTAATTTTAAAAATGACAAATTTCTCTCTCTCTCTATATATATATATAATGGAGAAATTATTAAGTATATTTTAAATTATTTTATGAATATTTATAAAACATATTACATGTATGCAGATCAACTTAGTATGTATGTATGTGTGTGTGTGTATATATATATATATATATATATATATATATAATACAAACACATGCATGTAAGACATTCCTAGGAATGATAGAATCTTTGAATAGGAAAAGTTTAATATGAATAAATACATACATTGTATCAATAAAATTATTTTAAAAAATTAATATAATTAAGTGTTTTAAATAATTAATTAATTTGAGATTGACTCATGATTAATTAAAATAACTCGATCAAATTACAAAATTATTACGAGCCAACTCAAGATAAGATTTTCAAATGCCTTATTATATTTAATTATTGATACGAATTCTGTCCAAAAATTAGAATCTTATTTAATTGTATTTCAATAGGTTGTTTATTAATCTTTCCATTCCAAATTCGTGGATAATGATATTCCAAACCTTTTTGTTTTTTGTGGGTGAGATGGCAGTCATGCGTGCCACGTCATTAGGTCCCATCAAGACAGCAGGTGCCAGTTGTCGTCTTAGGCAGGACAAATGTGCACAAGTGCTGTCCAGCTCCTCTAAAATTTCAAATGGTATACTAGCCAGAATAGTTGAACTATTTAGCATGATTGCTATATATGTGGTTCTTTTGAAATTCAATTTAGTAAAATTTGGACTTTCTTTCTATGTAACCTTTTTTTTTATACCTATATTACTGAAAATTTTAGTAACTTTTTACCTTTTACAGTTAGCCACTTGAGCATTTTTTATACTTGTCAAATTAGTTTTACTGAACCGTGACCCATTGGGGTTCAGGCTTATGCGCTACACGGCTACACCTACAATCAATTGGTTGAATCCTATTAACATCCTTACTTAAATGGTCTTTAAATTTGGCGCCATTGCTTGGACCATCTTGTTAGGTCGGGTCGGACTCATAACTAATGCCTTGGCAACTCATGTACTCTAATTTTTCAGCTATCCCTATATATATAGTCTTTTCACTTTACTTTCTTTTTGGTGGGTGACCCTCTAGTCACTAGCAAGTTATTATTTACACCCTCAACAGTGTCCCAAAATAAAGTGTCTAGTTATTCTCTTGACATCTAACAGAATCACAAGGCCATCAAACACTTTTTTCCTTTTTCTTTTTTCTTTTTTATTTTTTAATTTTTTAATTTTGAAAAACCAATAGCCTTTAATTACACATAACAAATTTTGTTACTTTTGTTTTTTGCTTTTCACCTTTTATCAATTTGTCACAAGGAGGCCATAGGATAGATGACCGAAAGGGACGGGCTGTCCCCCCGGCCAAATTTTGGTTCTAAAAGCATTTCATATTATAGTTCATCTTCTTGAAAAGTTCCCTTATATACAGTCTAAATGTAACATATTTAATTTCCTCTTTCTTTTTCCCTTCTTCTTTATATCTTTATAGTAAAGTTTTTTGGTTAAATTAATGTCTCATTGGCAGAAAAATATTATGTTACGTTGTTTCTAAACATTTATTTTTTTTGCTTTTACTTTATAGCATGATTCTTGGCAAAGAATAATGTCCAAATGATATGCAATCATCAATTTGATTCCCTCTCTAATTAATCTTCTAACCGCAACAAATAAAGGTTGTTACATACAAAACATTGGATTAGTATAATCAAAATTGTTTGATGAAATGCTTTTGTTTTGTTAATTAGTTGAGGTTTATGTTTATGTTTATGTCACAAGGGGATAAACGAATCTTTGGTTTTGTGATAAATTAGGTTCCAATAATTTGCCGTTATTTGTTCTCACATGCCGACAGAGATTGATGGAGCTAGAGCTACCGCAATTCTTAGCAGCCTCCACATGACTTTACTTAGACATTGCACCATTTATTTTTATATAAATATTGTAGTATATTACTTGTACATTCGTATATACTTTTGTGTATACAAGTAAAATATAGTATAATCAATATGTCGTGTTTGGTATAAGTTTGTAGCACAAGTTATATCAACATATTTTAGTATTATTACAAGTATGGGCTGTAATATTTTCTTCAAACCCTTCAAGTTTTAAATTCGGCTGTAAAGCAAACACGACTATTCAAGTTATGCTCATGTTCGACGGCTCATAATATAAATAACCATATCTTATCACTTTTTTTTAGCTAGTAAGCTTAATAACATTTTAATTTAATTTCATATTTTTAGCTAATTATCACTCTATGGCAAAATTATTAAATATGGTCTCGATTTGTAAATAAGTTGCGCTTAAACTTGAATAACAATTTGAATCTCAACTCAAACTATATATTAGAGCAATTTCTTATATGAAATTGAAGCTCCAAATTATGAACTATTCTATTATATGTTCTTGGTTACTCTATTTGTCTAAGCATGTCAAAGAAGAGAAATTAATTAAAAAAATAAAATAAAATTGGTGGGCTAATATATTCATATGGTACTCTTGCTAAACGAGGGAATAAAGCGTGGATAAGATTGAAGACAGTTCATCCTCCTACTTTTCCATATTCAAGATAGTTTATTTACAATTAATATTTCCATCATTAAAATCATAGCAAATCAGTACGTACATGCATCATTTAGAAGTTGACTGTTTTTATTATTATTTTTAATATAATGGATTAGTTTGAACTGCCCATTATTTTCTTCCTATAGCAGCTGATAATTAAAAATATGAGAACAAAAATAAAATAAAATAATTGGGGTACGTCTATATCAAACTTGCTGGAATCATAGATTGGGACGCCAAGAAGAGCTAGCTAGCTGTATTAATTCAACAAATTTGAAGAAAAATAAAACGAAAAGAAATAGCATTAATTACGCGGAAACCCTAGGCTTCCCCTCTAGAGGAAGGAAAGCATCTTATCTCTAAAAAGCTAGGGTACCTAATTCTCCAGTCTATACATAAGAGAGACGACAACACCATATGGAAGGTGGTGTAACGGGGACCACGGGGTTTAATATTATTATCACACAATTTGTGTATACTTGTTTAATGTATTTTCTATGTTCTTCAATTTTATTTTTAAATTTATTCGTTTTAAATTAGAGGTCTTTCTATAAGTGTTTCCTCATTTATAATTTTCTATTAGCTTTTGAGTTTATGAAATGATTAGAATGTGGGGACAAATTATTGGCATTGAATTGTAATATATACATTAGTATTTTAATTGTTATAGTGTCGCAAATAATGTTTTAATATTTTTGTAAAACTATCTGCTTTGATCAATATTGGTCAAAATAAATGGATCATGTGAGTAGCGCAAAGCATGATGCGGTTTGATGCGATTGGAAACATAAATTGCACATGAAATCGCACCCAAGCGGTTTGACAATTCTAAAATCGCACATGACACCGCTTGTAATTGATGTGGTGCAATTTTAAAGTTTGCGGTGTGGTTTCATTTGGTTCGATTTCGATTCTAAAATCAATTGACATAGTATTCAATTAATCAAATTCATCTTTATATATAAAAAATCATACATGATGTTAACAAAATAACATCAACCAACAAGTTTTAGCCTTTTAGGTTTGAAATATGTTACTCATGACTACTTTAACGTTGCTCAAACCATTACAATTCAATTAAAAATATTTCTAGTAACAAATAAAAAGTTTAAAAGTGCATAACATAATTAAAATTGTCTATTATATTTTTAGAAATTTGCCTATATAACTTCTAAACGTATATATAATATATAAGAGCGATGCGGTCCGGTCCGGTGCGAGAGCCTCCCAAAATCACACTCAAATCGCATATGCAGTTTTCTAGTCATTCTAAAACCGTCACACACGCAGGAACCATTAGTGCGGCTCAATTGGTGCGATTTGGTCGATTTTTTGTGTGGTTTTGGGGCCAATTTCGATTCCTTGCTCAACCCTACATGTGGATATTTAAGGGACAAAATACTTAATTTGAACTAATTGTTATACCCCTCTATTTGGAGGAAATATATTTTAGTGTACATTTTGACAATTTTTTTTATTAAACAGCCATATGATATGCACATGATTGACTTATTTTAACCAAAATTTATTAGAGAATTTTTCTTAAAAAAATAATTAAAACATTTACATCTATATTATAATTTATCATAGATTTTACGATTTGCCCTTATTCTGTTGAATCTTTTGTTGCTGTGATGCGGTTGAATTGAACATTGAAATCCAATTTTTAACAAGAAAATAATATTTTCTTTAGTTTTTGTTCTCTATTTGTTAGTGATGATGCCCCGGTGATTCCTATCAAATGTTTAGCAAATAAATAATGGGATAGAAAATATTTTAGAGTAGATGAAGGCCATTTAAAATTTACAACTGATGTACCTGTTTATATTTGGTAACGAAGTTTTCTACTCTTTATGTTCCAAAATTAGATATATAATTTGACTTTTGAGATCAAACAATTATATATTATTAAACTTAAAAATCGGTATGATTCATAAAACTTTAGAATGAAATAAATTTTGTGATTAATAGTTTTTGTTATAGACTATAGTACAGTTATAATAATTGTATCAACTAAAATTTGATAAATTAATACCAATTTAAAGTTTAATATGTCGTCTTTTGACTTTAAAAATTAATTTGCATCTCTAATTTTGAAGAAATGGAGAGAGTATGTTTTATCAAAAAAAAAAAAGGAGTCAGTTAAAGTGGGATGAAAAAAATTTAATAGAAGGTCAATTAAAATGGGACCATATAATAACAGTATTATGTTCTACAGTAATTTAGAATTGACCGGTGAAGAAAAAGATATAAAGGGTAAAAGAAAAAAGATTTAAATTCGATTCGTGAAGGTGTGGTACGCACCGTTGAATAGTCGAATGTATTAATGCATGCAGCCCCGGCAGCGGGCAAAGATAAAACTCACAGTTCTATGGTCCACTTGCGGTTAGGCCCTTTATGGTTTACCTTTAGCCATATATCTTCTGGTGAAAAATAGTGTTGGGACCCACTTAACTCTACCGGTCATATGAATTTTGATTCTTGTTCCCCTGGTGGTGGGACCCAACCACCACCACCACCACCACAAGGCACAGAGCCTTCTCCTCCTCCTGCCGACGGAAGTCAACAAGAAAACCGTGAATTGTGGTGTTTTGTCTTAACTTCCGGAGGACTCTAATTCTACCCGTAATTTGCGTGGTTCTTCCTTTTCTTTATCCCCTCCTCTCTATTTTCTACCTCCTAACCGTCCTTTTATTTTCTAATCCTAATGCTATTATTTACTTACAAGTTTGGAATCCATGCAAGATACAGGTTATTTCTTTCGTTTCAAATTAACTGTTTAGTTTTGATTTTTTTAGTCAAATTGATTATTTTTAAAATTAATAATTAAACATATATAAATATATTTGTTAACGTTATAAAAATTGGGATTAGTAGTAAATTGTATATACTTTCTCTTTGTTATAATCTCTTCACCTATATTTTGACAAAAATGGTACAAAAATTAGTTTTAAAAATAGTCAATAAGACTTTAAAAAGTCAAAACTAAACAATTAATTTGGGAGAGAGGGAGTATCTTTCTTATATATTTTTTGTTTATCAAAATAATTCAATTATAAGTTCTTCTTTTATATATACGACATTAATACTTTTTATGATTTTATTTTATTTTATTGTGAGATTCATGTATGCATGTATATATATCAAATTATAATTCTATTCATTTAATTTGAATATGTATCTTTCTTATATATTTTTTGTTTATCAAAATAATTCAATTGTAAGTTCCTCTTTTAGATTATTATTATTATTATTGTTGTTGTTGTTGTTATTATTATTATTATTATTATTATTATTATTATTATTATTATTATATATGACATTAATACTTTTTATGACTTTTCTTTTGCTTTATTGTAAGATTCATGCATGCATGTATATATATTAAATTGTAATTATATTCATTAAATTTGAATATGTATTATTATAATTATGTAATTTGTATTTGAGAATTATAAGTTGATATCCAAATTACTCTTGAAATGACTAATCAAATTAATTTGGAGAATATCTCCTCTTGACTTGTTATATGCTTGTATTGATTTGTTAGCTTAATCGCGTTTAACTAAACCGTCAATTTGTACATACAGATTGAGATGAGAAAAAAAATACTAAGGTGATGTTTGTTTGCAAATATGAGTGTGATAAGATTAGTTGTATTAATTAATTTATCACTATTTTAAACTATTTTATTTCATTTCATTATTCATCCGTTATTTAATCTGATCATGGGCATATATTTTGTCATATTTAAGGTAATTTGATTATGACTTATAATCTCAAGTAAAAATGTAGTACTATATAATCTCACTTTTGAGATATCAAATGTTCTTAAAACAAATAGTTTATAGAATTAAATATGAACTAATCATGGGATAAATTAATTTATAGGGGGGATAAATTAATTTATAGGGGCGCTAAATTAGTCCAAATAATACTATCAAATCTATCATTTTTTGCAAACAAACTTTCTGACTATCTTATGAAACTTAAACAACTACCGGAGACTGGCTAAAAGTTTATATCCTTGCATAAACTCAGTAAAAGAAACACACAAAAAAAGACTATAATAAAAAATAATTCCTAATAATTATTTACTATCTTATTAATATTTAAAAATATTTTACTTAATCTAATTTAAATATAGTTATACAAAATATTTATCTCTAAATACTTAATATTTAATTTCTTAATTTTCTTTTTTCCATTTCGCATTATTGTTACTATTGATTTCGTTTCTAACTTTGCGAAAATAGTTTTTATTTCGATTGTTATGTTGTTCATTTTTGTTGGCTCACCTCTAATTCCATGCGGTACATTGAGTATTTCTATCTTATTTATTTTTTATGAAAAAAAAATATTTAACTGAGCTTCTAATATTATTTCTAAACATTTAATACAAGTTTGTTTCTTTTTAATGAATTTTAAAAAAATAATATTAATTAAACAACTAGACAAACTATTACATAAATTATTTAGCATTTTAGTTAAGACTCTTAACATTACCATATTTTAACCAAATGTATTTTTTTATAATATATATTTTTGATAAAACCCTAGAATAAGAACATGATAAATTCTCATTAATAAGTGAATCGAATTACAAAAATACTAGAGTCGAGGTGATATTTCCTCCCGTCCGAAATTGAAACTTGAAACTTGAAACTCGAGAACATATAATTTCTAAAAAATAAATAAAAATATACAGATTTGTGTACTTCTTTAACACGAGTAACGAAAATGAGGTCGTCGTGATAATCCCACACCCAAATCTAAATAGATATGTCTTCATCGATTAATGCCAATCAAACCTCCTCTACGGAGAGATCATGAAAAAAAAATCTCCGTAAAATGAGAAAATCTCAAACTAGGATAAGAAAAGCTCCATAGATTGAAAAAAAATTCAAACTAAAAAAATAAAACTTTACAAAAAGAGAAAATTAGAACAATTAAACAGAAGAACGTAAAAAAAAAATTCTTGAAGAAGGGTTTCTTTAGTGTAAATTAGAGACCCTCTTATTTTTACAATCTATATTAGTATTAATTTATTACACTATTTTGACCAAATGATTGATTGAGCCTGGAGAATTATGAAACCAATTAACCAAGTGGTCGGTCTGCTAAATCATTAAAACTGAAGGTAACTGAGTGCAATTTACCTGTAAAGGTTTACACGTGGGAGAACTATTCAAACTCTCAACTCTCCTTGGTCAACGAAAACTGAGGTCAGCGGCCACGTAGAATTTTCAAAAATAGCGAAGACTGCATGACAAAGCCTTCCCAGCTGGCATTGCCGGCTGTACTTTGGCGGGACTCAAAGTCTCAAACGGCTGTTCTATCCCACGTGGCGTACCAGGTCCCACGCGCCAATTCCAACACCGTGGAAAATATATTTATTTTAAAATATATTATACGACTATACGTTTGGTGATGATGAGTGATGACACGCTGTACAAATTTATTTGTAAATTATTGAAGAAAAATTAAAAGTCTACATTACACATTTATATACATTTTCATTGTATTATATAAAATTTTATAATTGTTTAAATAAAGACTGGTTTAATTTTTTTTATAAAATTATTTTTGCTAAAATATTAAATCCGAAAATTTTAAATAAAATTTTAACGTTTACCATAATTATGATGTGTCGATTCCCCACAAGCAAGCGCGTCATGTTAAGGAGTGTTATCAAGAGTCCGTTTAACTAAATGATGTGATGAACTAAACGTTAAAACAAAAAATTTTAGTTTTGGTGATCATTTAAAAGCAATATTTTAGAATTACTTGAATTACTCAACAAATTCAAAAATTATCTCTATTAGTTTAATAGTCATCAAACTGGTATCGAGCCGACGTTATAAAATATATAAAAAACTTAATAAGATTTTAAAATATTTTTATCTCTTAAATAAATTATTAGTTTAACTAGTGATCGAACTGGTATCGAGTCAACGTTATAAAATGTATAAAAAATTCAATAAGATTTTAAAATATTTCTTTTATATAAATTAAAAATATAACACTATTCAACAGCAATTTTAGTAACTAGACATTTTAAATCCAAATTATTTTTTTTATAGATCAAATGTGATCTCTTTCTTTACTGTACAAGTTAAATCAAGTTCAACATAGACACTATAATAATGGATGGAAGGTAAATTTTTTTGATTCCCCTTCTACCCCTTACTCAGATTCTTCCCAAACTTTTAAAATTTGAAATTACCTGTAAAATTATTGAAGATGTGAAACTGAACGACGGGCAATCCCGTAATTTTGCATTACGTTACTGGTAGTTATTAGTAGTTAATAGTTGTAAAGTACTGCACACAGTAGACAGTCCCGTGATTTAGAAATATGACCCACAAAACATACAAACATACAAACAAACCCCACTCCGCCTTTAAACTTGTTTAGAGACTCTGTCCCTAACACCAAACCTTAAAGTTAAAAAGCCAAATAAAAATTTTGTGGATATCTTTTGAAGAGAATGAATAATTTACCTGTAACCGATCACACCAGTTACACCGGTCAGCTTGCCGGCATTTGGCCGTCACCGTGAAGACACTAACAACCTCCACGGCTAGAAACAAATTACAAGTAATGGGTATTACCAGTCCAATAATTTGATTTTTTTTTTCATATTAAGTGTATGAGAGCCTAGTAGTCCTCAACTAATACTCCTAAAATATGGTAGTTTCTTTATGTGACATGTATTTCTCTTTTATGTAATTATTATACAACATCCGTCCCTAAAAAAATAGTTTAGTTTGACTTTTTTGGTTACATTAATTAATTTTAGAATAAAAAATTAAATATATTTATTCATATTTTTAAGTTAATAAATTTGATATAGATTTTTATGATTATAGTCCCTCCATCTATAATTACAAAAAAAAACAAAAAAAAACAGTAGCATAAATTTTAATTACAAATATAATTAATTTAACTAAAAAAATAAATTAAATCAATTTTTGAGAAGCGAAAAGAGTAATATGAGGTGAGATAATCGATGTTGATTACAAGATTTTATGCACCTATAATTTCTCACCATAAACTTAAAACAACTAAAATATCATCAATAACTTAGTTAGGTGAATTATACGACTACTTCTTCCGTTTTAAAATATAAAATCACTATTAATTTGTTTAGAGTTAATTTTAGATATTTTTAAACTCAAAATTGACATTAATTACTTTTAATTTAGTCAATACAATAATGACTATCATAACATATCTCAAATATACGATTATTATCAAAATTATTATTTTATAGTTTTTAATGAATCATCTCCATTTTGAATTTTAAAATATCTTAAATTAATTTTTAAAGTCAATAATGATCTTATAATTTAGAACAACGATAATTTAAAATGTGTAATTTTGTGAATATTATTACAAACTTTAGCTTGGGGAGTTCAATGGGAATGCAAATTGAGAAAAAATAGAATAAAGAATAAAGTCACCCTCTTGTGTGTATTAAAGTGAGAGGAAATTGGGGATGGACAGAGAAAGAGAGAATTTTGGTGAGATTTGAGCTGTGATTTAGCTGTCTTTTTTGAAATGCTTCAGCTCTCTCTCTCTCCTTTTCTTTCTCTCTCCTCCTCGCCCCCATATTTCTCCTATTTTCCTCACTAATTTCTTTTCCGCGCAATCCTAAAATCTCTAAAATAAAAATAAAGGATTGGACTCTTCTAGAGTTCTTAAAGTAATTTAAAATTTGAAGTTCTCCAAATATAAGCCTTTCATTTGATTTTAAGGGTCAAGATGAAGTCACAAGAGATAAATTAAATTTTTTTTGACACATAATTTTTCAACTCAATTGCTAACTCAAATTTTCTCTCATCGTTTCTTCTCTTCACGTCTCTCAATCCCGTCATTAACAATATTCACGCATATGCCCTCCATCAAATATTTTAAGATTCTCATTATGAATATTTAATATTGATGCAATTAATATAATGGTGACCCAATTAATTTGTAAATTCTAGATTAACAAGCAAAAATAGGGATTGAAATCGGATTTGATTTGGTGGAGGAATATATTGAAATTTGATTCAACACGCTGAATTATTAGATTGTAATACAATTGTGATGGTGGACTTCCACAACTTAAATACTACCTCCATTCCATAATAAGTGACTTTTTAGAAGAAAAGATTTGTTCTAATTTATTTGTCGTTTACAACTTTCTAGGAGAATAAATTATTTACTTTCCAATATCACCCCTAACTTCTCTCATTGTCCCAAGAAATTTTCTCACTTGTATTAATAGTTTTCAACTTCCCATAAAGGGGTAATGATGGAATTTCATACAAATTTTAATTATTAAATGATAGTATTAAATGACTTTCTTAATTCATGTACATGAAGCTAAAACGACACTTAATATAGAACCGAGGGAGTATATAACAGTGCTTATGAATTGGGTGTCGTAGAATCATACGGCTAATATTGAGTTTGACAAGATTTGGAATTAGGCACAAGTTTACATGGGGAAGATGAATTAGGTTTCGTTGTAATTTAATTTTATTTCGGTTCAGAAATGAGGTGTGAATATCAAGAAATTTAATGATTTCAATTATAAGATGATTAGTGGGGTGATGTTTCATGGCGGCTGGTTAAATTTTTTTTAGTGCCCGTCTAATTTTAGTGACTTATTTTAAAATGATTTAAAATTAAAATTAAATTTATAAAAAAAAAAAATAAAGTTATCATTATATTTGGTCAAATTTATTTATTAAAAATAATTTACTTATAAGTTATTTTTTAAGAAGTCAAAATTTGTTAGAATTTTTTTTTAAAATTTATTATTTGTAAAAAATTTGTTATTTTATGGTGGAGGATAGAAGCGTGAAGGAAGAAAAGTGAGAGTTTTTATTAGGAGATCCAGGTATTCGAAGGATCTTTCTGTACATTTTCGACACGTATAATGAATCATACATAATTAATACAAACTGACCCCCACATGTTATGGGTTATTGGTTAAAAAAATAATTATTGTACACGGTCGAAAATGTATAGGAAGGTCATTTTTCTAGTTGGAAGACCTGGACCTCATAATAAAAACTTGCCCCTAACAAATGAGTTTTTATTAGAAGGTCCAACTCTTTTAAGGATCACCCTATATATTTTTGACACGTGTAATGGATCATACATAATTAATACAAACTGACCCCACATGTTATAGGCTATTGGTTAAAAAACTAATTATTGTACACGTGTCGAAAATGTATAAAAATGTTATTTTTTTAGTTGGAAGATCTGGATCTCTTAATAAAAACTCTAATAGTGGGGAGAGAATATGAGCCGGAGGATTACGTGGCAAATAATTTTAATTTGTGTGTTGTGAGTTCATCTTAATCGTTGAAATCAAATAGAGGGTCCAGATCTTGAGAAGTCTAAATTTGGAGTTACTTAAGTACTCTTTTGGAGCCGGATCTAGAAAAAAAAAAACCCCTCCTCTCCTCTCTCCTCAAAACTCCATTACCACCGCTCAAATCTCAAAAACCCCATTTTCCTAATCCCTTTTTTCCCTCTCTCTCTCTCTCTCTTCTATTCTTCTGCATTTCACTATTCTTCACCGGAGGGAAAGAGGAAGAAAAGCTGAAAAACCTTATTGTGTAGCATCAGATGTCTCTAATAGTGTGAGATGAAGAAGAAGAGCAGTTCAGTACAGAGTTTCTTCTCATTCTCTCTCCTTACCATCTTCTCTTTGTTTTGCTTCTTCTTCCTTCAAGCTGAAAGCATTGCCAATGGCCCCCTCACCGACGCCGAAACCCTTTACATCAAGCAGCGGCAGCTTTTGTATTACAGAGACGAGTATGGCGACAGAGGCGAGAACGTGACGGTGGACCCATCTCTCGTCTTCGAAAACCCTAGGCTCAAAAATGCTTACATTGCTTTACAAGCATGGAAGCAAGCTATTCTATCGGATCCCCTCAATCTCACCGCTAATTGGGTCGGATCTGATGTTTGCAGCTACACCGGGATCTTCTGTGCATTCGCGCCGGACAATTCTTCCGATCGTACCGTGGCCGGTATTGACCTCAACCACGGCGACATTGCTGGGTATTTGCCAGAGGAACTTGGGCTTCTCACGGATCTGGCATTGTTTCATATCAATTCCAATCGGTTCTGTGGTACTATTCCCAGGAAGTTCAAGGACTTGAGAATTTTATACGAACTGGACGTCAGTAACAACAGGTTTGCCGGTAAATTCCCTTATGTTGTACTTGGATTACCCAAATTAAAGTTCTTAGATCTCCGATTTAATGAATTTGAAGGAAAGGTTCCGAAAGAATTATTTGACAAAGATTTGGATGCAATTTTCATTAATCATAATCGGTTCCGGTTTGAAATCCCGGATAATTTCGGGAATTCACCGGTATCTGTAATTGTATTAGCCGGCAATGATTTCCGCGGCTGTCTTCCAGCCAGTATTGGGAACATGTCTGATACGCTGAATGAGGTAATTATGATGGATAATGGGTTGCGGTCGTGTTTTCCGGTAGAGGTCGGGCTTTTGAAGGAGCTAACAGTGTTTGATGTGAGCTTCAATGAATTAATGGGGCCGTTGCCGGATAGCATTGGAGGGATGGTAAGCTTGGAGCAGTTAAATGTGGCTCATAATATGTTGTCCGGAAGTATTCCGGCGAGTATTTGTAGCTTGCCGAGGTTGCAGAATTTTACTTACTCGTATAACTTCTTTACTGGTGAGCCGCCGGCGTGTTTGGGGTTGCCTGATTTTAGTGATAGAAGGAATTGTTTGCCGGCGAGACCTGTCCAGAGGTCAGCTGCCCAGTGTAAGGGATTTTTGAGTAAGAGGGTGGATTGTAGTTCTTTCAGATGTACGCCATTTGTTCCCACATTGCCTTCTCCACCACCGCCTTCTCCGCCAGTGCCGGTGCCTTCGCCACCGGTTTATTCACCACCTCCAGTTTTATCTTCCCCACCGCCTCCACCTTCGCCTCCACCGCCAATTTTCTCACCTCCACCTCCGCCTTCACCTCCTCCTCCAGTTTACTCACCACCTCCACCTCCCCCTTCACCTTCACCACCAGTTTACTCGCCACCTCCGCCCCCACCTTCACCTCCTCCACCAGTTTACTCGCCACCTCCGCCCCCACCTTCACCTCCTCCACCAGTTTACTCACCACCTCCACCCCCACCTTCACCTCCTCCACCGGTATACTCTCCGCCACCTCCACCATCACCACCTCCGCCTTCAATTTCTCCTCCTCCACCACAATCACCTCCCCCTCCACCTACCATTTCACCACCTCCACCGTCACCTACTCCTTCACCTTATCCGCCTTGTGCCCGCTCACCTCCACCGCCGCCTCCAAACTCTCCCCCACCTCCACCGCCCCTAATCTCTCCCCCACCGATTCCCTACTATTATAATTCACCACCACCGCCCCCACCACACTCGCCACCTCCACCTCCTCATTCACCGCCTCCACCGCCAGTTTATATCTACTCATCACCACCACCTCCAGTCCATTATCCACCTCCTCCAACCCAGTATTCTCCTCCACCACCATCACCATCACCACCTCCTTGTATAGAACCTCCACCTCCTCCACCTCCATGTGTTGAATACTCACCGCCACCACCTTCACCAGCTCCGTATCATCCGCCTCAATCACCCCCACCCCCACCCCCACCTGTTTACAAATCCCCTCCGCCGCCATCCCCAGTATACTCATCTCCACCACCACCAGTTCATTATTACTCCCCACCTCCACCATCGCCTACACCACCAATTCACCACCATTCACCACCACCGCCATCCCCAATTCTCTACCATTCTCCACCTCCTCCATCACCATCACCCCCACCTCCATTGCCATGTGAAAATCCTCCCCCACCTCCGCCTCTCATCTATGGGAGCCCACCACCCCCACCTCCAGTGTATGAAGGGCCATTGCCGCCAATCTTCGGGGTTTCATATGCGTCTCCACCACCACCACCTTTCTATTGATTCTTTTAGAGAATTTTCTCTAACCTTTCCTCCAAAACACAAACAAAAACCTACCAAATTAATTAGTACATTATTATCTGTCTTTGCTTCTATCTCTTCATCTTTCACTTCTTTGTTAGTATCCTCTTTCCCCTTGTCAATTCTCATCACCCGGATGAGATTAAGCATCAAACAAGATATAGGCCGGCAGCAGTGTATACTATCAGTGGAATACTTTTGAACAAGAAGAAACAGAGGAGCTAACAAAGAAAGAGAGAAAAAAAAAAGAGTGGAGGTAAATGGAGAAAGTCTCTCTCCAATATTTATTCGAAATTGTTATGGATAAATTTGAGTTGTGAAATAAATTGGCAGAGATCAAAGAGTAGGCTGCAGGGAAGTGTATGTATAGAGGCCATAAACATCATGGCTAGAAGCCAGTGGTAGTTCTTGCTACTGCTGCTGTTGTTTCTGGCCTGTGGTTCATTGTTACTTATCTCTTTTCTTCTTTTTTTTACTATCATACTTTTATTTATTTTTTGGGTTTCAATAGTATAATCATGAACATTTTACTTGTATTGATGTTTTAGTAATTAATTAGTAGATCATTCCTTTCTTTTCTTACAAGTATATGGTTGTGTTGATGATCATTTATATTCCCAATAAGCTCAGCTTCCCCAGTCTGGTTTTGAATACTGCTGATGAATACTAGTGTGCAAATATTTATTCCACATTCCTGTTTTGGCTTCAAAATAAACAATTCTCTGTCTGTCCTGGTAATCCATAAACAAACTTCTATATCTTGGTGTGATAAAAAATTCAATACATTGTACAACTAATATCCAGCTTATGGATGGAAAATTGCAATTCATTAGTTACTAGCTTTTAGGGCATGGAGACGGACCTGTTACCATCAAGTTGACTTTTGTGGAGCAAACGAGTCATTTGATAAGGTGGTTCGTCCAATTCTTGTTGGTATATGGAAGTATGGAACCATTCTCATTGTAATAAACAAGTTTAATTTAATTGAGATTGGAATCGTGTGCATTCATTTCTCTCAAATCTCTACTACATTTCGCTTCTATTTTACACTAGTCTGGGTTGGAATCTAGAATCTCTCTTATTGATATCCTTTTCTGGATCAAAGTTAACAACCCTTGTAGTTTAGTCTCAAAGAATGAATCTTTTTGTCTTCAAATGCACCCCCAAATAATTAGCAGAATGGATCTTTTTGCCGCCTGAATCCACACTATCTAGCTTGATATACATTGTTAGATAGTGTGGATATACATTGTTCGGATCTCTTTTTAAAAAGAAAGTTTAAACTTTTAAATAAGTTGTTTAATTAACATGATATACTTTCTGCCATTAATATCACCCTTTTGCTACCACCATTGTGCCGCCACCATATCTGACTCTGTTTTATGGCCTTGTAGTAGCAAATAAAGACTGCATGATATTGACAGAGCCAATAATATAATGTGGATTGTGGGGGTTGTCTAACTTACCCTCCGTAGCATAATTACAACATATTTAATCACTGAAATAAAACTTGAAGTGAATCTATTATTTCATGATGGGTTGCTTCCCTATAATTAGAAACCAAACAATCATTTTGGTGAGTTTTGTTTTTTTTTTCAACAATCGATCTGCAAGAATACCCTCCATAGTACAACTCTCAGTGGTCTGAATTTGCCATTTGGTATTCCCTCATATACAAACACACATCACATGTGGGAGAGCCTGACAACCCATATCTTGCTTTAGTTTGTTTGTACAAAAGTTACCTTCTTTCCAAAACCTCGTGACAGGTTGATTTTGGGAAAAGGAAAGCACTTTAAAATAATTCCGAACCATTTGTCTGTTTCGAATCTTAACATATTTTCCTTGGAAAATTATTGTTATGTGTTACCTCCACAAATCATGTGTGGCCTTAGAGGAGGATTTGAAGCCTTTGAAGCCTTTGCATCAACTCACCATTCTTTTAAATTTTTTTTTTTTGTTTTTTTGTATCAACTCACTAGTTTTTCTCATTATTGTTGTGTTACTTCCACTAATCATGTTGTTTGCATCAACTAATTAGTTTTTCTCATTATTAGAGATTTATCAAGATCCCAATAGTTTGCCATTGTTGATATTATATATTTTTTTAATAGGAAATTATTGTTTTTATAAGTAAAATTGTTAGTTTCACAATATTTTCTCACATGAATAGGAGGAAGTCATTTTCACATTATGTGAAAAAGTCTGGTGGACCTAATATATTTACTTGTGAAAAGAACAATTATTCTTTTTTTAACAATATATAAGTAAATTATGTTATAAGAGGGTCTTTCTTCGTAAACTTTGTATTTTATTATTTTCTTTACCAGATGATGCTAAAGATTTCAAATTTTTTGTCTCAAATGATGTGTCATCTCATTAGTTGGGTAAATCTCATCTGATTCGCTAAATAAATTATCATTAAAATATTTAATTTCATGTCATTTAAAACTTATTTAAGACAAAAAAAAATTGAGACCCCTAACATTACTCTTTTTTACCAGTCCCCTCAAGTTGCCTAAAATAGCCTAAATTAGAATCGAAGAGATTCCAAATAAATGGGAATCATCTCAAGTTATGAAATTAAAATGTGAAAATACTTGAGGGATATCAACTAGCCTTGACTCAGTTGGTACCTCAGGCCTCTTATAAAGCAAGACGTCTTGAGTTCAAACCCCCACCCTCGAAATAAAAAAAAAAAAAAGAAGAAAATACTTGAGGGATGGATGGTGTATTGTAGTACAAAATTCATGAGCAGCTACACCAATATAAAAAATGGCCACTCAATACATAAGAGAGTTTTATATTAAAAAGGTATTTTTGTTCAGTGTATTGCATGCTCTCAAATGTTCTCAAGAGGCTTGCGTTCCAAGGATTCTGGCATTTTGAGTAAGATAATAAGATTGAATGGGTCATGGTAGTAATAATTGTCCCTTTAAATCTAATGAGAATATAACCAAATGCCCAACTATTCTTCGTTTTACAACATAACAAAGCTAAATCCCTACATTATACTAGTATTTTTATTTACTTTTAAGTATGGTTTCATTTTGTTTTATGTACTTGGGGGTATCATTGCTTTTCACGCACAAAATACCATTTGAACTGGTCTTGGGTCGGCATATGCTTTAACAAGTTTACAGGTCCACATGAGACCAGACCTACCTATAATGGAATGGACCCACAAGAATAATGACCGGACCAGATCAGACCAAACCGACCAGATTATAATTGAACCTAATGTACTTCTACAAAATGAGTATGGGTGTGTATTATTATTATATCTACAAGCTATACATTATACTAAAAATATCATTAATTAATTACATGTCTCAGAAAGGGTTAAAAGTAAAATTGAGAATCTCACTTTTTGGAACTTATACAAGCGAATAATTCTAGGCGGACCGGCGCCGGTGACCCTTTAGCGACCGGTCGGAAATTTTTTTTTTTTTTTTTTTTTTGGTTTTGACTCTCAAATAATTTATGTGATTTATTGGAACTGATTTTTTTTATAAAAAAAGTGATTTAGGTGTGTTTTGGATACATATACAAAACAGTGTTTTACAGTCTGTACAACACTATTTTGTATATGTATCCAAAACACACCTAAATCACTTTTTTTTTTTAAAAATTTCAGTTCCAATAAATCACATAAATTATTTGAGAGTGAAAATCCAAAAACAAAAAAAAAAAAAAAAAAAAATTTCCGACCGGTCGCTGAGCCCGGTCGCCCAGGCCGGTCGCCCCAGAAGTACTCCATACAAGCACGGTACCGGTTAATAAACAATTTTACTAATAATAGTTGATGATAAATATAATATTTTATTTAATTAGAGTTAGTAATCCATCCACTGCCAAGGATGAAGTCACCTCGGATGGTGTGGGTCATTTGATCCCCTTAAAAAAAATTTACTTTATAATATGTGATAAATTAAAAAAAAATTAAATATAATTAATAAATTGATCCATTGAAATTTTATAAATTTTCTAATATACAGAGTCAAATTAAAATTTTTATAATTTTCTCAATCTCATATCACTTCTATTTCTTTATATATGCATCTTTCTCTAATATTTAAAAAATAAATAATAATCTAATTTACATTATTTTTAAAACAATTAAGAAATTAAATATTTATTCATAAATATGTGATTAAAAAAATGTATTAGAAGTTAATAAGTTATTTGTATATATATATTATATATATAATAAAATTATTTATTATATTAACAATATTGTAATCAAATATATATTTTTAACGTCCCCACCAGAAAGCACAAGCATCTTTGTGCCAGATGGATTGCATTTGAGTCCTTTTCTCTACTTACAAAGTTTAGCATATTCCATTTGCTTTTCTCAATTCTTTTATCGAGTTGATAATCGAATTATTTCATTGCAGTGTCATATTTTATTATTTTGCATTTTAACGTACGTCATATATAAAATGTTATTATATGATAAAAATGTAAAGATGGGAAAAATTAAACTTTATATTTATAACTGGAACAATTATTTCATATGTCAACAACTTTATAACAAGCGAGGAAAAAATAATTTAAGAAATTAAATATTTTAAAAAAAAATATTTTTTTATAAGAGAATTTGATATGTACACAAAACTATTTTCAATGAATAATAAATAAGTCTCACATTCATGTTGATACTTTCATAATACAGTGTCATGTATTAATTTATAAACAAGCAATTATAAAAATATTTAATTTCTCTTGAAAAAAACAACACTTCCATAATATATAGTGTCATAATTTATATGTGTACCTGTAATAAATACATTATTGACAAAAGAATGATTACAAAAATTAGATATAAAATAATATAATTGATTATTATCATTAAACTTATTCATATACGATAGATCATCAATTAATTATACTTTATTGCATTATTTTATAAGCCATTTTTTGATTAAAAAAATTTATCATCTTAACGATACTCGTGTAATTAATTGACTATAAATCTGTTAGAATTTTAGAAAAGAAAGAGAGAAAAAGAATAAGTAGCCTTCAACTAGCTACTAGTCATTTTCTTAGTTTTGCAAATGATAGAGATTCAACATAACCCATCAAAAGATAGCGATATATTTTAGTGGGGCCTAATTATATTATACTCACATGGGTAGCAATGCTATATCACATCATCTACTAATTAATTATGTAGATTTTAGTTTCAAATTTGACATGCATGCAGTTTGTTGACTAAAATCTCATTAACAGGGACATAACTACCGTTTATTTAGAGGCTCAAATTACAGGCTGTGAGTAGGTCAAGCCTATTAATGGAGTATGCATATCCTAAAAAAGTGATACACATGATATTGACCCCATTACTACTTATAATTATAATCTTGTTAAATCAGATTATTTCTGTACCAAATCTCCTTGAATTGAAACCTTCCCCACCATGAAGTTTTCTTTTTGGGATTCTTTCCTTCAACGTCTAAGTTATTCTTTCAAAATTGTTCTATGACTGATTTACATGCAGTATATATATACACACACACACACACACACAAACAAATGCATAAAATCAAAATATAATAAGGTCTACCTTATTGGTTTAGTGTATCTTCAGTCCAAAAGAACAAAATAGATTTGGACTTATAGAGGGTCGTAGTTTTTATTATTGTTAAGCCCAATTTTGGCATTCTAGTTGAAGGCTTTAGGTTGGATAGAGTAATTGTCAGGTGTGTTACAAAAACTGTTGGCAAAACTCATGATAGGCCTAAGTCCATACATAGAGTTTGGGTTAGCCCAAATAATAATGGGTTGAGTTTGGTGCCCTTTGAAATTAATGGCTTTAGCAGTAAGAAAAAGCACAAGTAGATGAAACCAGTAGTATTTCAAAATAGTAAAATTCAAAAGCTGAAACTAGTAGTACACAAGCAAAAACAATATCAGAACAAAATAAAATTCAGTTATATTATAAACTAGCTCAACACGAGAGAAATGCCCATGAAACTGGAGCAAAGAGAAGTTAACAGCTTAATTACCAGAAATTGTTTTAGAAAGATATTAAAACTATAATCCAATCAAAGATGGGCAAGAGCCCAAGACTATATATATATATATATATATATATGAGAAGGTAATGGATGTAACTTTGAAACTAGAATAATCAGCATGCAGTACAGCTTACCAGAAATTGTTGCAAGTAATTCTTTAGCATATGAGTAACATGCAGCAGGAACATCATGCATGGCGCTCCATCTTAATTCCTAGCTAAACCCGGGAGTAAGTACTGTTGAATCTGGCAACTTGTTAATTAAGCTTAATTCTCAATGTCATTCTTGGCTTAAGTATAGCAAGCAAACTCAACATACATGCATGCATCAATCAGTTTCTTTAATTTGTATTCAGAGGTGTGTGTGCGTGTGTGTGTATATATATATATGTGCGCGCGCGCGCATGCCATTATTGAAAGTTAAACAATTAGGATAAATTGGAGAGTGCCTAGTAAATATTTGTCTTGTAAATATTTGTCTTTGCTTTTTCTGTAAGTATTCTCCCTTCTATTTATGGATGATCCTGAAATAAAATTCTTCTATGTACAGCTTGAACTAGATTCTGTTAATTATACATACATGCATGCATCAATCAGTTTCTTTAATTTGTATTCAGAGGGGTGTGTGTGTGTGTGTGTGTATATATATATATATATATATATATATATATATGCCATTATTGAAAGTTAAACAATTAGGATAAATTGGAGAGTGCCTAGTAAATATTTGTCTTGTAAATATTTGTCTTTGCTTTTTCTGTAAGTATTCTCCCTTCTATTTTTATGGATGATCCTGAAATAAAATTCTTCTATGTACAGCTTGAACTAGATTCTGTTAAATTATACATACATGCATGCATCAATCAGTTTTCTTTAATTTGTATTCAGAGGGGTGTGTGTGTGTGTGTATATATAGTATATATATATATATATATGCCATTATTGAAAGTTAAAACAATTAGGATAAATTGGAGAGATGCCTAGTAAATATTTGTCTTGTAAATATTTGTCTTTGCTTTTTCTGTAAGTATTCCACCTTCTATTTATGGATGATCCTGAAATAAAATTCTTCTATGTACAGCTTGAACTAGATTCTGTTAATTATACATACATGCATGCATCAATCAGTTTCTTTAATTTGTATTCAGAGGTGTGTGTATATATATATATATATATATATATATATATATATAGTCCGGATCTTAAGCTCACCCTTATCCGGCTCACCCTAAGCTCACCCCCCTTTAGCGACGGATTTGGCGACAAATTGGTAATACAACCGTCGTCTATACTTTTAGCGACGGACAATAAATAGCGTCGCTAAAAGTATAGACGACGGTTGTATTACCAAATTGTCGCCGAATTCGTCGCTAAAGTGGACTAGATTCTTCTATGTACAGCTTGAACTAGATTCTGTTAATTATACATACATGCATGCATCAATCAGTTTCTTTAATTTGTATTCAGAGGTGTGTGTGTATATATATATATATATATATATATATATATATATATATATATATATACATATATATAGTCCGGATCTTAAGTTCACCCTTATCCGGCTCACCCTAAGCTCACCCCCCTTTAGCGACGGATTTGGCGACAAATTGGTAATACAACCGTCGTCTATACTTTTAGCGACGGACAATAAATAACGTCGCTAAAAGTATAGACGACGGTTGTATTACCAAATTGTCGCCGAATTCGTCGCTAAAGTGGGGTGAGCTTAGGGTGAGCCGGATAAAGGTGAGCTTAAGATCCGGACCGTACATATATATATATATGCATGCCAATTAATATTGACAAGACGTTGATATGGGTGCAGCGCAGGCAGTTCCACACCGTACACACCAGCTGCATGCATGTATAATTAAGCCGCTTGCCAAATGTTTTTCCATATATGTGATCGATCAGCCCTAGCTTCTAGTCACCTCTTTAATCATGAGTACTGGACACACTGCAGGAAAATTGATCTCTGCATGCCACATGGACAATTAATATTGCTATCCCTCACATACATGGAGTCGATCTTGCAGGAACCCCAGCTATATGTATATAATAGTCACACATACATATTGTTTAAAAAAGCAAAATTAAAAGTAAAGAGAGAGAGAGAGTAAACAGAGAGAGATAACCATAACACATATAATCAACTTATATGTGAATGAATGAATGACCAAATGTTATGATAAGTATTTTACTCACTTTTTCATATTCGGAGTAAAAAATTAATAAGATGTAGTATATAAATAAATTAAAGAGCTAGAAAAATTGAGAATTGTTAATTAATTTGATGAATGAAACAGGGCATGAAAGTATATAACCAACCTGATGGTTTGAATTATATATATGATACTACTTTTTTCTAAAATAAATGGAGTATCCACATAAGGACAGATTGAACTAAATTTTTTTTTCTTCGTCAAATTATGGTAATTCTCAACTGAATTCAACTCCAGATAATTTTTTTTATATATATATAAATACACATGGGAAATGGGCTGTTCTCAATATCTTAATGTTAAGCCCAATCTTACCCGCATAGATGAAGGCTTTTTAATTGTCATGTGATTATAACAAATTTAATATTCAATAAATTGAAATTAAATATGAAATAAAAATGTTTTTATAAAACTTATAAGAGTCCTATTATGTATTGCGAAACTTTTCTACCCAATTACGATTGTGACATATATTAATACATAAAATTGAAAAAAATTATAAGGTTGATCTATTATATCAAATACATTGTTAAAATATTTTTAATTTTAATTATTCACGTAATTCGCAACAACAAAAAAATATTCAAGATATATCCTTTTTGAATTTATAAATCAATTTTTTAAGAAAAGAATGAATATTTATATGTTGAGGCTTGAGCCGTTGAGGGCGGCGCCTTCCGCTTTTCGTTATAGGGAAAATTATTGCATCACATATAGGAAAAATTAATTGACAATGACAATGACAAAACATAAATAAATGTTTTCGACTGCCATTAAGAATTTATGATCCATTTAACATATATATTAGAAACACATAAAAAGAAAAGAGATCGAGACAATAATTTTATCGCAGGTGATATTAGGCCAATAAATTAGAAAATTAGAAGGAAAACTACCATGATATTAATAGGATTTTTTTTAGTACCTTTCTTGAGTAGATTGCAAATTTGCCATTACCCCAAAATATTAATAGAAATAAAATGCTGGACTTCGATTCAATAAGATGAAAAGATTTCCAGCAAAGCTGGAAGAACACTTCTTTTTTTTTCTCTCTTTTTTTTTGTTCGGAAAATTAGAATCATTTGACTTTTTAAGCATATTAAGATTTGCTATATAAACACATTTATACAAACTTGTTTCCAATAATTTAATTATTTTATATCAAAATATACCATTGATAGAATGTTGAATTAAAGTATTAAACTCTTAATACTTTAATTAAGTCATATGTCAATTAATGAAACTCTTATTTTGAGAGGGTAATTAAGGATATATGAGAATTAAGCAAAGTTATTATCAAGGAATCTTTGTAACAAGAAGTCAAGATGATGATGATGATGATTGATCGAGTTCACATCTCGAGCGTGAGAGGTACCAAATTTTGTAAACAAAAATATTTAAAAAGCACGTTAGATTCTACTAATCCTAACACGTAACTAAATTAGAAAATATCAAATTAATTAAAATTAAGCACAGAGTGTATTGATGAACATATACTCGTAGATATTGACAATAATACTCCTTCCGTCCTGCAAAGATTGACTTAATTTGAATTTTGATGTCCAATTAAATAATTTAGAATCTTAATTTTTTTATTTTTTTAAAAAATATAGATTAAAAGATTATAATCATAAAAAACTACGTTTAATTTACTAAAATATTCAATTTTCAAAAATTTAAAAATAAAAATAAAAATATTAATTATCAATTTTAAAATTAATTAATTTAACTAAAAAAATTAAATTAAACTAATTTTTACGGGACAGGGTGAGTGTGTGTGTATATATATATATATATTCGCAAATAATATACTCCACTTAGTTATATACATATGTGACATAAAGTATAGTGGCACGGCAATTGGGAGGCCAGAAATGAAGTTAAGTTGAATGCCTTAGACGCATGAGAAAGAGGAGTACAATAATAATGATACGAAAATACTTGAGCCTTGGAAGGTACGAGGAGTAAACATAAAGCTAGCCATATATATCTATTATCATGTATTAGCACCCGGAGTTGTGCGGGTAATTTGTGTGAGATAAAATAATAATTTTATAAAATTTTAAATTTTAAATAAAAAATAAATTAAAAAAGACAAAATATGAATATAACTAAATTTATATAAACAAAAGAAGAAAAGAAAAAATTATGACACAGTTACACCGTCCATGACTCATGAACTCCTTATAATATAGAATAGATTATGTATAATAGAAAGAGAAGAGATCTATGGAGAGAGAATTAAAGGAGGTAGGAAATTAAAGTGAAGATAAAATAAAAGAAAGTAGTATCTTCTTTTGTTGGCTATTTGTCTTAGACAGTCAAAAAAGAATATATAGCGAAAGCAAGGACATGTACTGTTGTCTGTTGGCCATTAATTAATCAAGCACCTGTAGGTAGCTTCTCCATCGAACTCCTTCCTTTGTAATTTCGAGAGAGAGATTAAGAAAACAACTTAATTGCTTTCTTCTTCTTCTTCATTCTCAGATAATATATATCCCCTTCTATCTAGCTTCACCATTTTTAATATCAGGTACGCATGTATATATGTTGCTTCTAATTCTGTTTTCATCTTCATTTATATGTATATATATATATATATGATCTGCATATGCTATATATATATATATATGTATATTATCTCACAAGAATCACATACATATATATACACACTGTCAGATATATGGTTAATGACATTATAAATGGATATCATTCTATTATGTATAGCAAGGATATGATATGTATATATATGTTGTTTTATTACAAATTGTTGATCGACTCACCGAGATACTAACATGATAAAGGAAAGCTAGAAGGTTCAGTCAAGAACAAAAGAAAATAGAAAATAGACACGCACACAAAAAAAAACAGCTATGATAATGTATTCAACAAGGAGTAGCCGAAAAAATTAGTGATGATTAGTTTCTAATTACAATTATAATTAATGTTTCTTAACTATATATAAGATTAAAGGGAAAACAAAGGCAAATTAATCAGTGGCTTGAGAAACTACTGTTTTTGTTGGAACTTAGAAGTTTTGTTCTGATGGTGTGAAGTGTAAAATTTTAAGAAGTATCAAGGGCATATAAGTCTTGATAAAAGTGGAGAAAAGGAGTTAGACAGGTACTTTAGGGGTTTGAGCCTTGAGGGAGACTGAGGTCATGTGTGAATAGACAATAGAGGACTTGAATATGAAGCAAATTATATGCACTTAAATTCGGATTTGGTTGATGAATGTATCACGTTTCCACACGAGGGGTCCGGACAATGGGGACTTTTTCTCTTGTGATTCTTTGACTGTACAACAAGCTAAATGTGTCACGTGCATATCACCTGCTTGAAATGGTTGTGTACATGCAGCTACTGTTTAGTTAAGGAGAATAATCAAATGTTTCTTTTTGAAGGTCAAAGGGAATTTTCATTTCCAGATTTAACAAGACAAGAAACACACTAAACTCGTAAAATGAATAAGAAACACACTAAACTTGTAAAATGAATAAATTAATGATTAATATACAATAGACTAATAGAGTAATATGTGTTTTTATAAGCAATTAAGATAATCGTTGTTACAAATATTAATAAATTCACATTAATAATGAGAAATTACAATAATTAATCAAGTCTCACATAAAAAAAAACAATTAACAAACTTTACGTAAAAATCAGATATAAACTCATACAAAGGTGGAAAATCGAATCCGACACCTAATGTCACATGGTCTTTGCCATATCTACATAGTATTTTAATTATTATTATTTTTTTATTTCATTAAGGGTATTGATGTCCTTTCATGGAATTATCTAGTGTATAAATATCTTAATTAAAAAGTACTAATAATAAATAAATAAAATAAAAAGACACTCCTTTAGAAAAAATATAAAGTATGGACTCACAAAAAACATGGGAGGATCCAAACTGTTGATGACATATTATACCAAAGCTAACACTCCCACTATATCAAAAGTCTAAAATGCACTACATTCATGCATGTCCAACTAATAATAGTTCTAACATTTTCTAGATTCCAGCCTGCAGATGAGGAGGAGGAGCTAGCTAGTGGAATATAAATCCAGTAACTACTAGCTAGCTTCTATATATGCAGCTCCATTAATTTTAGTTAATGGTAGCTCCATTGAACTACATAAAACTTGAAGAAAATATCTATATATGATCTAAATGGAAGGCAACAGTACTACAAACAGCATAAGTGAAAGGTATGCCAGGCTGATGGAGGGACCTTGGTGGGCTCAATTTCGCGGTTCAAACCCTTGGATGGCCAGATATGTCTACAGCTTGATGTTTCTTGTAACAAATTTACTTGCCTGGGCAGTTCGTGATTATGGACGAACCGCCTTGACAGAAATGAAGAGTGAGATTAATTTCTTCATACATTCCAAAGTTTTTTTAAGTTGTGACATTTTTCTTTAGAAAACAATAAATTGAGAAATGCAGGTCAAGAAAATTTCCTGTGGTAATATTTTTTATTTCACTTGTAACAACAGTAAACAGGATTAAAAGAATGCGATGGAGGGGCAGACTGTTTGGGTGCTGAAGGAGTTCTCAGAATAAGCATGGGATGCTTTGTATCCTCCTTTCTCATTGTTAATTTGAGAGTCCTGTTTGACCTATCGACCTTTTCTTTTTTAAACGCATATTAAGATTTGCCTGGAACACGATTAGATTAGGCTACATTGGTCTTAGAAATGTGGAAATTATTAGTTGTATACTTGGGATGTTTCTTGTTTGAGTTGGGTCGGAGCTGTCCTTAACAATATACTATTAGATTTTCTATTTCACAATGTTTCTTTCTACTGTTGGTACCTCAAAGTTGCATGAACGTAGACAATTGTGGCATTCTGGTTGGTGGCCTGCTAAGATTCTCTTGATGATATCTTTAATGGTGTTGCCCTTCTTTGTTCCTCCGGCAGTTATTAAGATTTATGGTTGGTGTTCTTTCCCTTTTTAAGTGCTGCTCTTGTATTAAGCTGTAAGTGCCTCTGATGAACTAAATCTTTGGCAGGGGATTTTGCTCATTTTGGTGCTGGGTAAGAACTATTCCTCTTATATATTTCTGCCAGTACTGAGCAATCCATCAAGAAGCGTAAAATCTGAAATATAAGCTTAAAATCTTAGTCATCATTTCACTAAAATTGGTTGCAGCATTTTGTTTATGATTCTTCAACATTTTTGCAGGGTATTTCTGCTAATTCAGCTAGTAAGTATTATCAGTTTCATTAAATGGCTAGATGATTGTGTACACTCGGAAAAATATGCCGATAGATGGTAAGTATATTCTCATTAAAAGTTTCTGATGTTCCAATTAATCTTTATAACTACCTACAATATTAACATATGGAAAGATTTTCACTGCCAGACACATTTATGTGATGTTACTTGCAACTAGTGCGTACGTTATTTGCATAATTGGGATCATATCGATGTACATCTGGTATGCTCCACAACCATCTTGCCTCCTCAACGTAATCTTCATCACCTGGACTTTAGTACTACTCCAACTCATGACAAGTCTATCACTTCACCCCAGAGTAAGTTTCAAATATCTCGCCCATTTATACAGTTCATTCGTGCTTCTTAGATAACTTCATTATGTTTTGGCTGAAACAGGTAAATGCTGGTTTCTTGACTCCTGGATTTATGGGGCTCTATGTGGTGTTCCTCTGCTGGTCTGCAGTTAGAAGGCATGGTTTAATATCATACTGTAGGACTTTGATGAATTGCATTCTTAGAAGTAATCTTTGATCTAATTCCTCATTAAATATCATCTTTTGCTATTTCCAGTGAACCGCCAGAGGCAAAATGTATGAAGAAAGCAGAAGCTGCAACTAAAGGAGATTGGCTATCCATCATTGTAATTATGAATTTCTCATATATCACTCTACAATTTTACACCTCCTCTATCCAGGAAAAAGAGTACCATTTTCAAGGAAAGTAGGGCTCCGTTTTTGGGACTGAGGGAGTGTTTCAGTAATCATGAGCTCAAAGAAATTGAAATGTGTGTTTGTGAAACATGTGTTGTTACAAGAAATCTTAAAAGACTTTTTCATTGCAAGTACCCTCACACTGAATCACAAGTACAGTAATACATTAGTACTACTTGTCCAAATACCCTTTGTTTAAAATTTTAGACTTTCTCGGAGAATTTAGTTACACCAGACTTGATTTCATATATTACAGCAGAAAAGCTCAAGTTCTGACAACATATTATTCCACAATTATATGCCACTTTCACCAGAATAACCAAGTAGGTCTCTTATCTTATTTCAGAGCTTTGTTGTTGCAGTATACTTATTTGCGATGGGTTAATATGCAACATTTTCATACAGGCATTGGATTCACGAAAATGTTTTCAGGTCGTAACTTTCATTATTAACCATTCTTCGCTAATTTAAAAAGGGGACTTTCCGCCTAAATATGTATCTCTGACATCTTATTTGTGCAGTTCAGAAATGGACCGAAGACAGAGGACGAAGATGAGGTTTCCATATGGTTATAGGATTCTTCCATTTTGTATTTTGCAACTTCTGGTGCCAGTGTATCTTTGCAATGCTATTGATTAGTTGGAATACTCCATCATGTCACCCAAAATGTATGGTTCCCAACAACGTCCGTAACAATTCTGGATGTATATGTTATCATTAATATTTTTGTAGACATTAATGTTTGGTCCTTATTAGATTAGTCCATAGGGATGATATGTTGCTCACCTCCAGAGTTTACCTATTTGCAGATGGACCAATTGATGTTTGGTTTTGGACCAAAGCACTTGTGGGGGGGTTTAGAATATGTGAAAGAATGGCTGGTCTGTCTGCGTTTAACAGTAAATAACATTACCCTTTCCTCTTCTTTCTTTCATTTTTTTCCTCTCTATCATCTGTTCAAAAAATCTTTCTTTTTCAATCTTTCAAAACAAGAAGTTTTGTTACTTCCATTACATTGCTAAAAAGTTTTGATTATCCTTGCAGTGTTTGAAAGCTAGTTTTGCTTGTTGAAAATAAATGGATAAATGGGCAAATTGTTTTTTGCAGGTTTGGGATACTGGTGGCTTCCCAATTATAGGGATAACACAGACAAGCAGCTGCATCAATCAGGAGATAGTTTGAGATATTTTCTTTTTATCCGGTTGCCCTCAGAAACATTTATCATGGATAGTCCCTCCTGTTCTTAAGCAGTGGGAAGTGTAGAATTTTTCCATCATCCTAGTAAAGACTTGAAGAATATTAGATATTAGATACTAAATTACTGTACATGATTTTTTCGCTTTTTTTCCAAGTGGAAAGGATTAGCCAGTTCTCCAGGACATTCATACTAGGTGTATCTTCAGTTCATTATGATTTAGAAAAAATGGCCCGATATCTGACCTGGTAAATATCCAAACTGAAGGAAAAATTACTCAAAGTCTCATCTCTCTACACAAATAAAACATTGATTATGGTTTTTTATAAGATATCTGATTCTTGATCATATCGTTTCGATAGATCAAAAGATAAATGGTTTTAATGAATGTAATTGTTGTGCAATAGTTGGGCTATGCGGAACTAAAGCCAGTTTAAAGTTGTGGTCAAAAGTCGAAAGCCACTATCATATGAGTTAATGAGAGGGTGTTCGAGAATTAAATGGTCCCTTTAATTCAAAATGGGAGGAACTATTCAAACCAAAAAATTAAAATATCCATCCTATATTCAATTAATCAACAAGTACCCAATTTTACAAAACGTGCTCTTACAACTTCGGTCTAATAAAATTACTCAACAGACTCACTGCCACTAAAATTGAAGCAAAATCTCGCTAAAAAAACTACCAAGTCCAAAAAAAAAAAAATTACAAATCACAAGCCTAAACCAATGATCGTCAAACATAGTGGGCAAGCCCCCTTCCCCTCAAGACACACCCACACCCCATCACCAGCAGAATAAAATATATACCACAAAAGCTCACTCGCACACAATTTCCTGCCATTACATATTCTTCCCCCACAAGTTACCATGCCTAAGAATCATACGATCACCCGGTAAACAAGACAATAAATTTAATTTTTCTTGAATCTATCTCCCAAATGGGATTTGTCTCTCCAACAGAAGAGAAACGTATTCCCGCCTATTTGTGGGCGCTTAACAGGGAGAGTGAAATTAAATAAGCACACCCCCCTATGAGGCTGCATTGACTTCTGAACCCCACCCCTCCCAACTCGCCCGGAGCCACAACTCTCAGCAAGCCTGATCCCCTCAACAGCCACCCTAAAACTCATTGATCCTTGGCTGCCCTGTAGAAGGTCCATAAAATTTAACTGGATTGATGATATAGCCATAGTAAACACAAAATCTACACCATAATTCATATGTCTTAATCCCATGGTTAAATTCATCTTCAGATGGAAAAATACTACTTCCGTGTTCCCACAAAATGTAGTCTCACATAAATGCAAAATTTGGCAAAATATAGATACTCTCGCGCTCGCTTCATTTTTGTTTCCATGTTTACCCTTAAAAAATATAAGGTTTTAAGTATAGTTGGTGGCATGATAATGAAATAGTGATGATAAGCACCTGAGAACTCATCCCCCCCTCCGCCCCCACTTATTTTAACAATTACCATCAAAAGAAAGAGGGCTGTCTTCTTGGTGGAACAAATATTTTTTGCAAATAGGTACTCTTTTTGTGGAACAAAAGGGATTATTAAACAGTCCTTATTGGGATTTCTGAGGACAGATAAAATAGGGATAGGGGGAGCTAAAGGAACAGCCAGAACAAACTTATAGCAAAACCAAATCGAAACAAACTTTGACTGAACTGCAACATCTTTACTCCATTTTTTTGACTGTTTTTAGCAGGACTCAACTTGGGGTGAAAAAAAGGAGACCAAATTCAGAAGTGAAGTTACCTGGGTGGCATGGAGTTGGGAGGGGTACTTGTATTTGCCCCATGTATGAACCTGGAAATAGATATTAGGAAAAAGCAAATTTATGATTTAAGGTGAGGGGGGGGGGGGGGGGGGGGGGGGGTTTTTATTGAAGAAGAAAAAACTTAAATTAGAAGAAACAAGAGGCTATATTAGCTTGGACTGGAGGGAGTGCTGATGCATAAGTTGGTGGCATGGGAAGCCATTGCCACTGGTTGAGAGGGACTGGGGAGGCATCCACTGTAGATGTGACGGGGATGTTGGTAACCAAGGCTGGAGGGTATGCAGTAAGCCTGTTGGAGCTGCCAACATTTTGGTAGAGAGCCCCCCCTTGCAAAACGGGCATCATTGAAATAACTTATATGCGCAAGGAACAACTTAATTTTCATATTCATCATAAATAGAATTCCCAGTTTTCATAAGATGGGGGAAGTCTCAGTGAATCAACTAAGAAAATATGCATGGCTATAGCTAACTGGCTAATAGACCAAAGTGCTAAAGGAGATGTTTGAATAGACATTTCAATTAGATTATTAAACCTTAATTGGACATCAAGTCTCTCCCCCGTCCAATACAAATCTTTTCCTGTTTGGCATACCAAAAAAACAAGGACTCAAAGACTCCAAGCAAGGCCTTGAACGATACTTTGCTTTGCAAGCTTCCCCCCCCCCCGCGCACCCCCCCCTCCCCCCCCGCCCCCCCCCCACCCCAAGCTTTTCTAGTAAAGACTCGGCCACTGTTTCTGTTCCATTCTTTATTGTTATATTATCACAGAAAGAAGATTACAAAAGGACAATACCGTAGAATGCTTGAATACCCTGGAGATGGATCATGTATCTATTTTGTTGAAATCAAACGGGGGTTTGAGGATTTTTGATGGTCTGCGAAAAAGGATCTTGGAACAGGCTCAGCGACAATCTGTTTTTTTTTAAAAACCATATTAATTCCAAATGAGTGGCACATGCCATGTGATTTAAATAAAGGGGGAAAAATTTACAAATGGATATGGAAATCAAATCATTGGACATACATTATGCCCCCCCCCCCTCCATCCCCCCCCCCCCCCCCCTCCCCCCCAGGTTGCATAATCTCCCACCGCTGTCAGGTTCACACGCCGCCTACCTCCCCCACTTGCATGTTGAATCCAAAGCCATAAGGTGGAACAGTATGGCCTAGCACAAGGCAGTGGAGCAGCCCAAAGGATGGAATTTTATTTGCAGTGAATAAATCCTAC